>JACYFF010031957.1:90200176-90337203 GCA_017589665.1 Selenicereus undatus
TGTGTGTGTGTGTGTGTGTGTGTGTGTGTGTGTGTGTGTGTATTTATATATGTGTATATATATATATATATCTGTTTGTGTGTTTGTGTAATATTTCGTTGTTGGCTTTCCCAGTGTCTTTTTGGATTTTTTTTGGTATTTCAACCCAGTCAAAAAGCTATCTTTTTATTTGGTAAATAACTTTTTATAAGTATTGTTTAGACACAAAAAATTATTTTACCAAAAGCGAAGATTTCTATAGACTTTGTTAAAATTATAGTGTGTGCCACTACTTTAACAAAAAACTTTGCTTTTTTCTATTCGCATGCCTTCATATTAAACATCGCTTCTCTCTCGCTCCCGCCCATGGGCGAAAGCTGTAATCATTAGTGTTTTCTAGTATTACAGCAAAAAGGATGCATATAAATTGAAAGTAGGTAACATATTTGAAAATATTAAATAAATAACAAAATATATGTAAATTTCAATTCGCAACGTAAAAAACTCCTCAAATGAGTAACAAAAGACGGCCGTTAGATGTGGGCGTCGCATGAATGAGTATAATTTGAAAAGAAAATAAGATAGATAATGAATAGGAGATATGTAGAATTGGTCAGAAAATAAGTTTACAAGGATTAAATTAATTTTTACATACAACATAAATTTAATTTTTTTTGAAAAGAAAATAAAATGTCCTATAAATAAAAAAAGTCATGGTCACCTAAAAACTAATGTATATGAAGGCAATAAATGGAATTTCATTGAACAGCCTTTTCCGAAACAATTAATCTTGCCAAAAACTTTTTTTTTTCCAGAAATAGCTTATTCAAATAGAAATGCAAAAAACCAGTTCAAACAGCCAATAGCAAACAAACAAATTTTTCACAATTATGTTTGGTGATGATCATATATACATGCCCTTGATGGCTTCATTAGGTAGCATTTTTAAGAGCTCATACTGTTGGACATAGAGACTGATTTTGGATTCTAGAACTTCACTAGTCCTTTCATAGGTAGTCTTCAACATGGAAACTTCTTTGGATGTATAACACGCTAACACGCAATTAAACTCATTCGAATCCAATCCGTGAAATAAAATGTTCAAGGCTCTATAATTTTTAGCCGCTTTCTCAGTTTCTTCATGTGTAAATCTTGAGCTGGGCTTTGGAACAATTTTATCTCCTACCTTCACATTGGGTATAAAGTCGCCTCTGGAGATAATCTCCCAAAGCTCATAATCATGGTCCCGAGAAGATCTGGATAAGCTTTTTCTAATGAACAAAGTTAGAACTAGGAAACAAATGAGGTATACTAAAAGAGCATCCCTGATCAACTTTAGCATTTCCAAAAGAATCCATGATCTTTTCCACATGACAGTTAATTCAACGTGAGTGGACCTGTTCTGATATGAATTAAAGGCCCTAAAAGTCAATGTTAGATCAATCTAGAGGGGGCGCATAGGTGATATCTTAAAATTAAGACTTTATTAAAATTTAAATGTACTTTGAACCTATGCTGCGAATATCGAGGAAGAAAACCTTGAAAATTAGTTACCAATGTTAGAAATAAGCAAAATTAAAATGCAAAATTAAATGGAACAAAACACAAAATATGTTTACGATGCTCACGCTTTCAAACAGGCTAGTCATTGCCTTAGGTACTTTCTCCCTTAGGATTTAATGATCCCACCTCTTATTCACTTAAGAAGTATACACCAATGTCCTTGGCCTCACACACTGCCCAGCGTTCTAAGCTTAGTCAACTAACGAAAATAATGGATCTTGATTCCCGAGAGAAGAACTTGGTTTGATATTTAAAGATCTCTTCAAAATCCATCAAAATAATTAACAAAAGAATTTAATATTGATTTAATATAACTTTCTGAAACTGGATCAAACAAAATCTTTGCAAGATCTTGTTGATCAGCAAGAACATGTTGAACACAAAAATTATAATCCGTTCACACGGGAATAAGGAATTCCTTACAACAATAGCAATATATCTCAATAATAAAACGAGATAACATATATCGTTTTTCCAAAAATGATTATGCTAATATTAAAGTCGGAGTTTCTAACTTTGACATTGGATTCCAACAGAAACAAGATGGACTATTATAATATAACTCAATATACTCAAATAGAGCTTTTGTCTTTCACTCAAAATACCCAATGTCCGTGAGCTGCAACATTGAATAGTCAATGACATTGCCATTGACATTGACAGAGTCTATACGTCCCTACACTATCCATAGATAGCCCCACTATCTTGCCTAACAGTATGCATGCCTGCATGTTCCAAAGTGAAATATCTGTCTTTCTCGTCTTGGCTTGCGTAAGAGGGAAGATGTAAAAAGTGAAATGATATATGTCTTCCTACAATACATTTTTTAAGTGATTTGTTTTGACTTAAAACTTATATTATCATGCATTGAATTAAAAGAATGATAAGATTATATAGTAGAATCACTTATAAATTATATAAAATTAACTTTTGATCGATCATTTTTAACAATCATAAAATTACGCCTATGTCATTTTGTTGGGAATAGTGTTGATCTAACTATTGCATCATCTTCAACTCGTCGGCATTGTAGATGAATACTAAGTCTGTGCAATTGATATTTAATTAAATTATTAAAAATTTGATAATTTTAAATCATATAACTTATTAATTTAAATTAAAATAAGACACTTAATAATTATCTTATTACAAGACATATTACCATCCAAATTGCTCCATGAATCCCTTTGTCAATTGCCCAAGGTAGCACCTGCCATGATGCAAATGGATGATGTTATGGACGGCTGGCGTCTAAGGCGTGCTTGCTTACGTGCACATTTATGAACTTGGTTACACTCATCCTTGATTAGATTAAAGATGTCATGTTCAGTTATGGAATAGCTAGAAAATTCGGGATATGGGCCAGGAGGCTGTTGGTGCCAAACACAAATTTGTGAAATTGGGCACGCCTTTCTAATGTGTTTTGTTATTTCTCACACATTACGCGACAAAACTTCTCAAGGGGTCAGCGTTCGTCATGAATATCTATCAAGCATGCTAATTAGATATATAGGTCTAATGGACCTTTTACCTCCACTCAAATCCCTTCTCTCCAGCCCACACCTTTTTTTCCTCAATCAAGTGCAATATCTTGCTCTTTCTTCATGTCTAAATTGAGTTTGAATTATGATAATTTAATAAAATCCGTAATAACACATTCCCCTTTCAGGATCAATTTTCCTTACTAACGTAGAGTTTTAAACTTTTTTATGTGATATGGTTTGACGAGTCAATTTTTTTGAATCCTATGATTTTTACATTAATTTTATAGTGCATTTCTTACTGAAAGTGATAAAATATAATGATTGTTACAGCTTTTAACATTTGTCGTTGTTTTACTTTCTTGGGATAAAAAACTACCTAACCCGCCATCTCCCTTCTATACCACAGTTACCACCACTCACGGGAGGAGTTATGTGGGTGCAATGGGCATCAATTGACACCCCAACTTTTTGGGAAAAAAATTTTAAATATCGAAAATTTTGGATATATATATATATATATATATATATATATATATATATATATGTGTGTGTGTGTGTGTGTGTGTGTGTGTGTGTGTGTGTGTGTGTGTGTGTACATACATACATACATACATACATACATACATATATATATATATATATATATATATATATATATATATATATATAAATATATTATTTAGTTTACACATAAAGCAAGAAGCGACTATTGCTCCAGTAAGGTGAGGTGCTTGGATGTTGCATGTGGAGCAGGGAGTTGTGTGTTCAAGTCACTGCAATTGCGTTTTTGTGACTCTTTTTTAAATAATAGACATATTATTTGCCTATATATTATTTAGTTTGTATAAACAGTAGTAAGTGGCCAATGCTCGAGTGGTGTGAGATGCTTGGATGTGGATTGTGTAAGGGTGTAGGTTGTGTGTTCGGGCTAGTATAACTGGAATTGTATAGTTTTTCTTAAAATAAGATACATATTGTTTTTGTATACATTTTGTGTCATAAAAAAATACGGTAGCAAATGTATTAAAAAATTTGAGAGCAATTTAAACAAACATTAGTTGTACTGTATCGTATAGTTCGACACCCCAAGATTTGAGCCTAACTCTGCCGCTGCTTACTTGCATTAATGGATGTTTACGAAACTGAGATTATTTGATAAAAGTGTTCAAAATATAATGTTGTTGTTTTTGACCACCACAACTCCTAATTAGCTTGAGTTGTATCCATCAAGAAATATGCACTTACCCAATTACTTGTCCGGCCACCATTTTCTATCACATAACGCGATAAGTCATTCAACCCAATATTAATCTTATTTGGAACTGGAATCAAATCACAAACATGGTTGAAATATAGGATCCCAAATACCAACCCAGCCAATTTATTTCCAAGGAAAAGTCTGGCCTAATCTAAACCCATATTGCGTGATCCATTGCCAGCCTAGCATGATCATGATTCAAAGTCAGTTAGAATGAGAATTCAATAAAAGTGAATGGGCGAAATACAAGAAATTACAGTCATAATTATATATTATCATAGAGTAATATTATTACGAAAAAGAGGTGGATTCAGCGTAGGTGTAACGATGTCACTTGATACCTCTCTCAAAATAATAAACTAATATGTGGCAAAAATCACTAAATTAGAAGTGTATTATAAACAAAAGATAAGGCAGATGAGAAAATGAAATTGCCCCTAGCCCAGGGGTTTTCCGGTACACGCTTTACTCGGCCAGCGCCATGTGGTCGTAGGTTTTTGATTATTTTTTTTTTTAAAATTTCTTCGTTTTCGACACCTCTCTAAAATTTCTAGCTTTGTCATTGGCAGAGAACCCATTATCGAGCATGTCGGCCACCAATGACCAAGCAATCGATCGTGCATCGGTCGCTCCTCCTCCTTCTCGTTGCTTGTGGGTTCTTGGGAGGGGGTGGCGCTTAGAGGGAGAGAGGGTGGGAAGTGAGTTCCCCCCCCCCCCACACACACACACATATATATATATATATATATATATATATATTTGTAAGAAAGCATTGCATTTCCACATAAACTCATGAGTACAACCTAATGATCAATACATCCTATGTGATATAGCCCTCCTTTTGCCCTTAGGCCGGTATGCTGTCAATATAACTGCTCTATTTCTTAGAACACTTGCTTTAGAACAAAATTTTGCTTCTCACTTGGTCTTTGATGAGGTAAGCTGTTTGGTGTGCTGTGATCTGCTGATTTTTGAAAATCCTGTGATTTCTGGCACTCCATATGTAATAGAAAGTGGCTGTTATTATGGCACTGGTTATTTGTTTATGCACCCCCTGGGCATTTGCTATGTTTCAGATTCCTCATCAGTTGCCTGCTGTTATGCACATCTGGTGTATAGCTCCACCACTTCCTTAGCTGTGTCCATATTGTCACGGCATAGTTACATGTATAAAATAAATGTGCTTCCTCCTCTTCCTCTATTGAGCACAAAACACATAGGGTGTCTGCTTGTGGTTGAAACTTTGCAAGTCTAGTTTTTGTGGGCAATCTATGCTGGATTACCACCCATGAAATAAATGCATTCCTTGGGACATTTGATCTTGCCCAAATGAGCTTTGTCCATGATACTTTCCCTTGGGTTTCCTGTTGCCTATTATAGCGTTGTGCCACCTTGTAATCAGAATCACCCTGCCAGTCCCATACTGGAGGCTCCCTGCATCCTCTTTTGAATTCATCCTTTATCCTGCATATTTTCTTCCAGTACCAGCTAGACTCATGAGGTGGTGTATAATCCCACCATGCTTTGTGCTTAATATACCTCTCATGTACCCACTTGACCTAGAGAACCTCCTTCTTTTTTGCTACTGCCCATGTTAGTTTTGCAATTGTCGCTTTATTCCATGCTATCAGGTCTTTGATTCTTAGCCCCCCTGTGATTTGGGTAGGCAGGTCTGCTGCCAAGAGATGTAGGGAGCTTTTTTATATTCTCTAGTGCCACTCCACAAGTAGTTTCTGCATATCCTGGTGATCTTGTCTATTACCTCAGTGGGCAATAAGAAGATTGAGGCCCAGTAGGTATACATCCCAAAGATCACACTATTAATAAGTCTGGCTCTCCCTGCAAAGGATATGTTCTTAGTTGTCCACAAATGAACTTTTGCCATGATTTTTTCAACCAAGCTGGTACATTCTATTTTTGTGAGACAGCTAGCTGTAATGGGGACACCCAAATATTTTAGTGAGAAGTTAGTGTCCCTAAGCCCTGTAACCTACAAACATTGTTGCTATAGTGTGTCTGTGCACCCCCTAGCACTATTTGTGATTTATGTAAGTTTGTCATCAAACTTGCAGTCTCTTTAAAGGAGGATAGGGCATTCATTAACTGCTAGATGGAAGTGGGCTCAGCCTTACAGAATAAAAGGAGGTCATCTGCAAACATGAGATGTGTGAGTCCTAGCTTTTTGTAGTGTGGATGGTATTTGAATCCTTTCTGCATGCTTGCAACCTTTAGAAGCCTGGACAAATACTCCATTGAAATGACAAAGAGTCGAGGGGATAAGGGATCCCCTTGTCTTAGTCCCCTCCCTCCCTTAAATCGGTCACTGTCTTGGCCATTAAGATGGATTGAGAAAGTGACAGAGGTGACACATGCTATTATCCATTTGATGAAAGTCACTAGGAACTTGAGGGCAATGAGGAACTCCTTGAGGAAATCCCAATGGATGGAGTCAAAGGCCTTCTGGGGGTTAATCTTCAAGATGCACCTAGGGGATATGTTTTTCCTTTGATACCCTCTTGCTAAGTCCTGACAGATGAGCACATTGTAAAGTAGTTCTCTTCCTTTTACAAAAGCTCCTTGGCTTTGATAAATCAGTGTGGGCAACACCTCTTTGATTCTTTGGCATATAAGCTTAGAAATTGTTTTATATATTACATTATAGTAAGAGATGGGCCTGAATTCTGATGCAGTCTGGGGGTGTGGTACTTTGGGTATCACAATCAATTTGGTGTCACTGATAGAGCTTGGCATGACCCATTTAGTGAAAAATTCCCTTATAGCTGAGCAGATAAGGGGGCCTATCTTCTGCCATGTGGTTTTAAAGAATCCACTGCTAAATCCATCAAGGCCTTGGGATTTGGTGTTTGGGATAGAAAACATAGCTTCCTTGATCTTCAAGCCTGTAAATTCATCACACATATGCACTTGTTGTTCCTTGGTCAGTATTGGTCCTTGATTCACTATTTCCTGTGCAATTTTTTGTCTGATGGTGGTTTGCTCCCCTAACAAGGCCTTGTAGAAAGTCATCATTGCCTGCCCCACCCTGTCAAAGCCTTCTACCAAGTGCCCCTCTGTGTCTCTGATTTGGTAGATGTAAGAAGCAAGCTTCCTTTGTTTGGCCCTGGCAAAGAATGTCCTGGTGTTGTCATCACCATAGCTGATCCATTCCATCTTACTTTGCTGTTTCATGAGTGCCATGCTTGATGAGAGGATGTTAATATATCTGCCTCTAGCTTCTTTCTCTGTTCGGATAGCCAAAATGCTATCTGGTTCCTCTTACAGTTTTCGCTGGAGTTTGGTGAGCTCCCCTCTGGCCAATTCCTGTTGGCCTCAAATCTGCATACTTGTCTCTATGGAGTTTTCCCAAGAGTGCCTTTAATTTAATCATTGTAGTTCTCAGTTGGTCCAGAGGGTTAGTAAGCAGTGGGGCTATAGCAGAGTCCACTATCTTATTGAAATCTGGGTGTTTACTCCACATTTCACAATATTGGAATTTTTCTTTTGGTTTGGGAAGCTATATCAACATGGGGGTATGATCAGATAGTCCATTTGTGAGATATTGGTTTTGTGCGAAATAAAATATTTCATACTAATGGATATTGATCAAGGCCCTGTCAATTCTACTCCAGATGGTTTTGTTTGTCCAAGAAAAGCAAGCCATTCCATCTCATCTCCTGCAATTCACCATATTCTAAGAGGTCTGTCATTTCTTTGATTTCAGTATCCTGAATAGCATTGCCTCCTCTTCTGTCATCTTTGTGCAATACAACATTGAAATCACCTAGTATACACCAGGCTTCAGTCATCTGCTGAGAAAGTGCCTTTAAATCTTCCCACATTTGCTATCTTTGTTGGTCATGATTCATCCCATAAACAAAGGTGATGTAGAATTTCTTGTTTTTGCTCACCTGAGTGACATAACTGTGCATTAGTTGGTCAGATTTTTAAAGGACTTGTACCTCATAGTTTCTTGGTTGCCATGCTATCCAAATTCTTCCCTTAATATTAGGGGTGGAGTTATTCACCCGTCTCCATCCTGGGAAAGCCCTTGCTGCAACATGTCTATCATTTTCCATCTTTATTTTTGTTTCCTAAAGTCCTATCTGGCCTGCCTTATTTATGTGAAAGAAGGTTTTCAGGTCTTCCTGCTTATTTGGCCAGTTAAGGCCCCTTATATTCCAAGAGACTATATTATCCATTAGAAGAGCAATTTCCTCTCCCTTTCTCCTTATTGGATACCCATCTTCTGAAACTTCTAAAGCCAGGAAATGGTTCCCCAATTCTAGTGCAGTCTGGCCTGCAGTATCTAGGAGTGACTGCTTAGCTGCACTCCTTTTTGGTACCTAAGTGAAAGTTTCTGATGCAGTTGCTGGTGGCTGCTGTGATGTCTGCATTGGCTAATCTTTAGGACTCCCTTTTGAGTTATCCTTCTGTATAGACCTCCATTCTGTCCTTACACCCCCTTTCTTCCTGCAGCTTGTTTCCTCATGTCTAAACATCTTACAGTGAGTGCATTTTATTAGTTTCCATTCATAATGCACTTGCTGTCTTACCAGTACCTCTTCCTCATTAAAAAACTCAATGTGATCTGGGAAATTACCATCTAGGGGGATGTCTATCGATAATCTTGCATACTTGATCATTGTTTTATCCCTAGTGTACTTGTCTATCTTTAAAGGCAATCCCAAAGTGCTCCCTATTTTGCTTAGGCTGCCACTGCCCCAAAATTTAATATCAAGGTCTGGCAGCTGCACCCAAATGGGGAGAGACTTAATATTTTCTGTTTGCAAGTCCATTTGGGGGTTCCATCCATTAACCACGAAAGGCTTTCCATCAAAGTAATAGACACCTCGTTTTTCAACTGTTAACTTGTCTTGGAGTCTCCCAAACCTGACTAGAAAAACTCCTTTTCGAATTTGCAGGATTTTATCAATGTCAAAAGCCCCCCAAATGCATTTGATGAAACCCTGCATAATCTCATAAGGAGGGTTTGCCTCTAAAACAGAGTAAAGGACTGCACTCTGCCAGTAGTCAATTTCAGCTTCCACATCTTCTCTTTCGGGTTTGGCAATTTTCTTGCCATCAATAATCTCAGTAGAAACGAATTTAAGTTCTGTTCCTTCTTCAGTGTCCACTAGACTAGCATAAGAACTCGCAATTTGTACCTAAGTGTTTGCTACTTCATTTTCCCGTGTTATTGTTCCATTGGATTCAGTAGCAAAAACCTTCCCTTGATGTGCTTCCTCGCCTCCTGGTGTCAGTATTTCTTCATTATGATCAGTTGGTGTATCATCTTGGTTGATTAGGGTTACTTGTCGAGATCTTCCTCTCCTTCCTCCTCTTGCCATGGCAGCACTTGAAGAGCATCAGAGAAATCTGGAGATGTATTTCTATATATATATATATATATATATATATATATATATACATATATATATATATATATCTGTGTGTGTGTGTGTGTATCTGCAAAATGATAAATGTCTTGCTACAAGATATTTAACAAGTGTTTTGTTCTATTCTAAAGATCAAATTTCAACGTTTTTAAATTGAAAAAATGGGTATGATTGAATAGCAAAAGCTTATTACAACTAATAAATTATATGAAATCATCTTTTATCCAGAATTTATCACAATTCTAAAATACACACATCATATACCCTCGTAAATAGGGCTGATACAATAAATATATCATTTAATACTTTGTTGGCATAGTCAACGAATATTTAAGTTTAGTAATTTGTAACTAAGTATAATCATTGAAGATTTTGTGATTTTAAATTATAAAATATGTTAATTTAATATGAGACAAGGCATTTAAAAATGTCTTAGGGTAAGACATATATCGCCACTAAAAATTTACATATACACGAAAGCCAATGATAAGGAAAAAGTGAATGTACTAAACAATTAAATACACTGTTGGCGTGTTTAAGCAAGAAATATTCGTCCATTAACTTTATTTTCCATTTACCTCCATTCCCTCTCTACATTGTCCATAGACGACTCCACTATCCTACCTAATATTATGCCTTCATGTCCAAATTGAAATATTCATCATTCTCGTCTTGGCTTGCATAGAAGTGAAGATTGTAAAAAGTGAAATGATAAATGTTTTCCGAGAAAACAGTTCATAAGTGATTTGTTTTGATTTAAAAAATAAATTATCATTTATTTAATTAAAGATAATGATAAGATTAAATAATAGAATCTCTTATAAATTGTATAAAATTAACTTTTTATCGATCATTTTTAGCAATCATAAAATTACGCGTTGGTATATATGTTGTTAGGAACAAAATTGATTTGAGTATGCGACATCTTTAACCCGTACGTCGGCATAGCAGATAATTACTAAATCTAGATAAATAATAGAACTAGTTGAGCAGTGCCTTGTTACAAATTAATAACTATTTAAATTATTTAAAATTTGGTGACTTTAAGTAATATAACTTATTAATTTAGGTTAAAATAAGACAATTAAGAAGTATCTAGCTCCCTAATGTATATTACCATCCAAATTGCTCCATGGCTATTATCCTAGATAATTAATTTAAGTTCTTCCAACTCAATGTTCTCTAATACCACTCATTAAATTTAAGTGATAGACAATCACCCTATCCAAATTGGTATCTGAGTCTCAAGTTGGATAACTCCCCTATCCAAATTCGTATCTGAGTCTCAAATCTAGATAACTCATCCCAAAAGAGAATTATATCCCAGTTCTGTAAATAGAGACTTGAATTGATATGGAGTATGTATTGATATTTGATCTTGTCATGCTATCTTTATACATGGCTATGTATTTTGCAATTTTTATTTTATTGTCTGCCTATATGATCAATTTAAAATCTTCATCTATATACAAGGGCTACAATGTATCTTGTAATGCATTTTTTGACATTGATATGTTACGAGATTTCATCTTGGCATGGATTATGTTGTATCTTTATTTGCTGTGCTTCATCTTTATAAATTATATTTGATTAATCACTCTGCAAAGGGAATATACTAAATTAAGTCCTGTTCACTGGCCTATGTGATGATCCTTATATGTTTTTATATGATGTGAAATTGAGAATTTGAAAGATTAATATTTTTTAAAAAAAGGTGGTGCACGTAGAAGTAACAACCTTTGCAATTTAAGAATCCCATCAAGGACATTGAAACCAAAGAATGTTATGTTACCCAGAAGTAGCAAAATATGACTAAAAAGTATACTAATCATGTACTAGATAAGATGGACTTCCCCAAAGTTTTCTTGGTAAGGTTTCTATATTATTACATTCATGTATTACATGGAATCAGTTTTAGATTTAGATATTTTACCAATTTAACATATCATATTTAAATCTTTGAGTGCGTATTAAAGGGAAAAATACATAATAATAATTCAAAAGTGATTACTCTTTGGGCATGATCTTAAAGATATAGCCACATGTTTTGCCCAATAATTTTCTATGTTTGTCATTGATATGAATGATATGTTTGTGGATATGATTGTGTGTAGAATGTTATGAACATCATTTTTTTTAAAATAGATTTTGGCTTGAAGTATGTTCATATGATATGATTCATTTTCAAAAAAAATAATAAAAAAAAGAAGCCCTAATGTTTGTATATGTATAGTATATTTTTTCATACACTAGACCTTGACTCTATTATGCATGCTTGGACAAACTGATATGATTCCTGGTCTATGAGAATTCATATGCTCTTTGTGTCTCCTTGAATAACTATTTTTAGGAAGGGAAAATGTAATTTATCCTGGATTGTTGAACTTTTATATGTCTTGTAACCCCATGCTTTTGTCTTAAATCAATGTACGAAGGGGGAGATAAATAATTTGAATTGTGGTATCTTTTCATATCCTCTACATTTGGGTTATCCCATGTCCCCAAGATTGCTATTATATGCTTAAATTATTTTTGCAAGGGGAAATATGCCAATGGTATATAAATTGCGTAATAATGATATTGGCATGAATTAAGGGGGAGACCTTGCTTCTATCCTTGATTTGTATGTTCTAGTTATTGCATTGAAGGGAGGAGAAAATAGTTTGATTACATGCGATAAAGTATCACATGGTTCAATCAATTTCGAAAGGGGGAGATGTAAAGAGTTTTGAAATATGACATTCTAATATATTAATGCCTCCAAAGAATTATTGACATATAAATCCATTTTGACATTTATGAGTGTTATATTAATGGGAAGTTGTGCTATTAATCTACAATGACATTTTACAACCCTTTTTATAGTGATGACAAAGGGAGAAGTATTATACAAGGATCAAGGTATGTGTTTCCATGTTCTTCCATACTATCATTATTTATTTTTTTTTTTTGTTGAGTTACTCCTAAACTTAGAATAAGTTGGATGATATTTTGATGAAAGACAAAAAGATTATAAACCAAATGAATCCAAGTATTGATGTTTAAATGACTGGCAAATTCGAGATAAGCATGAAAGAAGTAGCCCTTTTATACTAGTGAAACATATGTATGATTATGGAGAAAATATGTGGGCATCATACGATATCAAAATGATTCTATTTGATTGATTAATTGGGGAGCTAACCAAGGAAATTATCTAGCCCATTCAAAATTTGAATTTCAAATTTTGAAGAATCAAATCTCTTGATATTATCTTGCTCTGATTTTATCTTCACAAAATAAGCATGCTTCTAATCCATCATACTTGCCGTATAATTTGATATTGCAAATTTAAAATATTCTATTGACAATATTATCCCTTTTCTAATTTGCAAAGAAATATCATGATTGAAAGAATAATAACATTTTCATCAAGGATTAAAATCTCTTGTTATTATATTGGATTCTAAGAATAATATCAGCAATATTTTCAAGAGCAAGGAAAATATATTATGCAACTTCATATCAACACAAATTGTGGCAAAGATTGCAAGAAAATCATATCAGAATCTGCTGATCAGATTTCAAGGGCCTGAAATGCAATTTCAAAATACTCTTGGCAGAATTTCCTTTCTTAGCAGAATTGATGCATGACTACTAAAGCCTATAAATAGAGGCCAAATGAGGAAGAGCAAGCATCCAAGAAAGTTGAAAAGCAAGTTGGAAGAACATTGAGCTATATATTTGTGAATTTACTATGAGCATTATATTGTGATCAAAAGTTGTGAGTGTACTGAGGAATTCTTTATTAAGGAGTGAACTTAGGAATTGGTGTGAGGTCACAACTCCTCCATACGTAAATCAAGAGGTTGATTTAAGTACTTGGGATCCCTAGAGTGAAGTAACTCTAAGAGATTGTGAGAGTTCATCTTCATAAGAGAAATAGAGTGTTGAATCCTAGAGTTGGATAACTGTAGGTAGGGACTTAAGTCTGATTGAGGCCCAATCTCGTTAAAATATCCTTGTATATTGTCTCGATTTAATTTCTATTTTTGCTTTCGATTCTTAAATTTAAGTTTTTGCAATCACCCTATTCACCCCCTCTAGGATGATCTGAGTCTTCAATTGGTATCAGAGCAGGATAATATCAAGAGATATGATTCTTCAAAATTTGAAATTCAAATTTTGAATGGACTAACTAATTTCCTTGGTTAACTCCCCAATTTATCAATCAAATAAAATTATTTTGATATTGTATGATGCCCACATATTTTCTCCATAATCATACACATGTTTCACTAGTATAAAAGGGCTACTTCTTTCATGCTTATTTCGAATTTGTCAGCCATTTAAACATCAATATTTGGATTCATTTGGTTTATAATTAATTCAATCTTTTTGTCTTTCCTCAAAATATCATCCAACTTATTCTAAGTTTTGGAGTAACTCAACATATATTACCATCCAAATTGCTTCATGGGTGTCCTTTTCAACCGCCCAAGGTAGCACATGCCATGATGCAAATGGAAATGGATGATGTTGTTGACAACTTACGTCTAAGGCATGCCTGCTTACTTACACATTTATGAACTCGATTACAGTATTACTACACTCATAATTGATTAGATTAAAAATGTCATGTTCAGTTACGGAATAGCCAGAAAATTACGGAGATGGGGCAGGAGGCTGTTACTGCCAAACATAAATTTGTGAAATTCGGCATTAAGACAGTTTGCTGTTACATAAAAAGTGAACACGTTTTGAATTTATGAGTATGACATAAGGTTGGCGGCCTTCACTTCACATGCTCATGAGTTATGACCCTTGGCCGATCAAGACTTCTGAAAGCCGTGAACCTCGAGAGCTTGCAATTAATTTAACATCTTAAAACTGAACACGAGTAGAAAAGGTTTGTCCGAATTGCCAATTAGACGGAACAACATTATCGAAAAGTCTTGTTTGGCCATCATCGGTGGTGACCTTGAAGGAGAGAGATTGGCCATTAAGGTAAGCCAAGGACTGCCAATTAGCCCCCCAGTTTCTGGACATTGCCGTCCAACCAGTCTTTGATCCCTTCACTGAGACCGATTTGATCGATCCCGATCCTGCCACGTTGCTGATCAAGACCAGCTCAAAGTAATCCCGTCCGTTGATGGTGAATCTGACTCCTCCACTCTTCACGCAGGGCACCCTGTGCAGACCAGTATTTGAAATTCAGTTTTACCTGTTTCTGCAGCTTCTATGTGTACAAAATTCACAGATATATAGAAGGATTGAAATTGTCCACCTTTTGCATGTTTTTAAAAAGTCATTCTGTTAAACAGCTATTTTAAAACTTTGGTAGTATTATATTATGGTGCACTTAACAGTATCTATATATAATCTGTTTTTACTTTTCCCTGTTTCGTTATGTGACGTTGTGTTACGAAAATGTGACAGGAAATCATCTCACTGAGATTGCATATTCTACTGTACAGCCAATTGATTTGGTTTAGTTTGGCATATGAAATGATAATTACTGACCTTTGGTAAAGGACGGGGATGATTCCGCCTCTGTAAATGCCAATCTTTTCCCAAGCGGGTTGAGCCATGTCAAAGTGTTGAAGAGGAGGGTTGCACCAACCCCCGGCATTGTTGGGCAAGGCATAGTTGGGAGGACAGAAGTTGGTGGCAGTGATAGTGATGGGGGTTCCCTTCCTACACCACTTGGGGTCGGTCTTGTAGTCACACATGATCCTGTAACACTCTCCACATGAAGCACCATTGTTGAACAATGCCGTACTCAGGGCTGCGGTGCTGGTCCCATAACCGGCTGAGTAGAGATTACCATACCCACAAGCTCCGCCTGCACACGAGAAACCATGATGATTCGTCTTATGTCTCTTCAATTGGTCCGACTAAACAATATATACTAAACAACAATATAGGCTAGCGAACTTAATGTGAGTGCAAATTCATTAAGAAGAACTTCCGAAAGGAACAAAGAGCACATACCCATAGTTCCTGAAGCATCGCTACTGCCATAGAAGGTGGCATGAGCCTTTCGCCAGCCAGAAGCAACAAAGGCATTAACAGGAACAAGGAAGCACAATCCGAGAAGGGCAACAAAGATTGAAACTGCTTTGGCCATTTTCTTTGCAGCTCAGGAGAAAGTGCAGAGATGGAAACCAAAGGTGAAAGCTGAGAAAAGAAGAGGTTGAAGGTAAAGGATGGGCTGATTGCTGACAAAAGAATGTGTGTAACGCTTCCCCTATATAAGGTTGGCCTATGCTACCACATCACATTTAATTAATAACCTAAATAAATTAAAAAAACTAAAATGATAATCAGTGTTTTATTTTGGAAAATTAATTATTCGTTGCCCAAAAAAAACAGGTCTTGACCCTGTTCAATTATTTCTCTAATGTCTCTCTCATTATAGTCTTCTATCCCTTACATCAAACGGGCACATGAATTTCTTCAATTAGCAAGAGATCCCTGAATTAATCAGTAAATAACTCATATATTCTTGGGAGTTTTCTATTTTATGTGATGTGAAAATTATAATGCCTTTGACAACATCTATTCTCGAGAGTCATGTACATATATTTGTCAATATGTATTTATCATATATTTTTTCTTGTAAATTGGTATAATTTTTGGAAGCATAATATAGACATTGGTCAGACAATTGGTTGGCAAAAATATTGCCTGCATTTCAAAAATTATTGCTTGAATTTCAACTACTTATTCTGACTTTTACATCCATCAATGCAAGAAAACAACCTATATATACCACGACAATATAATTAGTGCCTGAATTTCAAAAATTATTACCTGAATTTTACTTTGTTTTCTTGTCTAGAATGCCATAATTTGACCATTAATTTATTAACGATAAGGATAGCTTAATCTATGCAAAGTCAATATACGGAAAAATGGATAATGGTCTTAATCATCAACTTGCGAAGCTGGTCACATGGCATTCCCTTACCCTTATGAGAGAAATAAATCCCATAACCCTTGTTTGCCGTGCACATGACTTCCTCGTTAACATTTTGTTATACTTATTAGCTTTTATTAATCAGGCGAAGAGCCGTCATGTACTCATATGTATTATGAAAGACCCGGGGGGGGGGGGGGGAACTCAAAAAAAGGCGCTGGTTTGCATCGTAAATCTGATTATTCTGTTGTACTTATATCTTTGGGGAAGAATTATTTCTGCTCTGCCTGTGTTTCTTCCAGAATGTAATAGAGTCGTTAGGAAGTTAATAAAAGACAGATGCTCATTTGTACAAAAGGTACAAAATGATACGGTCTGAGAATTATCAAGCTTGTAAGTTAGTAGCACAAACACAAGACTTATATTCGTTAAAAAAAAAAAACAGCAGGCCTCATTTGCGAGATTCTCAACTAAAATTTATTATGAGATGTACATTTTTATAGTAGAAGGGGAGCCTTGAAGCAATGGTAAGGTTGTCTCCATGTGATCAAAAGGTCACGGGTTCGAGTCGTGGAATCAACCACCGACAAAGTTAGGTTAGGCTGCCTATAATTCACCCTTTGGGGTGCAGCCTTCCCCGAATTTTGCATGAACGTGGGATGCTTGTGCACTGAGCTGCCATTTTTTATGCACATTTTTATAGTAATTTTTAATGAATATGTAGGATACCAATAATTTATTTTAGGCTAACTCTAATTACACTCACTACTCGATTAAATATTAGTGATCCGCTAATTAAGAAGTCTGACTATAAATTCCTAGTTATTTCAGAACTTTCAAACAATCATTCTTAAAGAAGTTTGTCTCATATACCTAAGAATTTGTGTTTTCAAAACTGTCCTACTTGGTCGGTCCTCGCATGGGGGGAGAGGAAGGCAACACGTGTCTAAAAACTAAGATCTTGACATTGGAGGGTTTGGATGATAACATGCTATACTTGTTGGGTATTAGACAATAACACTTTCAACTTTGAAACTTAGACATCTATGCATTGTACTATCAACCTACTTACTCTATATACTAAGACTTGAAGGCGTTTTAGCTTGGAGTAATGCAACAATATTATAATGGTGTGCAATTAATTGCAGATATTTAAAATAAAAAGATTCAAACTTCGCTTAGCATATAAACAACAAATAGAGCAATAGGATAGTGCAAATATGTTCAAATTCAATATTGAATGTATTATTGTCCAATGTCTAACTCAAATTATAGTAAATGATCGTCCAAAACTTCCCAATGTTATAGTGGAAACATTGTAACAAAAGCTTAAGGCTCCGTTTGGACCTTGAAAAATTTGATGAAAAGAAAAAAAATTGGAAAAGTTGCTTTTTTTCTTATGTTTGGGTTAAAGAAAATCACAAAGAAAAAAAACATGGAAGAAAGTTAGGTAGAAAAATTGTTAGAAACAAGTGATAAAATTTTCCTCATAAAATTATGAGGAAAGTTTGAGGAAAATTCTCAACCTTCTCCAATCTCATATTGCTTAGATAACATCAACATGATTCAAGTAGTTCATCAACATTCAAATTTCTAATCCAAATTTTTGTATTTTTTCCTCAATCCAAGCAAAAGAAAAAAACTTATTTTCTCCCAACTTTTTTTCCTTCACATTTTTTTTCCTTCAATTTTTCTTTCCACCAAATTTTATAAGGATCAAACAAAGCCTAAGCTTCCTGCTCTAACAAGAAGGTGGGTAGTTATTAGTCAAGTATTACCAGACTTAATTATAAAGCCATGTGATTCGCCTAGTGGTAGTTGTCTCATAAAACAATCAATTTATCGAAGAAAGTCGTAAGCGACCAAATTAATTGATGAATATCACAATTAATTAGTGTAGTTGACTATGAATTATTTTGTCTTTAATAGTTGTTAGTTGTAATGCTTGAGTACTGCTCAGTAGTACGTACTTTGAACTTGACCAATTAGACAAGTGGTACAAAATTTCAGCGTCGTGAAGTCCCGCGTATAATTGGGCAAATAACATGAAATATATCGAAGTTTGATTGATTGCTCCTCTTATCATGTTCACCAACCATTATCTATTCATTTTATTGAATTGCAATTAACTAAAGTTGACCAAGCTACTTGGTGGGTAAATTACGTGTTTGGTGGGCTCATTTCACAAGCATCAGCCATTCATCCGTACATGGCTTGATTAAAGTACGGCGGGAACGTAGATTATAAGCATGAAATCCTGCTTATAATGGGGAAAATACATGTGATAATTTCACTTTTTAAATAAGGTATTTTCATTTACCCACTTGAAGTTTTGAAAAATATGTGTGGTACCTCTGAACGTTTGGAATTGAAGGAAGATTAAAGGACTAACCTTCAGGAGTGCGGAAGCGAATAATCTCGTTGCCCGAGAATCGCCCACGAATTAATATGAACAATCAATCGGCGAGTATTATACTATAGGTTGGAGGAGTATTTTTTGACAGATTTTTTGACGGAAAAAAGTGTAGTTTTTGACCGAAAATCATATTTATGACGGCAATTTTGACGGAAAGAACGTCCGTCAAAAAAAGCTTCGTCGAAATGAAGTGTTTGACGGGTCCGTCAAAATTTCTGACGGAAAACTTTGACGGACTTTCAATCCGTCAAAGTTTTACTGACGACACTTTTTGACGGACTGAAATACCGTCAGTGTTATTTTGACGGATTTTTTGACGGACTCATCCCCGTCAAATTAGAATTTTGACGGTTTTTTTGACGGACACATTCCAGTCAAATTAGAGTTTTGACCGTTTTTTTGACGGACTCATTCGCCGTCAAATTAAAATTTTGACGGATAACGGCGTCCGTCAAAAAATATTGTTGTCAAGGAATGCATGTTTCGGGTTTTGTTTCTGACAGGCTGTTGTAGCGCAGGCCATCAAGAATTTTGACGGAAGAGGTACATCCCGTCAAAAAATTCTACAAATGTAATTACGATATAATAATATTAAAAAGTCACAGGTTTTTCCGAAATTAGCATTTGCAACTCTAATTAATGTTATCAAACGTAAGGAAACAAATGAAATGAAATTATTTACATAATAAAACTCAGAAATTAACGTACATGTCCCTACATTGAGTCTACTTGCATAATCAATCAACATAATAAACATTTACCAAGAACTACAACAGAACGTAAGTAATCGTCGGAGGAGTCACCTAAGTGGGATGAATCGGGCTTATCTTCGTCATCATCTTCTGGCGGTGCTGCTGAGGACCCAGCTTGCTGACTCTTGAAGAACCTTCAGAGCTTGCTTATCTTGCTCTTGACCTTCTCCTTATCTCGGTGCCTTGCCGCCTTCTCTTGAGCCAACTCATGTTGGAATTGAGCTTCCTTCTCCTGAACCTATTTGCGAAGCTCTTGAATCTCTCTGAAGCGAGCTTCCTCCGCTTGACGAGCGTCCTCCGTGCACTCACCCACCGTCACCAGACCGCAACCTCGGTGCCCACAGTCACCGCTCAGCCTCCGGCCGCGGCGCCCGAATCCCTAGTTCCGCCGCCAACTGCAAATGCCACACCAATTAAACCACATCCATTCGAATGAAAATGATTTTTATAAATTTCATTATATATAGCCAGAACTTAAAACACTATAATTTTTAGAGCACCAAAATCATAATGCACAGAAGGAAAAGGCTTGATTTCACAGTAAGGCAAGTTGATAAATGCACAGACATCTAAGGTTAAACAGGTCCATATCTCTGCCACCAAACAAATGAGGCATGTTACACAAAGCACTGAAGCTGGCAAAAGGGCGGAAAGATTAAAACAAAACCAAGATCTTAGTCCACCTCATTACCCAAATGAGACTTTATTACGGTTCTTTTTTTCCTTTTCCTTTTCTTTTAGGAGGGGGGGTTTCATGCTAGGAGGATGAATGAGCAAAATTGATTTTGTGAGCCCAAGGCATCTGTCTCACTGGCTCGAAAGTACCTCCCACTCAAACACCCCAGGCTAGGAAGAAACTCATGCTAGGAGCACAAATAACCAAAGCACACATTTGTCAGAGCCTCAGTAGCTCATAAAATTACCCCCCCTCTTCATAAGACATAACTGAGGCATCCAAGGTTCAAACTCTAGGTGGCATGCTCCCTGGAAAAGCACGGAAGACATTGTGTGCGTGTTTTTGGGGGGGGGGGAAGCATTCAAGGGCTATGTCTTGATATATTCAATGTTGTTCCTATTGTTATTCATGTACAGAATTTATATAGCAACACAGTATTACAGCAGTATCTTGATATATTTCAGGAAATTTTGGGACAGGAATCCATAACCATTTCAAAGAACCACAACAATCTACAATTGAAAGTCATAGGCTCATAGCTATGACAATGGCAGGGTAGTGGGTTCGCTCTAAGATCTTCTTCACTTCCTAACTTCCGAAAGAAAATGACTTAAAAGAAACTGATTTCGTTAACTACCTTTCTCAGTACAAATACATAAACAGCTTGATAAACAACAAATGAAAAGTTTGTGAAAAAGCACCAATTACTACTGTCAATACTTCTCATACAACATGGAACAGCTACAACCTTACTTATGTGTGGATAAAAGGGGAAGCAGGTAGCCTCATGCTCTTGTGCAAGTCCAACCATATGATTTAGTGAAAAGGATTTAGCTGGGGGATAAGCCCAGGCCAATCTTGCGAAACTCCCTCCCATTCGATCCACAATCAGACATGAACCTCAATGCTATCCATTGTTGGAACCTTAATATACTGAGGCAGCTCCAAATTACAGAACAAAGAAGGGGGAATAAGAAAACCCCAGCTTTCCGGCCAAGGGAATAGCAAGAAAAATACCTTGAGGAACTCAGGAGGAGGTGAACAGAGCTCAACACTAACTTTCATTGTTCTTCGTCCTGTTGCTTTTAGGCTCGATTTTCAGTAGCAAACCCTAGCTTTCCGGCCAACAGTGTCGGAAAGGGAAACAAAGACAAAAGCGTTCAAAAATCAGAAATTTAGGGTAGACTGAGAGAACTGGGAGATTAAGAGAAAATTGGATTGAACAACAAATGAAAAAATGGAGACGTAGAGGTGCATACCTGTGAAACTGTGAGCATGGACCAACAGTAACAACAATGGCGAGTGGCACCTGAGAGATTGAGGGAAATCTTAAGGTTCGGGTAGATTAAGAGATGAGCCTGAGAACCAGATGAGATTTATGGAGGAAGAGGAAAGGGGGTCACGGGCGTCTGTCCATGCTCACAGTCAAAAAGCATTTCCTTCTGCAGATGAAGGCTTGAAGCTCTGGGTGCTGGGGGCTGCCTGAATTAATTGACAGCTGTGGGCTTTTGACAGCAACGATAAAAAATAAAAAAAAACTTTTCCAAATTTTTCACGGACCTGTCAAAAATGTTTGGAGTCCGTCAAAATTAATCAGAGTTTTTGACAGACACGGTCAAAATTTTCCCCACCTCGTCAAAAAATTTTTTGAGATCTGCGATCACTGTGCGCCCGTCAAAAACTTTTCCTTTCCGTCAAACATTTTGACAGGCTAAATATCCGTCAAAATTTTCCGTCAAAACAAATTAAATAGCCTGCTGTGTTAGAGTCACCGTTAAATCCGAGTTCCCCAACCCAAATCCCAGAGGATGGCCAGGTTAGTGTAAGACAGGGAGCAAAGTATAGATTTGATCCAGGGAATGTTTACTTTGTGTTGTGTGTCTCCTCCCTTGATCTGCACCCCATTTTATATTAGCACAAAGCTAAAATAGAATCATAGAATTGAATTGACTGATTAATACCCAATTAATCACTTTGTAACTTCCACATCAATGATGTGATTATTATGAGATTATGGTGACCGTTACTTTTGTCCAACAACTCCAACTCGGTCGCATAAACCACAAATTCTATATCTCTCTGCCAACAAATCTGCTCATGCTTCATACTGAGAATGGAGTCTGCGACCAAAAATAAACCATTAGTTTTATTTTGAATCATCATCTAATTACATAACACTTTAAAAAAATTTCAATACCTCAAATCATTTAAAACATCACCAACAACATACACTATCCCCTTATGCCTATTGATATATCAAATGATCATATACTAGATGTAATCACCCAGGACTGATATGGTGATGGGAAAATGTTTCTTGCTTACACAACTAAAAATAATCCATCTTAGCACAACTACTTTCCTAATGTATTCCGCTAGACCGTATATATCTTAACCCTTGGAAAACACATTAAGGTAGCAACATCAAACTTTGACTTCATATCATAATTTTAAATCAAATAGTATTACCAATAGAGGTCACAAAGTGACAATGAAAGGGAATTCACTTGTCACTCATCGAATAGGTCGACATTAAGTGTACACAGTATGAAAGTGTGTCATGGTATAGCGCACACTTAGCTAGGCATGCCACTCTTCTATGCCGTGTGAATCCTAAGTTTGGCTTTCACCTAAAAAACCAACCTAAGCCACTAGATCAGCATACCTATTGTTAATCTTGGCACTCAAGATTCAGCTACAAGGGTTCAATATCAAACCATGATGTTTTACATTCAAGTTTCAGAGTCTCATCTTTGACATACAAAGGTGATTATTAGATATTATAACTTATCATCCATAGAACACTAGTATAATCATAATCCAATATTACATGCCCATTATTAATATTGTAAAGTCTCATCTTGTCCACTAATCAAGCGTGAGGGCGATTGCTTGTGTGACTAGGCTAATAAGAAGGCTGGTGACATTTCAATATGCCTAACATGGAACACTAAATCATGAGCATTTTTCTCATTTACAAAAGAACATGTCCATCACATAATAAGATACATCCAAATACTAAACCTTACGAATTCCTAGACTAAGCGTATGAGCTTTGAATGCATCACTAGAAATAGGTTTAGTCAAGGGAACATAACCACTTTGTTAGTGTATATATAAATAATGACAATGCTTTTGGTCTCTATGGTAACAAGCAACATAGTCTGCCTTTATAGTTGACATTGTTGTGCAGCTTTTCTTCCTACTGCACCATCACATAACTCTCCCACCCAGGGTGAAGACATATCATGTGGTTGACCCAGACTCATCCGGGTCACCACCCCAATCGGCATTTGCATATCCTCTCAACTTGAAGTCTTCTCCTCAATAGCAAAAGACTAAGTCAACAGTACCACGAAGTTAGCGCTTGATTCTCTTGACGACTTGTCAATCCGCAAGTCTTGGGTTACTTTGATAACAATTTACTAAACCAAGGACCAAGCAAATGTCAGGCCCTATACATGGCTTACATTAAGCTTCTTACGACACTAGCATAAGGGACATTGTTCATTGTCTCTATTTCATCATCTGTTTTAGGGCATTGATCAAGACTCAAGGTTAGACCGTTCTCAACTGAAGTATCCACGGGTTAGGAATTACACATTCGATATCATTGCTAGACCTTTTTGATGTATGTTTATTGGGCCAATTTCAAATTATTTTCACTTTTAGGACATACCTAGCTTCACCTATGTCCTTCACCTCAATGACATAGGACAACCACCTCTTAATAGCTTCGATCATCTCCAAGTTGTTCCCAGCCAGCAGTATGTTATCAACATGCAAGGTAAGAAATATAATCCCCCCTATTGATCTTTTGACATACACATAATAGTCTTCTAAAACCATAGATAGGCCAAACAAAGTTATGATGTCATTGAATCTAAGTTACCAAGATCTAGAAGATTGCGTAAGACCATATATGAATCTTTTAAGACAACACCCCCTGTCTTCTTGTCCTTTAATACAAAACCAATGGGTTGATCCATATAAATATCTTCCTAACGGTTACTATTGAGGAAAATAGTCTTTACATTCATTTGAAACAACGTTAGGTCCAAATGGGCAATCAGGTCTATGAGTAGGCTAATAGAGGCAAATCTCATCACATGAGAAAATCTCTTTATAGTCTATACCCTCAATTTGGGTAAAGCCTTTCACCACTAGACAAGCCTTGAACTTTATCGATCAAACCATCTCCTAATGTTTTTTCTTGAAAGACCTTTTTTTTTTTATATAGACTTACGCGCAGGGTGGAAGATCAATGAGTTCACAAATCTTGGTTCTTGACATTGACTCCATATTATCCCTCATAGTGTCCATCCACTCTTTGTAATTTGGTGAATCAACTACCTCTTGATAAGAGCTGGCTTCCTCAACTTCTAAGGCAATGGATAGGAATATTTCTTCTTCTATTTAGAATACCATTGTGGAAGTCTTCACGTTCACTCCTTCGAATCCTAAGACTTTCATTATTTGTCTATCTACGTGAGGAATCCCTCCCCCTTTCGTTAAGAGGTGTGGGACCCTAAGTATGTGGAGAATCAATCCCACTATCCCTTGGAGGTGCTGAATCCTTAAAATGTAGACTAACTACATGTTCAGGAATAAGAGATTGAGGATAAACCTCATTCACTGGTTAACTCTCCTTCGAAATTGGGGATGGAGAATGAACCTCATTCTTTTAAGTAGACAGGTTTCCCCTGCTCCTTTTGACTAGGGGAGGTGTGCAATCTTCGGTGACTTGGTTAGAACTCAAATCCCCCCCCCCACCGAAAGATGGATAAATGTCTTGCTATAACTCATACACTTCAACATCCTTCTTTATTTCACCAATAGTTGAGAACCCATCGTCAAGAAAGTCGACATAGGGGGTATCTATTTCGTCAAAGAGGTATTCATGATCTCAATTGGTTCAAAGTGTTCTAACCTTTCGTTCCAATTGAGTCTCTACTTCCGCTATAAAGTGTGTAAACACATCAAGTACCTAACATCGATGAGTTTATAGGTACACGTACCTATATCACTAATAATATATAGCTCTATGATGTGCTTTCACATTCATGGACCCGCAGATGTTTGGAGTGAATGAACTCCAAGAGACTCGATGTCGTTGAAGCTTTACCAAAAGACTTTATAGTTGCCTTGCTAGCTAGACATAACTCACATCTGGCAACTTAACCCTAGTGAGTTGGTCTTTAAAAGATCATCTCTAACTAGTTTGTTAACTTTATCTTGACCTGCACGGTCAAGTTAAGTATGCCTAAAAATAGAGTCGAAAATGAGGCAAAGATTGAAGATGTTTATTTCGTCTAAAACATCGAAAATAACTTTCAATGTTCCATGATCAAACAAATTGTCATTACAAAATGTTTATCAGGATTAAAACCAAAAGAGGAGCCCATTTCAAGGGCATTTTCTTCATTGTCATTCCCTAGAACGACAGTTTGTGAACTCACCCGGTAGCAATGAAAAACTAACAAAACCAGCTCGGTCCTAAACTATGTATTTGGTTGCTCCCGTGCCTGCAATCCACTAAAGGAGAGAGTTGGCAACTAATGCATGGGAGTACACAGATGATTAAGAAGTAACTGTGAAAAGTAGGTACCTTAGTCAGCCCACGACAATCACGAGTGGAGGGTTCCTTCTTTTCACAGTTATAGTACTTCAAACGTGCTACATTCTTTTCTTTATTGATCTTGACTTTTTGTCCTTTTGTTAATACCACCATTAGGTTCGGAGCTTTAAGAAGGGAATTAATCTGGTCAAGCCTAATGCTAAGCTAATCCTACATGTTCTCGATAGTAGGATAGCTTTCAAATTCCCTCATCAGATCGTCATGCATGCAATATAACATAGTACGACATGCTGATCGAACCATTTTTTTGGTATGCCCTTAGGCTCTCTCAATACTACTCACTAGCAGTAACACTCCGCCATTCTCATCTTTGCCTATCCCTTGAGACATAGAAGGTATCATCTATTCTAGCACTTCACACCCACTTTGAAGAAACTAAATCTTTTGACACTATGTGTCATAGTTAGTGCTATCCGGTTTTTCGTTGATAAGCAAATCACCAATCATATTTTAATTTCCATATCTAGAAGTATATATATTTAATAAATAAAAATTGGGTATATTTTCAAATAACCAAATTATCAAAAACCCCATCATTCATGTCGTATGATCGAAAATTTTGTCAATCTCATAATAATCACACACAGACACAAATCAAAAGTTTCTATAATTTAATTATCATATTTTTCCGCAAAACAAAACTTAGGGACATCATATTTGTTAAACTAATTAACACTTTTAGAAATATCACAAAGATATCCAATTTAATCATGCAAACCAAATTTACAAGAATTTATTTTATATAAAACAAATTTATATAATCATGGTAACATATTACATATTTGCAATTTAAAACACAATTTAATGACTTAAATACATAATTATGTATAACCGAGTCGAAATTCAAATTATTATATAAAACACATTTATATAATGACATGGAATTGCATTGCGAAACATATTCAACAAAATATAAAAGAAATTTATATACAACAACATGTTACGAAAAAACCTAGATAGCATAACATCATATAAAACTCATTTACATGATTATAGTTAACATGAAACACATTTAGATGCCACTACCAAATTATAAAACACATTTATAATATCACATATTTAAATTTCATGAAAAGAATTCATGAAATGTTTCTTAATTACATCATAAAACACATTTTTGTGATAAAATAAAGCGAATTCATAGTCTCAGCAAATTAGCCACGAGCAAGGTGCTAAAACAATTAGCAAATTCACAACAGCCCATGTAATTTGCATATATAAAAGGTAGTTATATAATAATGATGATTAACATGAATCACATTCACATACCATTTTTAAATACGATATTATATAAAACATATTTATATAATATAACTTGAGAAATGTATTCACATATCACTCATGGATTTAATATGTAAAATACATTTACTGAAAATGATGAAACACATTCATATATTACAAAGAAAACAGGCTCAACTTACAAATAATTAAATATGAATGGGAAACATTGGTTCATTTAGCACTGATGAACCTCTATTTGTACCATATTTTAGCTCGTATTTGACTCGATCTCTCTTATATTTGCATGCTTTATCACGTCAGAGAATGGTCAAATCGATCTCTTACGCATATATTTCGCTCATATGACGTCTTTCTGTAATTTTAGGAATTTTTTTGAAGGAACTGAAAGATAGTTAATATTTGGTAGAAAAGAGCGTTAAAGAGGCAGATCTAAGTCGCGAAGGAGGTCAATTAAGCGTAGCGTAGGGTTCCACGGATCAAGCATGGACATCCCGGGGCAAAAAGTTAGACCGCACCACTCGAGCACGGCACAAAGGCCGATTAGCCACGTGGCACAACCGTGCCACATGGCGACACCGTGGTGATTCCGGCAGTATTTTGGCACGGTGACCCCGTGCCTCTAGGCACCACCGTGCCACCCCCGTTTCCGCGTCGCTACTTAAATTTCCTTCGGGGCTGTTTTTAAAGACATTCAGTTTTCTCTTTCCAGACGTTTTCTTAGGAGATTTTTAGGTTTCACTATACAGTTCTATTTTTCATACTTTTTGATTACGCTTTTGGATTACATTCTTTAATTGAAAGTTGATTCTACCTTTGATTGATTCGATTAATTCCAGGTTCTTGGTTCTAGTTCTCTCTCCTCTTGTTCTTGATTATTTAGGTTTGGGTTCTTATGCTTATTGAATCGAATATTGTGATTGTTGTTATAAAGATGATGTTAGGCTAAAATCCTTCAACTTAGGTTGGGATTGACGTCGAATATGTGTAGTTAAATCTTGTACTGGCCCAAATCCCTGCTCCCCCTTTATTTTGCGATTATAAATTTTACTATGCACACCATATGCTCGATGAAATGCTCGAAACAACATTCATCATTTTTATTTGGGGTTTAGGGGAACGTTGAGAGATGAAACCTTTACCTAGTGCGTCTTAGTAGACAGTTAGGGTTTTAACATGAAAATAGTTAAGATTCTAATTGGGATTTGAGATTGTGAATCTTGAAATTGTTCGATCTTTAGTCCCATGAAAATAAGCGACTATGGTTCTAGGATTAGTCTTCGACCCTTGAGAGAAGGAGGAGATGGACTTAATTGACAATTTATCCATTCGTGATGCATGCCTAGGAGGTGTTTGGTAGGGCTAGTAATTGATTCGCTAGCATATTTGTGCTGTTAATTCCAACCTAGGTGTTTACTCTTCTGCTGTTTATTCCATCTTTTAGTCGTTATTGTTTCCTTTAGTTTAATTCTAAAACTCCAATTGTGATCGCCTAGCTTGAGTGGTCTAATTAGTTCTGGTAGTTGAAGTCAAGTTCCCTGTGGACATGACCCATACTTGCCGGTTGCTAGCTACAGCTACGTCGTGCACTTGCGGTATATTTTTAACTCAACAAGTTTTTGACGCCGTTGCCACGGAACTTGTGCCTTCCAATATTAGAACCGATTCGAATACTCTAGACTAGGCATTTCTTTCTTTTCTTTTGTTCTAGTTTATCGTTCTTCTTCTTCTTGCTAGAAACTGTTTACACCGGGGTATTGTTTGCTTGTGTTTGCGCAAGAGTCAGAGGGATCAAGATCTTATCCCCCTAGATCCTGAGATAGAAGCATCCGCACGCCGACGTAGTGGAGAAGCGAGAAGTAGGAAGAAAGAAGCAGCGATGATGGCCCAGGAAGATAATAGGGTGCTGCGGGACTATGCCCTACCGCAGGCATCTGGCATCACCTCATTGATTGTTAGCCCGGCGATCGAGGCTAACAACTTCAAGCTCAACCCAAGGCTCATCAGTTTCGTGGAGCGTGACTAGTTCGGCGGATATCCCTCGGACAACCCCAACGTGCACCTTCGTAAATTCCTAGCGAAGTGCGATACCATCAAACTCAATGGGGTGTCCGCCGACGCGATTCGACTGAGGCTCTTCCCTTTTTCACTGAGGGATAGAGCCAGTGACTGGCTACAGAGCGAGGAGCCCAACTCGTTCACTACTTGGAAAGTGCTCTCCAAGGCGTTCCTCAACAAGTACTTCTCATCTGGCAAGACTGCCAAGCTGAGGACGGACATCACCTCCTTCGCCCAGCAGGATGGTGAGTCCCTTTACAAAGCATGGGAGAGGTTCAAGGACCTCCAGTGCCAGTGCCCCCACCACGGAGTTCCTGATTGGCTCCTAATCCAAACCTTCTACAATAGGTTGGAGCAGTCAGTGAAGATCTCGGTTGATACCGCAGCAGGGGGCGCTCTAATGGGCAAATCAATTGAAGCGGCAAGGGCATTGTTGGAAGAGATAGCTTCCAACAACTATCATTGGGCAAGCGAGCGGGCCACCCCCAAGAGAAGCGGTGGCAGACATGAGGTGGACGCTATGACGTTCCTAGCAAGCAGGGTGGACGCCCTTGCACAGCGACTGGATAAGGTGGCTACCCCATCAGTCACTTTTACGGGACCATCAATGGGGACCTATGCACACTGTGAGACTTGTGGTGTATAGGGACATACCGCCGTTGAGTGCTACAATGCTCCCCCTAGCATTGAACACGTCAACGCGTTCCACAATTACAACCCACCACCTATACCCAGGGTTGGAAGAGCCATCCAAATCCTCCCTACAAAAATCCCAACCCTCACCCTCAGAACTCCACCCAGCCACCCGGTTTCCACAACCGAGCTCCCTATACTCCAGTCCCTCCACCTCCTGAACCTACATCTCACCTGAAGAGTCTCATGGAGCGCTTCATAGCGACCTAAACCACGACCAATGAGACTCTTAAGGAGTCAATGCACCTGCTGACCTCCAGGGTAGATGCCATGGCCGCTCATCAGGAAACGATGGACACGCAGATTGCTCAACAAGTGAGCCTCCTGTCCCGACCTCAGGGGCATCTACCAGGCCAGCCCGAGACTAACCCCCGAGGTCACGTCAATGCCATCTCCACGATGGAAGAGGGGTTAGAGGAGAGCCCAGTGATGGTTCTCCAAGAGGTAGTTCCAGTTCCTGATTCTGCCGAAACTGAGGGGAAGAAGAGAAAAGAGAATCTAAGCTTTGCTGGGGAGACTAGGTCACCACCTCCTATCCGCACCTACCAGACCCCACTGCCTTACCCTCAGCGACTGGCATGGTCCAAGCTATGTCAGCTTGAACCTAGATTCGCGCGATTCTTAGAAACCCTACGCCGAATCTATGCCAGTAGCCCCTTTTTGGAAGCTCTCCAGAATGTACCTGTGCACTTTAAGTTTTTAAGAGAGCTCTTGTCCAAGAAGGGAGAGCCCGGGGTTACTCCAGTGACCCCCACTTTCGGATCCTGCTGCGCACTTCTACCGAGGCGATTACCATCAAAAGTGTAGGATCCTGGCAGTTTCTCTATCCCATGCTGCATAGGGGATATGCAGATCGAGAGAGCCCTTTGCGATCTGGGCGCCAGTGTGAGCCTCATGTCGCTTTCTCTCTGCCAGAAGCTGCAACTACGGGACCTCACACTCACCAGCATAACTATTCAGCTAGCAGACTGCTCCATCAGGCAGCCTGTCGGCATTCTGGAGGATGTCCCGATCCAGGTGGGCAAGTTCCTTATCCCCTGCGATTTCATCGTTCTTGACATGGATGATGACTTTCCAGCCCCACTCATCTTAGGTCGCTCATTCCTTGCAACTGCCAGGGCAGTGATCGATGTTCAGGCAGACACTCTATCTTTGCAACTGTGTGGGGAGAGGGTGGACTTCAGTTTCCCTCCCCCTGCACCGCCTTTAGCGCCTGTTTTTCCCTCACCCTCTGAGGCGCCGATCCTCATTTCCCCATTCGATGATGCTCCTGAGGTTGATACATTTGATGGAAATGGGGGATCCCACATGCTGTCTGCCGGTTCTTCTACTGTTTCTGCGGCCGTCCCGTTTCGTTTCGCGATCGCCTCTGTTTCTCTTGGGGAGGTAGCGGATCCTCCTTTATATTTTTACACATCCCCCAGGCCACCTCCCGCATCATTACTGTCTACTATTTAGAGGTAAGGGTCAAGCTAAGGACCTTAAACAAGCACTTCTTGGGAGGCAACCCAAGGCATTTATTGCTTTCAAAAAAAAAAAAAAACGTGTGTCACTCCCGCCCTTTCCCTCTTCCTTCTTTTCCTTCCCCCTTCCCTTGCCCTTTTCTGCATCGTTTTCATTGCGGACAATGAAAATCTCAAGCATGGGGGGGGGGTGAGCTTATCGCTCTTTGGGTGGAATGGTGGATTTTGGAATATTGGTTGAATGACATCACTTGCATTTGCATCATATAGATAGGATGACATATAGTTTTAGTTTTCATAGGGTATCTTTGCATTTCTTTCCTTTAATAGAGCATGTAGGTTAGAGGATATAAGATACATGTTGCATCTCAAAAGGAGAAGTGATCGAGTTGGGCATCCCTAAGCTTTCCAGGTACTGCTTCTTACCCTTCTCCTCACTATCCTTTATATCTTTTATTGCTTTCCTTAGTTTTTTTTACTTTTCAATAAATTTGTGCGAAAACCCCTCTTATGAAGAGAGCACAAGGGGTGATGATTGATTGATCTAGTTGAGTTGTGTGTTGAAGTGTGGCCTGTTATAGTGTGAACTTTTGTGAATTACGCTCTAACATTGTCATCTATGTTTCCCCTACTCTATGCTATATGTCATATTGCCCTTAAGACTCATGTGACTTGGCTTGATTGACCTCAATAAGTGGGATATACCTTGGAGTAAGTTATTGGACTGTGGTAGACTTACCTGTGAGACTTTGAGCCTAATGACTATTCATTACATATAGTCTCATACTTTCCTTCATGTGTGACTCATCCATGAATGCATCTCTAGAACTTGGTCTTGTTTTTTTTTGAAATCGTATTTAGCATGTGTATGTGTTGATATGACTGAGGCAATTTTTGTTCTATTTAGCCACATGAGCCAAAAAGCTACCCATTGATATGTATTACCCTCTTTGCTAGCCCTTTGTGCATTTCCCTTGTCTTTGTTGTTGTCCCCTACACACTACACATTTGGCCTATCGATATTCCCCATATCCTTGTCAAGGTCTAGTGGAACGATACTTCCATGTTAAGTTAGGTTTGTTTTGAAGGTTAGTTCACCTTGAGTACGTTACTAGTGGATTGTTTTGGGGGGATTCGTGATTTAAGTTTTTGTTCCCCATGCCATTCACATGTCTTCCTCCTTTCAAAGAAAAGAAATAACAGCGAATGAAAAAGGAGAAAGCAAAAGAAAAGAAAAAAAAAGAGAAAGAGAAAAAGAAAAAAATAGAAAAGTTGTGAATAAGGTGTTTGGCATGGAAGTGTGACAATGAGATTGCTAAATCCCTCCCTTAAGGTTTTTGTGGGGTTGTTGCTCAAATTTTCAATTGGGGTGTGAAGTTGTTGTTCCGACATTAGTTGTGGAAGTGTTTTTTGCTCCCTAGTCTTTGACGGTTAGCTCCACTCTTCCTAAACTTTTTCCACTTCTCACCCTTTACCTTTGACCCCATTACATCCCTTTACAAGTCCTCATGATTTACACATTGCACTTAGCATTAGGCAGTGGAGAATTGAGAACTCTACCAAGCTTATGGTAGTTGCTTGATTGGGTAGAGTATTGAGTGCACCCTTGTTATATATTCTAAATACATTGGAGGCAGTGTTCCACTTTATCCTAAAGTGAGGTTCTACCAGTCCTGCTTACCCACCATTAATCAAGGAAAGGTCCTGTCTTGTTGTGTACTTCGATATTAGAGCATTTGATGCATTGCATTTGGGTATAGGGACTCATGGAAGGAAGTGTGCGAGCTGTATTTGAATTATTTCACGTTTTTGACTTGGCCACCTTTAATGCATAGTTTAACTTAGATTATTGATCATTCATCCCTTGACTGAGGAGGGTGTGTTAAGAGGTTTACCGTTCTCCCTGATCCTTCATAGCGTAGTCTTGCTTGGGGACAAGCAAGAGATAAGCATGGGGGCGTGATGAACCTCTATTTGTACCATATTTTAGCTCATATTTGACTCGATCTCTCTTATACTTGCATGCTTTATCACGTCAGAGAAAGGTCAAATCGATCTCTTAAGCATATATTTCGCTCATATGACGTCTTTCTGTAATTTCAGGAACTTTGTTGAAGGAACTGAAAGATAGTTAATATTTGGTAGAAAAGAGCGTTAAAGAGGCAGATCTAAGTCGCGAAGGAGGTCAATTAAGCGTCGCGTAGGGTTCCACGGATCAAGCATGGACATCCCGGGGCAAAAAGTCAGACCGCACCACTCGAGCACGGCACAAAGGCCAGCTAGCCACGTGGCACAACCGTGCCACATGGCGACACCGTGGTGATTCCGGCAGTGTTTTGGCACGATGACCCCGTGCCTCTAGGCACGACCGTGCCACCCCTGTTTCCGCGTCACTACTTAAATTTCCTTCGGGGCTGTTTTTAGAGACATTCATTTTTCATTCAGTTTTCTCTTTCCAGAAGTTTTCTTAGACGATTTTTAGGTTTCACTATACAGTTCTATTTTTCATACTTTTTGATTACGGCTTTGGATTACATTCTTAAATTGAAAGTTGATTCTACCTTTCATTGATTCGATTAATTCCAGGTTCTTGGTTCTAGTTCTCTCTCCTCTTGTTCTTGATTATTTAGGTTTTGGTTCTAATGCTTGTTGAATCAAATATTGCGGTTGTTGTTATAAAGATGATGTTAGGCTTAAATCCTTCAACTTAGGTTGGGATTGACGCCGAATATGTGTAGTTGAATCTTGTACTGGCCCAAATCCCTGCTCCCCCTTTGTTTTGCAATTATGAATTTTACTATGCACGCCACATGCTCGATGAAATGCTTGAAAGAACATTCATCCTTTTTATTTGGGGTTTAGGGGAACGTTGAGAGACGAAACCTTTACCTAGTGCGTCTTAGTAGACAGTTAGGGTTTTAACATGAAAACAGTTAAGATTCTAATTGGGATTTGAGATTGTGAATCTTGAAATCCTTCGACCTTTAGTTCCATGAAAATAAGCGACTATGGTTCTAGGATTAGTCTTCGACCCTTGAGAGAGGGAGGAGATGGACTTAATTGACAATTTATCCATTTGTGATGCATGCCTGGGAGATGTTTGGTAGGGCTAGTAATTGATTCGCTAGCATATTTGTGCTGTTAATTCCAACCTAGGTGTTTACTGTTCTGATGTTTATTCCTTCTTTTAGTCGTTATTGTTTCCTTTAGTTTAATTCCAAAACCCCAATTGTGATCCCCTAGCTTGAGTGGTCTAATTAGTTCTGGTAGTTGAAGCCAAGTTCCATGTGGACACGACCCGTACTTGTCGGTTGGTAGCTATAGCTACGCCGTGCACTTACGGTATATTTTTAACCCAACAAGCACCAAACAAAATACTAAAGTAACAAATAATTCAACATTGGTAAAAACTCAGCCAAAAAACAATGAATACCAACAAACGTACAGAATCCCATTTAATCAGCAAAAAAACAACGGACTATGGTCCGAACCAACAAAAAAAAGAAAAAAAGGAGGTGAATCACAACTTTAAAAAAACCTCAAAAGCTGTCCTCACACCCTCTTTCCCTCAACTCGTAAACTTTGACCCTATTCTTTATATTTCTTCTCTGACCCACTACCCTCCTCCACCAAGCACAAATCAATGGAGCTCAAAACTCCTCTCAACCTCAACGCCACCATGAACTTGGCTTACAGTTCTGCCCTCTCCCTGAGTAGCCACCAAGGCGCCCAAATCGTTGACCTACCAAACCCTCGATGATAACAAAACTGCTGACTTCCACCACTAAAAATAAAGCCCCAAAAGCTCGATTCACGCCACCCCACTTAACACCACCATGACCATTGTGTAGATTGGCCAAAACTGAGTCCATGGGTTCGACCCACGCTGCGAATGCACTATTAGTGTGGCAGCTTGCGGGCCCACGCACGCTGGAAGTGGTGGTTTTTGGCGGTTTCCTTATCGGTGTTGCATAGATTGGCGGGGTAACGGGCCAATGGGGGAAGAATGACACACACGCGCCACCTTTCCATAGCGGTTTTGATGGGTATGCCTTGATCTCTTTCTTCTCACTTCTCTTTTTTTTAAAGGAAAAAACAAAAATTTATTTAGGTGTGAGGCGATGGAGGCCACTAAGGCCCACCAGATCTATTGCACATAGAAGTGGGTGGTGGGAAGGTCCTTGGTTTCTTGGAGCCACTCAGGCTTCGTTATCGCCACTGTGGTCACAAAAACTGGCGAAGTTTTGGGGGGGGGCGGAACACTAAACAGGCCTAGGTAGGTTAAGCTAATGCCTTAGAGGGTCAGATTTTAGGATTTAGGTTTCTCGGTTATAATACGCATAGCACACAAAAACATGTCGTTCATGAGCTCGACTTAGCATAGTTACACTTAGTAATATACACAATCATGCTTTTAAGATTGAATTATATTAGCACAATTGCAAGACAACCTTAGCAAAAATATGATGGCATTAATCTAATTAACGTAATAGCAAGATTATACAAACTAATTGCATATAAACCGTAATTGAATCAGTCAGGGTCAAAACCGAGCAACAATGGCTCTGATACCACTGAAAAAAGATAAAAGGACTAACCTTCCAGAGTGCAAAACTGAAGGATCTCGTTGCTCGGGAATCACGCACGAATCAATATGAACAATTAATAAGTGGCTACTAGAGTCACATTGAATCCATGTCCCTAAACCCAAATCCTAGAGGATGGCTAGATTAGTGTGAGGGAGAGAAAAGAGAGCAAATTTGATATAGGGTATGTTTGCTCTGTGTTGTGTGTCTCATCCCTTGATCTGCAACCCATTTTATAGTAGGACAAGGTTGAAACAGAATCATGGGATTGAATTGCCCGATCAATATCCAATTAATCACTTAGTAACTGCCACATCAATGGAGTGATATTATGGTGTGACTCATGTGAGATTATGGTGACCGTTACTTTTGGTCAACAAGAATTGTCATTTATCCCTCTTAACCTTTGCTTAAAAGTATTAGAAATTTTTAAAATTACAAAAATGCTCTTGATGCTCTTGAAATTGGTTGGATTAATTAATGGCATGGAAAAAATGTAGTTTGAGGAGACTAATTACTGCCTTTAATGATACAGACGTCGATTTTCTTACTCGAACATAGCCCGATATTGGGCAATTGAAGAGAACAATACAACAAAGAAACTTATCCTCAAAGTTGAAGGAAGCATCTAACCACGCCAAAGGTAGTGTTGGGAGGCTTGTTGGACCATGACAACCTTAGATATGGTTTCATGTCACTACTAGCCTCATCAATCAAATTAAAGTTTAAGAGAATCGGGTTAGAACTCAATTCAACTTCAAATGAATAAAGAATAGAGGGTGGAGGTAAAGAATTTATACATATGATAGGACAATTTTGTAATTTTGAGAGTTTGTAATACTTTTATACAAAGGTGAAGAAGGGTAAATGATAATTTCAAAAGTTCAGGGGTACCAAAGATATTTATAAAAATCTCGAGGGGGTAAATTGAAATATTTCATTATCATGATGGCCAATAATCACGCATTCTAGGTATAATTTTCATTTGATTTGTATTTCTCTTTTTTCGCTTAAGGCAGGCCCTTCATTAAATTGTTTAGTAGTAACAAAGAAAGCGTAGCTCCCCCTCTTTTAGTGATTGCTATCTAGTTTGTAAACAAACTTAGCATGTGAATAGGGTAATGTATATAATACACTTAGGAATATATACTCCCACTTGATATGTATATATATTTTTTCAATATTTATTTATCATATAGATAATTTTTAATATATGACGCTCATGTGGCTTGTGGAACTATGTACTCTTAGGAGTATGATATAGATAGATAAACATATAAATCTATGAAAGTGAATATCTGAACTAGTTTTTGATGTAAATTAGTAACCTTATGAGATTTCACTAAATAAAGCTTACGACAAAGGGGAAAATGTTTTAAAATGACCAAGTTTATAATGATTTTATCTAAAATACAGAACACAATATCAAATATAAAATGCATTATTAAAATTTCTCAGCTTTTTCTTGAGCTCAAAAAATCACGAAAAAAGAATTTCTAGCGCCAAATCATTTTATTTTTGATCAGCTTACGACCTATATTTGGCACTCCCTTTTTTCCCTAAAAGTCACCTTGGTTTCATCTCGTCTCCTCTTCCAAACCCGACAATTTAAATCCTGTGAGTACAAATTCCCATATGGCTGTTAAGTTGTAGCGCTAACACAATTATTGGAATATGTCCAATAGATTTGATAAAATAGGTAGTATCATGAATACTCATCTAAATTTTTAATTGGCATACATGATATTTCCTTTTGTTTTCTTAGTGTAAAAGATTAACACAAATTCTAATATGAGATCGATTAATTTATTAATTAAAAATTATATGTAATTTACAATCGGCATCATTCTCAAGTAAATAATGAACAGAAATAGTAAAATAAAAATTTTGATTGAGAAGACTAATTAGAACACTCATCTTCAACTTAATCGTTACTTATTGATATAGCGTCCAATAAAGGAATCGATAAATTTTCTCCAGTCATTCCGCCACAAAGATTTATCTGTCCTTGTCGTCTGTATTGAAAAATTGATATCAATTATAAATGTTCTTACTACCAATTAGTAATTCAGGCCATGTTTGACAAATATCTTTTTGAGAGCTTTTTGGCAGGTAATTTTGCATTTAGTACCCTTTAGGTTTTTGACTTTAATTTTTTTAACCCTAATATTTTCTAATTAATTTTGACCACCCCTGAGTATTTAGGGATTGTAAAATCTAAGTGATATTTTGGCCAGAGTTTGAAAAATGTCATATAGATTATTTTTTTGCCATCATTTGATGTTGTTGTAGGAACGATTGTATTTTTGTACCTTTTAATGCGATGTGTGAATTAGACCCTCTTTTTTGCACTCTCTCATTTAAAAAAAAAAAAAACACTCATTCACTCAGATTTATCTTCACTCACATCATATGTCGGTTCTCTTTTTGGTCTTTTTTTATTTGCTTAAGCAAATTTCAAAGTACGAAGCTCCCAACCACTTACATAAGAGGTTGTTTGGGCAATTTAAGGCTACTTTATCTGTCACGTTATATATCTCACATGAGTTGAGTCCTACATTAAGTGTCCCTGACTAGTTAAGGGTGGTGAAAATGAAATAGAAAATTTCAGGGTTAAACAAATTATTATCGAAAACCTGAATGGCTTTAAATGGAAAAAATTTGCTTTTTGCCCAAAGAGGTTTTTTTGGATCAATAAAAAAGTTAATTTGAGCGTTTGGTAAGATAGCTTTCTAGAAAAGTTATTTGAATCAAAATAGCTAATTTGAAAAATAACTAATTGTATGGGCTTTTTGGAAGATTTTTTTGAAAAATTAGCTTTTTATTTTACAACTTTATAAAAAATAAGTAATTTCACCAAACAGTATTTTTTGTACAAACACTTAAATCAAATAACTAATATAAATAATTAATTCAAACATCTAGTAGTTGATCGCTAATACAAATAGTTAATAACTAATAACTAACAACTGTTTCCCAAACAGAGACCCAATCCCAAAGACTTGAAAGAACCGGTTCCGAAGTGAGAATTTATTTTATACATATTAATATAAATACTTGGCATGACCTTCCAGGTTGGGTGACCTATTCTACTTTCGAATCACACATGGTATCGAAGCCTTGTTTTAACCAAGACTTTGTTTCTCTTGCTTGCTTCCTGATCAAGTGAAGCTCACCGAAATCCTGGCTATGAAACCGCCATCTTCTTCTATTCTGGTCAGTGGTCACCTTCGCTTGTGATCTATGGCTAGACTCCTCCACACCATTAACCCTTAAATCTAACACTCTAAGTTCACCTCAACCTGTGAGCTCTCAATCAGTTTCGATGATGTTGGAGAGTCGAAATGTCTCTACACAAAGCGCGTCCTACACCTTCCCGCCACCACCAACTCCACCGCTTATTTTTCTCTCTTCCGCTAGTGTCTTTTCTATCTCTAGGCTAGGCTTCTAGTCCTCTGCTTTTCGTGGTGTTCGTGGTGGTCTTTCAACTTGGTCGACGAATGCCCCATTTGTGTCCAGTTCTTTTTTTTTCCCATTTGCTTCTTTTTCATCTGCTACTACCTATTATCACCCTCGTTTCCTTTGGTATCATGACAAGGTTTCATCTTTGGCTTGGTTCTACCCGAACCTCATACTGGTGCCTTGTCACTTTTTCCATTGAACATCCGAATGGTAAACATAACGACACATGTCACCGTCAGTCTCACAACAGTTGACGATTACCTATTAATGAGGATAGTTCCTTAAACTCCCAAGATCAAAGATAATAAAGAAAACAATGACACCAAATGATGCTTCTCTTGGGTTCAACCAATTAATAGATCGTGAGGTTTGAGTCCAAAGTAAGATACGAATGATAGTTTAGTTACTGTCCATCGACTTCCCCTTGTAAGGGCTCTTAGCCACCAGAGAAGAATACTAAAGGAAAGACTCTATTCACCACTCTTAATTTAAGTGATAAAGATTTAGAGAATTTAGTGAGGGAAAATGACTATTTTCCTTTCCATTCATAACTCAACTAAAGTTGAGTTTACATGGAGATATTGGGATATATAAATACCCAAAATGGGAGGGATTATCTATTTTAGTAGTGGCGCAAATGTACCAATAGGGTGATTAAAAATTATCATAGGAAAATAAATCAAATTACTAAGATAATTTCAACCAACATAAGCTGTACTTTTCCGAGATTCTTCCCCTTCATTCTAGGAGGCTTCTAGAAGCTTATACAACTCCAATGGGGGCCCTACTATGTGAAAAATCTTTCTTAGTATGTTTAGAATCACTCAATACTGATCAATTTCAAAGATAACAGCTGCAACCTCCTTAATTAAGGCCAAATTTCATATTGCTTCAAAATTGAAATTTTGTGCACACTCAATATATTTGGGTTATTTCTCCCAATATTTAAATCCAATGCCCGATTTTATCTCATCGGGATAAAATAGACATCTTACAAAATTAGAAGAACTTGGGCTCGTTCATTTGGGCTTTGTTAGGTAGGATTTTAACTTGACCAAATTCAGCAAAATTTCCCAACAAAATTGTGCATTATATGAGTTGGGGTTTCTATCCTTTTAAGGAATCAAAACACATCCTAACTCGGAATTTTATTGCATCATCCTAAAGTAGACTCTCTAAGCTTCCGAATAAAGCATAGATCACCCCAATCAAGCTTCGTTTGGATGGTGAGAAGCCAAGTTGAAAACAAGTGAAATGCTAGACTGGTGACCATCTTGATCAAGGAAAGTTGGCTTGAACATTGGTATGGATGAGGGTGTAGTCAAGAGTTGGCTTGGGGTTTGGTATGCATCATCTGTCTAGGTGAACTTAGTTTTCTTCTTTTGTTATCAAGCACTAGATAGTGGCCTTATTGATGGTACAACTCCTACCCTTTCTCTAGTTCAAATTAACATATATGCAAGGACTTCAACAACCCTATCCTAACACAATTATGCCTCTTCTATTCTTGGATGTTTCCTACTATATCCAAAGATTTGTTTTGTGAGGCACGTGATTTTACTCATGCCTTTGATATTTAGAAGCATTTGCGACACCATTTTAATTAGACCTGGCAAATGGGTCATTCGGTTCGGGTACAGGTCGGGTCATGTGACATTTCATGTCGTTTCGGTTTGGGTCGGGTATGGTTCGGGTCGGGTCGATTTCGGGTCAACCAATTTTTGGTGAAATACGCTCGTCATGCCAAAACAAGCAACTTTGTTGAAAATTTCGGGTCGGGTATGGTTCGGGTCGGGTCAATTCGGGTTTCAGGTCCACTTCCGGGTGAGCATATTTCGGGTGTCGGGTCGGGTATGGGTCTGGGTCATTCGGTTCGGGTTTCGGGTCTCGGGTCAGTTTTGCCAGGTCTAATTTTAATACCATGATTTAAAATGTATGCTCGCTAATTTGACTAAAGAAAACAATCAATCAAATATTTGATAACTATTATGTGATGTTTGGTTGGATGTAATGCAATGATAATGTAATGCAATTAACTTTACAATGCAATAATGATTACTGAGTTTGTGGTAATCATAATTACAATATAGTTCTTTTATTACAATACTCTCATACAACCAAACAAGATAATGAAAATACAATTACAAACTTATTTGCATTACAAGATTGATTACATAAAACCAAACAAGCCATTAAGTTCATTATTGATTCCTTAGCTACAATTGAATCACCTATTTCTGAGTTAGAACTAAATGAGTACACTACTCTATGTTAGCTGGTGCACATGCCATTGATGATCATCGATCAAAATTAAAACAGTGACCCACGTTCACAGAAGAACGTAATGTTCTAAGTAATCAAGCTTTTGTTTATATCATTGGAGTCATAACTTTGGACTCAGGGAATGAACATTGGGTCCAACAAGAGCAACAACAGAAATAAAAAGGGTAGGAATGAAGGTGGAACAAAGTTCAATAAAGGGGTTAAAGTGTGCTACGATAAAAACAACAATGTGAACAATAATCGGTAGAACCAACAGAAGCAGTAAAATTCAGGTTTTTTCTACGGTATGTCTGCAGGCTCTATTTTATGTAATTCAGTTGTTACCTTGCCATGCACTTTAGCACTTCCTCCTTTTGTACCAATTCTTTATCTGCTGGTTGTTATGCGAAGTGAAGGAATTTTATGATATCAACCTAACATCATTTGTTGCATTTGTCATTTCAAACCACGAGCATACAGTTGTTCATTGTAGTACTTGAGATGTTATCCTCAGAAATGCATTATGAATTTAGGCCACTCAAATTCTAATCGAAACCTACAACCCCAAACAAACTTCGTAAACATCAAACATGGCTTAATTCACTAACTTTCAAGTTTACATTCTGAACATAATCAACTTGAAACTAACAACAGTTCATCAACATCAAACTAAGTCTATGATATTATCATTCAATTCAAGAGGCCTACCCATCAAATTCACAAGCAACAAAAAAAAAATTATAAAGGCAATAAGAGAAAAGGTATCGCCGTCCAACCAGATCAAACAAAACCCGAATTTGAGCGTGAACTTGAACTAGAGCAATCTGAATATGCTAGAAACTAGTACAATAACGAACGAACGCTGAATTGAACGCCAAAGAAAACAGAAATACACTTGAGATTAATGAAACTAGAGTCAAATTACACAATAATTCCGAATTTGAAGTTGATCATCCGAAAAAAAATGGGAATTTAAAATCAACCTATCTCTCCCCCCACTACTCTACTTTGCTTCATCATATTATAACCGGTTTCTAGCCCCTAAATTCGAGTCACAATTACTTCAATTAATTCCTCCGTCAAACTCCTTATAACCGCTGAATTCTTGATAGTGAAGATGATGGAGATGATGGGTAATAGCTGGAATTCGTAGGAGAGTTAGGCCCTGTTCTTTTCAGTGAGAAATGAGGAGTGTGGGATGGATGATTGTGGGAAAAGGGGGGGAAGGAGTGAGTGAGTGTGGTTTTTTTTTTTTAAGTGTGGGAAAAAGTGGGTGAGTGTGGGTGAAAGTTGAATGTAGTTGAATGAAGTTGAACTATTAGTTATTAATATTTTTTTGTTGTATAATGTAAAAATTTTATTGTGATAGTAATTAATGATAATGAAATTTTTTTGTTTTTGTTTATTCTGTTTTGTTCTTTTTTATTTTGTTTATTTTTGTGTTTTTTTATTTTTTATTTTTTATTTTTTATTTTTTATTTTTTATTTTTAATTTTTAATTTTTTAATTTTTTATTTTTTAATTTTTTAATTTTTAATTTTTTAATTTTTAATTTTTTAATTTTTAAATTTTTATTTTTAATTTTTTAATTTTTTTCTATTTTTTAAATTTTAATTTTAATTTTAATTTTCTGAAATTTTTTTAATTTTTTAATTTTTAATTTTTTAATTTCTTATTTTTTATTTTTTGTATAAATTTTTTTATTTTTTAATTTTTTGAAATTTTCCGTTGGTTGTTTTTCTGAAATAAAAAAATAAAAAAAATAAATACAAAAAAATACAAAATACAAAAAAAATTCAAAATTTTAAATTTTTTTAAAAAAATAAAAATAAATACAAAAAAAATTAAAAATTAAAAAATTAAAAATAAAAATTAAAAAATTAAAAATTAAAAAATTAAAAAATTAAAAATTAAAAATAAAAAATAAATAGAAAAAAATTAAAAATTAAAAAAATTAAAAAATTAAAAATTAAAAAATTAATGAAAAAGAAAAAAAATAAAACTGTTCCATAACATCCGAAAAATTAAAACTGCTCATAATTGCTATCAGATTATTTGTACACACAATTACGTAAATTATAAAAATTTTCCAAATATGAGAAATAGTTGTTTTGTGTAGGTGTGGGAAGGAGTGGGTGAATGTGGGAATGAGTGGTATTTTTTTTTTAGTGTGGGAAAGAGTGGAAAAAGGGGAGAAAAAGTGGGTGGGTGTGGGGTGGGTGAATTTCCCAACGAAAAGAACAAGGCCTTAATTAGATTGAAGGAGGGGAGAGAAAAGAGAAGGCCACCATGGCATCTTGATGAGGAAGATGAAGCAGGGAAGGGTTCAGCTTTATTGGGTTTAATTCAAGGAGGCAGAAAGAGGAAGAAGGGGAAAGTAGATCACGTGATATGCGCATGCTGATTAAGTGAGAAAAGGGCAGTAGCCCCTGCCTGCGAGAAGAAGCGGACAAATTGGGCCGCGACAAACAGAATTACATGGAGGCCCAATTATGATAGAGAGAATGGGCGTTGGAAATGTGATGAAAATGAGGAAAGGAGACTGGGCCGATGTGAAGGAACGGAACAGGCTCACTGCAAGGAGGAGGGGAGAAGCTGGGTTTAAGGCACTGTTGGGCACGAACTGGGAAGCAAGAAAGCAGGCCAGCCTAGGGAGAGGAGCAAAGGAGAAATGTGTGACTGGAATTGGGGGGTTTCAGGCCAAGGAAATATTGTGCTCGAGTGTACAATTGGGCCACATGAGCTGGTTTTTTTTTTTTTTTTGGTTCTCTTGATCCAACCCTTGATTAATTGAGCAAATTTGTTTATTTTTTCAACATTCCACAATTCCTACAAAATCAATAAAAACATATTAAAATTCTTATTTAATTATTTATTTGGAGCAAATAAAAGATAATAAAATGGTATAAATTAACATAATTTTGTGTTGAATAATACCCCCACACCTAAATACTACTCGTCCTCGATTAAAATGAAATTAAAATCCTAAAAAAAGAAAATAAAATTCCAATTCACTTTCGTAGGAATCGCGGTTACACTTAACATGTGCAACAAGTCCTTTAAATCCCTATATTACCCCTAGTGGATAAGGAAGTCTCGTGAGGGTTTGTAGAAGATATATCCACAAAATCTACAAAATTAATCCTTTTGAAAACTCATGTATACAACATCGAGGACAAATACATATATATTCTAATCAACTACATCACTCAAGTAACCAAAGCACCAGATCACATATAAACACAATATACATATCAAGAAACCCTTAATCTCCACTAACGACATTTACACACAATCTTTCCCCCTATTTAAGAATTATGTACAAGCGTAACTGATAAAACCTCATTTTAGGGAAATGTGGAACACTCCTGCTCATGTGTTTAAGATATAATAAGGTTCACTTTTTCTTCCAATCATACAAACTATCATAGGCTTGCTAAGATTCTCGATTCTCCACCATTAAAATGCAATATGTAAAAAGATGATCAAGAGGACTTTTGAGGGTTGTAATGGGGCTAAAGTTTAAAGCTAGATCTTGGAAAATTTGGTGGAAAGAAAAAAAAAGGAAAATTACTTTTTTTTCTTGTGTTTGGTTTAAAGAAAATCACAAAGAAAAAAAAATGGAGGAAAGTTAGGTGAAAAAATTGTTAGAGACAAGTAATAAAATTTTCCTCATAAAATTGTGAGGAAAGTTTGAGGGAAATTCCCAACCTCCTCCAACCGCGCATTGTTTAGATGATAGTAACATGATTCAAGTAGTTCATCAGCATTAAAATTTCTCATCCAAATTCTTGTATTTTTTCCTCAATACGAACAAGAAAAAAAAAACTCATTTTCTCCCGACTTTTTTCCCTTCACATTTTTTTTCCTTCAACTTTTCTTTCTACCAAATTTTCTAAGGACCAAACGGAGCCTAAGGGTTAGAAGAGGGAGAAATGATTTGGAAAATTTAGGAGCTAAAAGCCAGATGATGCAAGATCAATCAACACTACTACAACTATAATAATCACACACTCTCTCAATATGAAAAAATAAAGCACACCCCACCAAAATTGGATAATTGGAAATGAGTATATACGATAACGACATTCCTAGCAAACACTCTTGTTAACAACTCCTTTTTAATTTTTTCAAATTGTTTTCCAACTTTTTCTTTCAAACTTTTTCCTTTTTTGCATTTTCTTGCTCCTTTTCCCTTTTTTTAATTAAGAAAATGAATGTATGGAATGTATAAAGAACAATACAACTCAGTTTTCAAATGGTCACAATGATACATCCCTTCATATAACCAAAATCAACCACCAATTACACCCAAAAGCTATCCACCAAATAATGAAGTATTGCTTCACTATTCTTGGTTTAAGTATAGGGAAATCTGTTTAGGCCCAGGGTTAAAATAAATGATGCAAAAAAAAAATAAAAAATGATCAAGGCTCAAAGGGGTAACTAAAAGGTAAAACAGTCGAATCAGGGTGGGAATTTGGCTATGTAGCTTGCAAAAACAAAGAATGCCTCTATCATATTGTGATAATGCACAAGCTACATGTGATTTCAAACAGAAACCAATCAAGTTCTAGAGATATAATCATGAAAAAGACACACATGAAAGAAACTAAAAATGATGAATTAGTCTTTAAAACTCAAAATCCACATGTTCATCTATCAAAGTCAAGTTTGCTTTCAAAAAATATTGGGGATTAGGACTATATACAAACATCTCACTTTAGATGAAGTTCTATTAATGTACACCACATTTATATACAACCTAACACTAAGTTACAAGAGAACATAACCAATCAAACTATCACATATATTCCCCAAAACAAAAAATCTTTTTGGATTTTCAAAATTTCAGTTTTTTTTTCTATTTTTGGAGACAAAGTTTTCCCACTCCCACACCTAAATCAGACAATACCCTCATTGGATGTGGAAGGAAACACCAAAACTAAAAAGAAAATCAAATATACAAAAAAGAAAAAATAAGACTCAAAAAGAAAGAAAAATGATAAGACTCTAAACTCAAAAATGAAAACAATAAAAATAAAATAAGGCAAACAATATAAACAAAAGAAAAGAAAATTAAAAAGACAATATTAAGAGGAATGATTGTACTAGTTCAGGTGCCAAAGCACACCTAAGCGATAGCCTGTTGAAATATGCTCATATAGAGGCCTACGGAACATCAGCCACTCCATACGAAGCTAAAAATTGCTACTCAAATCAAAACCTATTAGCGCAAGAAGTAGCTTATCAAATAGGCAAGAGCAACTCTTAATAAAATTATGACAATGAAAATTAAATAGTTGGTGCCAAAAAGAGTGCATCCATAACATCAACACTGCACAGGTAAGGGCATGTTTCAACCTGTCAAATTGCTGGACCCAAACATCAATCAAACAGATGTGCTGATAACGAACCAACATCTAGGTCATTGGCCTAGAAATTTTGTTGTCATGAATGAGCTGTCAGGCAAACTAGTGGGCCCAAAGTCTAGAAGTCTCTTTGTATCAGAATGCATAAGAGTATGATCTAAAGCAAAATTCTTAGTGGCACTATTCTCAGACTCGACAAATTCAGACTTTCAAGATTCAAATGGGAGGTCAGTACTAATGGAGTCGAGAGGGAAGGATTCATATTCGACACACAAACCCTAATAAAAATTGTTAATGATATCAAACTCACCTGAAAAAGATTCATATTCTATGAAAAGAATATCATCATTGAATTCCAAATTAGTGAGCGCAACTTCCTCCTCGCATGACTCCTATTAATAAATACCACTTACAACAACAACAACAAACTCCCAGTGTGGGTCCCGCTTTCGCGGGGTCTGGGGAGATCCAGCTGTAGGCAACCTTACCTCTACCGGTATTCCTACCCATAGAGAGGTTGATTCCATAAGACCCACAAAAACAGGTTTGTGAAAAAGGGTTATAGCAAAAACGGTTGCAAAAACCATTTATCGAGTGAGAGAAAGAGGAAGAGAAAAGGTTCTGGATATCAAATAAAAAGGGGAGCAGAGACATACCTCAACAGACCATGGGCGCTTGTTGCCGTCACTTCCCAGAAAAGTACGACTTGCAGGTAAGCAATACCAAAAAACCCTACCCGCCCCACACTGCCTAAGCTACTGCTCCTTATGGAGCTGGTCCCCTACAATCAGAGACATTAATCCTGTCCCGCCATAGCCTCCTATCCTGAGCCATGTCCTCCGTCAGACCGACAACTCTCAGGTCCTCTCTAACCACTTCTTCTAGGCTCTTCTTCGGCCTACCCCTTCATCTCTTACCACCGGGGGGGTTGATCCTCTCACACCTTCGCACTACGGCGGCCACACTTCTCCTCTTCACGTGGCCGAACCATCTGAGTCTCAATTCCCTCATCTTCTCCTCTATGGGGGCCACTTCAGCTAAGCCTCTGATTACTCCATTCCTAATCTTGTCCAATCTCGTAAAACCACACATCCACCTAACCATTCTCATCTCATCTACCATAAACCTTTGGACCTGTGCCTTTTTTAGAGGCCAACACTCCGACCCATAGAGAACAGCCGGTCTAACTACCATCCCATAGACTTTGCCTTTCAAACCCCTGGGCACTCTCTTGTCACACAGCACCCCTGACGCGGACTTCCACTTTTGCCAGCCCACTCTAATCCGCTGGCTAATATCCTCGTCAATGTCCCCATTTTGCTGGATGCTTGATCCCAAATATTTAAATTTAGCGACCTTCGGTATTGCCCTCCCATCCAGTACGAATTCTCCCCCTTCTTCTATTCTTCCGCTGAAATAGCGGTGAAGGTATTCCGTTTTCGATCTACTCAATCGAAAGCTTGTAGCCTCCAACGTATGCCTCCAACTCTCCAACCTGTGATTCACCCCCTACCTGGTCACATCGATAAGAACGATGTCATATGCAAATAACATGCACCAAGGCACCTCGTCCTGGATTCCTCTAGTGAGTTCGTCCAGAACTAATGTGAAAAGAAACGGGCTTAAGGCGGAGCCCTGATGCAGGCCCAAACTAACAGCAAAGTTATCGGAGACCCCTCCCGGAGTTCTAACACTCGTCCGCCCTCCCTCGTACATATCCTTGATTACACGAATGTACGCGGGCGACACCCTTTTCTCTTCCAAACACCTCCACAATACCTCCCTTGGAACTCTATCATACGCTTTCTCCAGGTCAATAAACACCATATGGAGATCCACCTTTCTATCCCTAAACAAGCCCATGAGGCCTCTGAGGAGGTAGATCGCCTCAATGGTCGTCCTGCCTGGCATGAAACCAAATTGGTTCTCTGAAATCTGTACTTCCTCTCGCAGCCTTCTCTCGATCACCCTCTCCCATAGTTTCATAGTGTGGCTGAGCAACTTGATGCCCCTAAAGTTATTACAGTCTTGGATATCCCCTTTGTTTTGTACAATGGGATGACTGTGCTAACCATCCACTCTCTGGGCATCTTAGCGGTCCTGAAAATAACATTGAAAAACTCCGTGAGCCACTCTAGACCCACTTCCCCATAAACTTTCAAACTTCCACTGGTATCTGGTCCGGGCCCAATGTCTTCCCATTTGTCATCTTTTTCAAGGCCTCTCTAATCTCCTCCGTTGTTATCAAGTCGTCTGCATGCTGATCGCTACACTCTCCGCCCCTACTACAGTCGACTCTTCCCCCCTTCCCCATTGAGGAGTTTAGCAAAGAACCTTCGCCATCGTTCCTTAATTTCAACATCCTCAGTCAATACCTTACCCTCTTCTTCCTTTATACACCTTACCACTCCCAAATCCCTAGTCTTCCTTTCCCTCGCCCTAGCTAGTTTAATTAAAAACCTCTTTCTCCCCTTTCTTCGTCCCCAATCTATGATACAGTCTATCAAACGCCTGGGTCTTTGCTACTGCCACCACCCTTCTGGCTACCTTCTTGGCCGCCTTGTATCCAATCTTCTTAAGCTCCCTCTCACCCTCCGAACTGCTACTCATGAACTCCGCGTAAGCCTCTTTTTTTGCCTTGACTTTCTCCTTTACCTCTTCATTCCACCACCAAGCACCCTCCATCCTGTTGTTGCCTCCCCTGGAAAGACCTAGGATTTCCTTAGCCGACCTTCGGATGCAATCCGCCACAGCATCCCACATCGAGTCGGCGTCTTCTGCCCTCCGCCAAGCTCTCTCCTCAGCTATTCTTTCTGCTATTAACCCTCTCTTCTCCTTTGTGAGGGTCCACCACTTAATTCTAGGTTCTCCGGCTCTCCTCTTCGACCTCTTAGGATACTTGAACTCTGCATCTAAAACCAGCAACCTGTGTTGAGTTCCCAACAACTCGCTGGGAATCACTTTGCAGTCCTTGCACGATCCCCGATTTTCCTTCCTTGTTAAGAAGTAGTCAATCTGGGTCTTGCAAGAACTGCTCTTGAAGGTCACTAGGTGATCCTCCTTCTTCTTGAAGAAGGAGTTGGCCACCAACAAATCAAAGGCCACTGCGAAGTCTAGCACCGAGACCCCACCTGCATTTCTCTCTCCGAAACCAAAACCCCCGTGGGTCCCATCATATCCCGCTGCCTCCATGCCGATATGGCCGTTAAAGTCTCCTCCTATGAACAGTTTCTCGTTCTGAGGTACCTCATAGGTGACCTCATCTAGGTCTGCCCAGAAGAGCTTCTTAGTTTCCTCCGACAGGCCTACCTGTGGCGCATACACGCTCACCACGTTCACGAAAACTGAACCCACCAAAACCTTAATGGCTATAATCTGGTCGCTCTTACGACTCACTTTGACCACCTGGTCCGCCAAATCCTTCACAACTAGGATGCCAACTCCATTTTTCACCTTGGATGACCCTGAGTACCAAAGCTTGTACCCATCAATCTCTGTAGCCTTCGTCCCAACCCACTTCGTCTCCTGGACACACGCTATACTAATGTTACGCTTACGCAGAGACTTAACTAATTCTATATCATGATACTTAACTTCAGTTGTGATGCTCATATTTAACTCACTAGGATTCTCAAGGATTTCACCCACCTCAAGCTCAAATCAAAAATCAAAAACAAAGAAGTCTAAACTAAACTAATAGTAATGTAATCAAAAATCAAAAACACAAAAGCGAAAATGATTCAATTGACAACGACTCAACGCAACCTAATCTCACAAACTCGTTCCCAACAACAGTGCCAAAAACTTATTATTATTTTTATAGCAATTGGTTTAAGCCACAAGTGCACGGTTGTTCGTTGTAGCGCTTGAGATGTCGTCCCTAGGGATGTGTTATGAACTTAGCCCATAAAATTCTAATCAAAACTAATGACTACCTACGACTCGGAGAAAACTTGATAAACATCAAACAAAGCTTAGTTCACTAACTTTTAAGTTTACGTTCTGAATATAATCAACTTGAAACTAACAACAGTTCATCAAAATCAAACTAAGTCTATTAGAGCATTCCCAATGAAAGTTCCAGTTTGTGGAACTCTGGCATGCCATGTCAGCATAAGTTCCACAGTTCTGGAACTTGCATTCATTCATTTTCCTAGCCAATGGAACTCATTTCAGGAAAAATAATTTAATATTTGTTGATGGAGCCCACTACTAAACATATCTTATTTGTTTTATGTTGTCAAATTTGTTTTTGCATATTAGGTTTTGTATAAGTTAAAAATAATTTTTGTTTCCCGAATGAAAAAATATGTAATTTATGTTTCGGAAAATGTATTAATTTATTTTGAAATATCTAAAATTTGATGAGTTAAGTTGTATTGGTTGAACGATTGAAAGCATACGGAATATAATGTAGAATTCAATTAATACAAATGCAAATATGCCGATTGACATTGAAGAAAATTACAACCCGAGTGTTCGATATTTAAAACACTAATTTAGATGACGAAGAAAAAATACAACACAAGTGAATGACTAATAACCCTTAACACCTATGGTTGTGAGTTTTGTCGCGCCCTATGTCAATTTCATATTTCCTCAATAAGGTCTGATTGAAGACGTGCATGTAGTGCTAGGTCATGAATTTCTGCTACTCTACGGAGGTAGGCAGCATAGCACGGATGATAGCCCTATTGGAAATTTGGTTGCGGGTGTTGTCCTCGACATCATCGTAGTCGAAAGCAAGGTCATACGAATCTCGTTCGTCCTCGACGATCATGTTATGGAGTATAACACATGCCTTCATTATCATACCCAACTCACCTTCGTCAATGTTTCGAGCAGGACTGCGAATGATAGCGAAGCGGGCTTGTAGAACCCCAAATGCTCTTTCCACATCCTTCTTAACAGACTCCTGTCGTTCAGCGAACAATCTTGCCTTAGGTCCTTAGGGAAGAGGGATAGTTTCCACGAATGTTGCCCATGTTGGATAAATACCGTTAGACAAAAAGTATCCAATATTGTATTTGCTACTGTTTACGACGTACTCACATTTTAGAGCCCGACCCTCATACACTTCTTGGAAAACATCTGATCGGTGAAGAACATTTAAGTCGTTGATGCTACTCAGGCACCCAAAGAAGGCGTGCCATATCCAAAGGTCATATGAAGCAACGACTCGAAGAATCAAGGTGGGGACTCTATAAATCCCTTTTGCGAACATTCATTTCCAAGCCGATGAAGAGTTCTTCCATTCACAATGCATACAATCTATACTCCCTAACATGCCAGGGAAATCACGTGTCTCGGCAACCTGCAACAATCGATCAACACTAGCTTGTGTTGGTTTTCTCAAATACTCGTCTCCAAACACTTGAGTGACACCGGCAGTAAAGTTTTTCATACACTCCATAGTCGTGCTTCCTCCAATCTTCAAGTACTCATCGACATAATCTGCCGATACCCCATAAGCAAGCCTACGCATCGCTGCGGTGCACTTGGTGAGCGGTGACAACCCACGCCTACCAATACCATCGTACCTCAACTGGAAGTACTCAAATCAACTACTGAGGGCGTCAACAATGCGAAGGAACAAGTGTTTCCGCATCCGAAATCTACGCCAAAAGTGAGTTTCGTTGTAGATGGAGTTATCTGCAAAGTAGTCTCTGTGGAGGCGATCGTATGCGTTTTCTCGATCCCTCCGAATGAATCTTTTCTTCTTGGTGGTTGGGACGATGAAGCTCGCCCGTCTTGTCTAAGTTTCAGAGCTAACTCTAATGACTTCCTGTGAGATTGATTGATGAGTATGGTTTTAAGTATCGGTGAGTCATCACTAGAAGATGATGACTCTAGTATGAAGCTGGGACCATCTATTGATTATGTAGAAGATGAAGAAGATGAGTCACTCATTTTGTAGTACCTGTGACAGAAGTTTACAAATGTTAGGGAAATTCACATATTAATAAAGCAAATTAAGAGAGCATCGTAGTTAAAATTGAAAATATTAAAATTGAACTCATTAAAATGAAATTAAACATCTTCGCTACAATCCAACATATTAAAAATCCAACATTCTGATGTGAAATTAAAATTGAACTCATTAAAATAAAATTACACATTTCATTCCACAACAGAAAGCGGTTCAATTACAACAAATACTTTTCAAAAGAAAGAACAACAAAAGCACAAGGTAAACAACATATTATTCCTAAGACATGGGTGTCAATCTAAAGAAGGGCAAGCATTAGACAAAGACGATGTTTGGCAGTATTGGCTCCTAATTTCTTCCTAAAGTGGACCATATCGCGCTTGATCCTCCGGGCACATCTTAGCAATGTCCATTCTCAATATCTTGTCCTCATACTTCATCCGTTGGAGGTACTGATAAGAGTCTCTTAGTTCAATAGCTCTCTTAGCTGCTTCTGCCTTCACCTTAGCGGCCTCCACCTTCTTCTCTTGGGCGATGACATATCTTTCCCACATGATGCTGTTCTTCACATTTGTTGTCCCCATGGTGGATAGCTCCTTGGTGACAACATCAACTGCCAAGTCATGCACTTTCTCTTTCGCCTTTCTTTTGGCGGCTTTTCTTCCAATGGGGCAGATCAGTCCACCAACTTCCTCTGTTGGTGTATCTTCACTAGCAGGAGTTGTTGGTGTGCTGGGGGTGCTGTATGTGCCAAATGTGTCACTCTCAGTGTACCCACCTACCTCATTGATCCTCAAGCGTTTAGTAGCGACATCTACAGACTGATCGCAGTTCACCTCCCATTTCGGTTGGTCCTTCAGTAGCACCCACTAATGCATCAAGTCGAACGGTTTGCCCACCATATCAACGTATAAATCTTGGGCTTTCTGCATAATATCATCCTTATTTGCCTCACTTGGATTCGCCCGATAAGCTTGGCCCACACAAGCGGTCCACTTGCATACAAGTGGAGCTGCTTGGTTCCAACGGGCGTTGCAAACTTTCGGTGATCGCTTCGCAGCTGCATCGGGAGCGTGTTGGTTGTAGGTGCTTGCGATCTTTGTCTAGAACCCCATTTTCTTTTGGTCAGCCCCAATAAGGGGGTTGGTGCTGAGATTAATCCATGATGTGATCAGGCAACAATCTTCTTCCAATGTCCACTTGGAAGTCACACCGACACTCTCATTGTGGGTGGGGTTGGATGGAGGACGAGGTGTTGATGTGGTCGTATTATTAGGTGGGGGTAGCTGATAAGGAGGGGGCATTGAACCGTAGTTGAAATTTGGAATTGGGGGGGGGGGACATTATGGCCTTGAAGGGGATAGTTTGGTGGTGGTTGAGGATATTGCAGATGTGGGTATTGTTGAGGGCATTGTGGATGGTATTGCCAATTAGGAGGGTTCGGGACAATTATCATATTGTTCGCGAGATCCCGTTGTGAATCCTCGGTAAGTAAGTTCATGAAAGATTGTGGGTGATTAGGATTCATTTTAAAGTCAACACATACCAATTTTTTTTTTTTAAAAAAACATTCATACACTTAATTTCTCACATATTTTAAAAACAACAAAAATTATTTAAATGCTAATTTGCAAACATTTCAATTCTAATTTCTACACATGCTTACTTTTACACATTTCTAATATCACACATAATTTCTAACATATTTTCAAAAAAGTACCTTGTTTCTAAAATCAAGCAATTAAAAAAAAAACATTCATACACTTAATTTCTAACATTTCTAATATCACACATTCACACATTCAATTCTAATTTTTGTTTCTTTATATAAAAAATACATTCACACATTCAATTTCTAACATCTTGTAAACAACAACAAAATTAATTTCTAAAATCAAGCAATTAATAAATTGTAACTAACAAATATTTCAATTCTAAGTGAATATTCAAATACTTCATATTCTTACATATTCTTACCCTACCTACTTATTTTTTTTTTTAGAAAAATATAAGCACACACTTGATTTCTAACATGCTTTTAAAAACAACAAACAATATTAATTTTCGTATTGAAGCGATTAAATTCTAAGTAACAAGTATTTAAATTCTAATTTGTAAACATTTAAATTCTAATTCCGAAACATGCTTACTTGTACTTATTTCCAGTCACACATAATTTCTAACATATTTTCAAAAATTACAAACCATATTAATTTTTGTAATCAAGCACTTCAAATTCTAATTTTAAACATTTTGACTCTAATTTCTAAACATGCTTACCTTACCAATTTTTGTTTCTTTATTAAAAAAAATACTTTCACACATTCAATTTCTAACATATTGTAAACAACAACAAAATTAATTTCTAAATTCAAGCAATTAATAAATTGTAACCAACAAATATTTCAATTCTATGTGAATATTCAAATACTTCATATTCTTACATATTCGTACCCTACCAATTTTTTTTGGTTTTAAAAAAACACCATTTACACATTTATTTTCTATCATGTTGGAAAGAAGAATAAAACTATTAAATTTTATAATCATGCAATTAAATTGCAACTAACACATATTTAAATTCTAACATATTTTTAAAAAGAATAAAAAAATTTTCTAACAATTTCAAGATAACAATAACAAAAAGTTTGAATTACTTACAATTTCTTTCGCTTCACTTTAGTCTTGAACTTTATGAAAAACTCAAAAATATGTCTACAAAATGCCACAAAACAAAATATATTAATTACAATATCAAACTAAAATTATTTTTACAAAACTAAAACCAATTACATAACAAGTATTATTACTTATCCAAATTTGTACCTCTTGCAACTTCAATTTTTTTCAAAATCTCATAAAACTCAAAATTACAAGACCAATGACAAAATCAGATTTGAGAGTGAGTGAAATGTAGACAAATTTTTGAACAATTTTTGCATGCTTTTATAGAACAAAAAATACAACAAAAAAATAAATCGGCCAAAAATAGCCGTTGGATGCCCCATCCCAGGTCCAACGGCCATTTTGGCCCAGTTTAGGAAGCCCAGCCAAAGGTCCATTGCCTTTTCTTTTTAAAATTTTTTTTTTTGATCAAAACGTGTCACTCCAAGTGGAACACCCAACCGAAACGACGCGTTTTATCCCAAAAAATGACCAAAAACAAATTACACGCGGGGCAGCACGCCTGCGAAGTCTACCACGCATTTTGCTACCCCGTTTCCCTCGCTGGCAGCGCCCTCCCGACACGCGTGTGACACACGGGACCCACCTCCTGCCCCCTTTCCATCGGCTGGCAACGCTCTAAGAAGATCACCCACTCTTCACATGGTTTTGACATGGTGAGTCATGTCAATTGACATGACGGCGTAATTTGACATGGTTCTAGCCATGTCAAGCCCTATCCTGGCCTGGGTGCTTTGGCACTGCTCAACAAGATTTAGGCACTCAACCTGAACGCTCCGTATCCATTTCATGAATCTTCTGCAACTCCAGAGGGCGTAACGAGCTTGCCATTATCCTTTTTTTCCATCATTGACTGTCCTGGCGTCCAATTTTCCATCACTTGGAAAATTATCATCATTTCCTAAAAACGTGAGCAAAGGCATGCAAGAATCCTAGAATCATGGGAAGGGAGGGATAGGCACCCGCAGAAGAGGTGACAGGGTTAGCGAGATTGAAGGTCTGGAAATTTACAATAAGTTGGTTGAGGGTTGGGCTGGGCATGGTGGAAGCAGCAGGTGGTGGCTTCTGACTCAATCCACCAAATCTTGAACACACTGTCAGAGAAGAGTGGTCAAGTCACTGGCGGATGTTGCCATGGGTATGAGACAGGAAGGTTGTGGCAGGGCTGGCGAGTTGGGTAAACCAGCAGCAGGGACGTAACTAGCGGTGAAGAATGCTGTGGAGGCATGGAGGCGGTCTCCGTAGGGAGGTAAAAACCAGAAGTCTCACTTTCAAACGGGTTGGGAATCATGGGCACCGTAGCCATGGTAGCAGTGCGTTGAGGTGTCACTGGGATAGCGCTATCGGTGGAGGATGGGACATCCTGCAGACCGAATGAAGATCAAGGCGGTATGGTCATGGCGGTTACCGGCTAAAGAGAACCGTGGTAGTGATGTCGTGCAATGCAAGGAAGCGACTTGCAGAATTAGGGGTTTTTATAGGAGGTCTTTGATACCATGCAACAAATTTAGTGATGTGAGGGTTCTACCAACCGAGAGCCTCCTAGGTTATATTTATAAGATGGAAAATATTCCAAAAAATATAATTCGTATACCAATCATCCTCTAGTACTAACAAAGCTGCTGGATAGAATGGCATATGTTGAGCATTTGCTTAATCTATTTGCTCATTTGTTGTTAAGTCCTAGTAAGCACTATTTCATCATCCCGGGAATGCGGCCTAGGCAAAGAAATGAAGAAAAAAGAAATATGAATGGCAAGTTTAGGTATCTTCATTGAAGAACTAATTGATAGGAATTACCAGAATGAATCACATAATGGGGAACTAATTGATATATATTAGAAAAATGAATTACTTAATCAATGAAACGAATAGAAATCTGGATCAGCTGATTTCTTCAAAATTTAGAACACCAAAAGATAATTACTTAATTAGTATTGATTAAGGCGTTTTTGGTTGTATATAATATTTATTTCGGAAAAAAAAAATTCTACTATGGTTCAATATTTATCCATTGGGACAGCAGACTGTGAAAGATGGCCTTGGCCCTTGAGTCTTGAAATATTCTCGTTGACATCTCTTCTTTGACTTTAATTCCTCAAAAAGCTACATTCAGAAGGTGCAAATGAAGGTTCAAGCTGTCTATGTGACTTTCATACAAGGAATAGAGGCAAGTACAGTTATAAGTATAATCGTAGCAGTTTTAGAGGCTGATGTCACAACTTAAAACACATTTATCAGAGCAACTGCATTCAATGGATCATGGTCCACAACAAAGTTTTACTGTCCAGAAACTGATCTACACTCACATTTTAACCGGCTCGCTTTCCAGCTGCTCGTGTTCTGGATTGCGACGCTGGTCTGCCCGCTGCACCTTTTTCCTTTGTTTCTCGCCCAGTAACAAAACGAAGTCATTTCGTGATAGACGGAGATTTTTTTTAAACAAAAAATATATATGACCGTTTGGCTTGTGATTTAAAAGAAGGATAAGCCTGTGGATAACCATTAGGCTTCGTCTACTGAGAATAGAGTTGTTGCCAACGACTATTTTTTAAGCTATGTAATTTTTTCCCCCCCTGTGATTTTTAACTTCTATAAATACCACACTTCACTTGTGAAAAATGACACCTAAAGAAAACTCTCTTCCATTCACTTGTATTTTTGTTTTTTTGGAGGTCAAACTTGCATGCTGTTTTCATTAAGTCCAACTATTTTTTGTTTTAGGTCGAGTATTGTAATTTTCTTTAAGTTGAGCTATTGCACTGATGGACTACTACTATTAATGAAAATTACTATATTGATGTGTGGCATTTTTTTATATTAAGTTTGCTACTATACTTATAAAAATATCACTATTATACATTAATTATTCAATTTTCTAAAGAATATATGAATTACTTTCCAACAACTTATTCACTTATATAATAATACAAAATAAAAGGCTTAGACTAATTAAATATGTTTGGTGGTAAGACCCAAGTGAAATATTTTATTTGATAATCCAAGTTAGTAATCCACAGGATGTGGAAGAAAGAAAAAATATAAATTATAGGATAATGTGAAGGAAGTAAACCCCAACTTATGATCCAATGTAGGTGCTTTCAAAGAACAACCCTGGATAATCGAATCTATAGGGTTGAAAATTCATATATGCCACTGAAGGGCGCGAATGACAACTTGTTCCACCTGGAAGTATGCAAGTAATGCAACCAGCAACACGTACATTACCCATACTGAGGCCCAATAGAGCCAATATATGAAGTACATTAGCTAAGCGACTTCGCAAGCAAAGAAAAACAGAGAACTACTCAAACATGTGACCATCTCTGGAGAGGCCTGTGCAACGTTTCTGAGATCTGAACCTCCCCCATTACATAATCTCGTAACATCATGGCATTTCTGGTTTGATAGAGATATGGAAACAGAAGACGAGTAGTAGAAAACCAGAAGCTAAAAAAAGAAAAAAAAGAGAGATCTTGCAAATGAATCATGATGTTTAATAGCATTCCAGTGAAAGATCCAGTTTGTCATCGTACTCCAAATGACCCATCTAATTCCTTTAGCCAGCTGAGAAAGTATAACTAAGGTGACCACTTTGAGAGGCCAAAGATGGTGCAGAATCACGCACGTGCATGAGACAAAAATTACATCTTCACGACTTTCTTGAAGAATAGAGACTTCAGCAGCAAAAGGGAACATTAGACTTACTTTTCTATGATTTCTCTGAGATCTTTGGCAATATAGATCCAAAAAGGGGAGGCTCTGTAGGCTGACCGAAAACTATAAAACACCCATTAGAAGTCATCATCCTTCTCTTCAGCAATGTGTTTAGCAAGTTCTTGCTCTTGCTGCTGCCCTTCCCCCCCTCCTCTTCTTACGCGGGTATCGCAGTGCCCTAACTGCTTCATTGTGCATATTCAGACAGAAAGCAATTCTAGAGTCAAAGGCAACTTGTGGCTCAGTTGTTGAGTAGATGTCACCACTCTCTTTGGGCAGCATCCACCCATTTGCGTGATCCAATGTGGCATCAATTGCACCATCACGAATAGCCTTGGCCACAATGCTCTCAGCATCAGCAACTGGATTGGTGGAATCCAGTCCTAGCTTCTTAGCAACATCCAGGAGTGAGATGCGAGAATAGGAAATGCTGATGTTTCTCAGTCCAGTCCTAATGACACTGTGCCTCAGACGGATAATCAAGTTATGGGTCCGATCTTTGTTGAACGTTACAGAGAACTTCTCAGCTACCCTCCTGAACTCCTGCAGATCACCAATTCGAACAGCCTAGGAAAAACTGGATGACATCAGTAGAGGCACAAAAGTTGATCAACTCTGCAGGGAGTACAATGCACTGAAAATCTTTACAATAATCTTATACAAGTGAAGTGGTAGCATTCTGAGAGATGAACTGCAATCCATACAAGTAGTGCTGCGACAATACCAAATTCATAAACACTCACATTTGTTAGCTCAAAGTAAGGTCGCAAAGCATCCACCATGCCTTTCTGCATAAAAGTTGTCCTCTCAGGTATTTCCCCCAACAGTAATCGCACTACCACAGCCCATTTGTTGCACTGAATCCTAAACCCACGAGCTCTAACAGGGGCTTTCCTGGCAGCCTGAAGAAGGCTCTCTTTTGCATCCGTGTATTCCAATTGAATTGTCTGGATCTTGCCAACATAGAAGAGATACCGACAACACTGCAGTGAACAGTTTGTATAAGAAACCACCATCATAAAGCAGGATCAACAAATTTTAAGAAATCTCGTAGAGGAAATCAGAAGTGCTTTCAGAAAAGGAAAACCACTTAAACCTGCGCATATATATTTTATTAATCATGCTACCCAATCTCATTGTAGGAGACAATCTAGGATGCATACATGAGACAAACAATGAATGCCTATCTGAAACCTATTTTGGTTCATATACAGATATAACTTCCACCTACCAAAGCAATAAACAATTATTTTCAGATACTTGGGTTAAAAACAGCCAACACCTACAGCTATGTACTCCAACCCAAGCTTCATATCATTAAATGGACTGAAAGTTGCAACAGCCTGCTCAACAGAAAAAAATTCCCACAATGCCTTTTTTGTGTTGGGGGGGGGGGGCGGTCACATGCCACAACTGAGTGTTGGAATTTCATCAAACAGGACAAAGCAGCAGCAACATGACTTTCAGTCGCTTGATAAATCAAATGATTGCATCAAGCATGGGTTCTTGAAAAGTATAACTCAACACTCGCAAGGTGAACACAGTCTTCATAAAGAGAATGGGATAAAAAGATATATTGGCATAGTGAACATGATAGATCAGTAATAAACAGTGAACATTCCACTCCAAAATTACATGAATTATTATTTTGCCAATCAAGTTATTGGTAGCAGGATCGCAGATTCATGCACCTGCTTCATCAGATTTGCCTGTGTGACCACCGACCAGAGATTACTAGTTGAGAGCTCTAATACTGGGACTTCAAGTGGTTTGGAAAATCATATCAATAGCATCTGGTAGCACTTTTATTGCTGCTGTAGTTTTTTCTTCTTTCTCTTTTGGTTTTTTTGTTTTATTTTTTAGGGTGGGGGAGGGGGAAGGAAGGGGGCTGGTTTGTGGAAAAGAAAAAGAGGAAACCTGTAAACACAAAGTTGAAAAGACATTTACTCACGTACAGCTTCACACCAATTAAAAATAGTTTGGAAGGAGAAAATCCCCCCCCCCCCCAAAAAAACCCAAAAAAAAAAAACTCCTGCTGCTAAACAAACAGGCCTCATGACACCTCGAACCAGATCCTCACTATGATTTATAATTATCGGATCACTCCCCGCCCCCCTTTTCCCCCCAAAAAAAGGAAATGCCTTTGAGAATGTTGAAATAAACCCATAGTCAATGAATGCATGGTAAAAGAATTGTTAGAAAGTCCCAAGCAACTTTTTGAAATGACATACCATTTCCAAAGCTGGCAAAGCAAAACAAGACCTACTCGGTGATTCTTAAATAAGAGAAGGGATTCATATCATATGATAAGCTTAATCCTGGAAAACAAAGCCAAGAATACTACAATAGCATCAATACTTAAGTCTGATGATGGGGATAACATTAACAAATCAACCTTCATGCAGCACTATAATGGCTGGAAAAAAATGCTAAACATGATCAAAAGTCATTTTCCCATAATCAGAGGACTCCTCTACCAAATTAGAGAACACTGAAAATCGAAAGCAGCAGGATCAAGGGCAAGAAAAGATACCTGGTGATTAGAGCGGGCTCCAAAACTCGGTGCCTTGGATCGCAACTTCTCAGAGTGGTCATATAAGCCATAATGTAGATAGTTGCGGAGAAGCAGGTTAAAAAGTGTTTCCTGCAGCATAAGATAATGACATTTAAATTGTAACCTCAACATACTGGCTATGCTTGACTATATCTTAGCTTTTCAAGTTGGACCATCCAGAACATCAACAAGAATAAGCTCTCATCAATAGAACACAAACCTGACCAAGCTCATCATGGTGCAAGGTTGCTAAGTTATGCAAGGCAAGAAGTTCACTGCAACAGGAAAGCAGCAATTTAGACAAAGCAAACTGAATTGGTAAAAGTTGAATACACATCAGTTTCAGAGTCCAAAGTGAACACTTGAGCACCAATTGCACGAAAAAGAAACACAGCTCAGGCAGATGAAAGTTAAACTATGCACCTACCCACGAATCTCAGCTAGACTGCCAGTAAGCTCATAACTCAGCGAATAATAAGAATACAATTTAGATGCGAGAACATCAGCAACCCTCCTTTTCAATGATTTCAAACGGGTAATGCTGGCAGAAGCACAAGCTTTAGCCTGAAAAACACAGAGAATTTAGCTAGAAGCCTGCAAATGCTGATGCAACAAAGAAGAATACAGAAAATGGCACAAACAAACCCCACCTCGTTGTACATTTTCTTATCAATCAGAAACAATAGTACAACTAAGTACCAAAGCATCTCCACTGCTGGTGGTGTGATCCAGGTCTGAGTTGGGGCAGGAGATGATGCAGTATACTCCATCTCATTTTCATGTCCCTATGATCCATGATTTGACAAAAAGAAGTTTTAATTATCCATATTTCATGCAAAAGATTAATGAAAAATATAAATACATGAATGTCATTCTCAAAGGAATGCTGAAGACACTTTTGGAAATTGCTATGAATTTTTGTAGAAGGTGAAATGCACATAGCCAATATGACTACACTTCAATACAATCCTTTCTTTCTCCTCCTGCATAGCACGAAGTAAATTCATACTGCATGATACACAAAAATAGACACGATCTTTACTTGATGATCCCACCTTCTGTACAGCCAAGTCTGGAGGAATCACAAGGACAACCTAAGCATTCTTGTGTTAACAATAGAAACCATGTTTCTATCCGTGTAGTAGATCCTTATGTAAAAAAACCAAGACAACCACATAAATGAACTGAAAGTTATATTTAAAACAATAATATTTTTGTGACACTACAATGAAGCACAACACAAAAGGTGATAGCAATAATTAGTGAAATATATACAATATTGGTACTGTTACAAAGTATTAATATTAAATAACACAATGGTAGGAGCAATACATTACCACATTCATAACGCAGCTCTAGACATGCAAACACATGAAGGAAACATAACACCAATCAACCAGTCACAGTACAGCAACCATCACATGGAGAATAATTAGTTTCAAAATCTAAGGATATAATTAAGTTCATGCTGTGCACCAAGCAGAAGTCGACAATGAGTGGAGAGAGGCATTACCCAATGTTGGGGACCCTAATCCCAGATCTTCATTTCTTTGTCAAATCCTATCAACTATATTGTCATCTGTAATTCAGGCCTAGGTCAACATATGCTAATAGATGAATATATAACCATTTAGTTATAAATAGTAGACAGGTCGAGAAGGAGGCCCAATAAATGTTACTAGACAAATATCTGAGTCAGAATATGAACCACTTAGTTGTTATTAGTATCACTTCCTAGAAACACTGCTCAACATACAATGCCAAGACCATTTTGCAGGTGGTCTTGAAAACTGTCTGCTTGGAATTTCACCATATTCAATAGGATATGATCCCAACTTTATAGAATACAACTGTTTGCTGTCCTTTTAAGATGCAAGGCTACTGCTTGCATTAAGCATCTGCCACTTCATCCTCGCCATTTAAAGATGATTGTTTAGGTTAAACAAACCCTTCTTGTTCAATGATTATCTCTTACAGGGCTTTAGCTTGCCAAGCTCTAAGTTTGATGAATCAATATCATTTGGTAATAATATCTTAACTATTTCCCAAAGGGGAAAAAACGCCATGCAAAAAGTATGAGAAATAGGAGCCGAACCCCCACCAGAAGTTTTTAAGTCAAATGAAAGAGAAAGGAGCTTAGTTTTAAAAAGTCCGTCTAAACACCTTGGCGCGAGGCCACCAGGTTAGCGTCTCAAAGGGGGTAGGTGCGCCTCAGGGATGCAAGGCTATATCTTTCCCTGTTTTTCTTCTTTTTCTTAGCCTTGTCTTTACATTTTTTTCTTCTTTTATTTCCTTGGGAGCTAAAAGGTGAGATAGGCTTGTACAGTAAGTGTGTGCATTGGGGAACTACGATGATTAGATACCACATCTTAAGGTCATTTGCCGTGTTAGTAGTTATATTGACGTCTAATCACTCTCTTAATGCATTGATTTAACTTGTTTTTGCAAAATATGCTATGTGAAATGTGAAAAAGTTTGCATAGAATTCCCCCTTGCATCCACGATGCGTGGGCCTTCTCCTCGCGCCTTGCGCATTGCGCTTTGGGACCCTATGTGCCATGCACCTTTTAAAATTAAGAAAGGAGAACAGGAAAGACAAAAGGATCATAGAACTCTGAAACTAATCCATGTTGTTGGATAAGCCCATAGTGGTTAGTCGTTGGAAGTCATATCAACCAATTCAGATTTTTCAAAGTAGAAACCTCACTACAAAGAGCCATTCACTTGTTGAATTGACCATCAATTGAAGGATATAGGTTTTAATATTCAAACCCTATATCTCATATTTGTCTAGGCCGAGATACAATAGATACTGAATCTGAATTTTTGAAGCAATTAAAAGTAGATCAGTTTGGCATGGATGCAGCCTTAGCAGCTACATTCTGCCCGTCTACAGTGGAAACCATATTATGCGTCATATTCCATTTCACAAATGTTGACATGCAACGCGACATTTTAGACAAGTCGAAGTGTCATAGTTTCTCGCTAAGCCTGTGACTACTCCCAAGTGCCAAATGCATGTCCTAACCAACTAGAATAGATAATGCACCCACCAATGGCAGAACAACACTTCCATTATATACTTTTCCTGGAAAGAAAACCCTCAATTCCTCTATTGAGAAATCTGATTCTGGTGATCTACATTTGCTTATATGAGCTAGAAAGCTCTACTTTTCCATGGAGACCAAAAGTTACAACAACCAAGAGCAGATCCACAGATGGAAGGTCTGCGAAGAGGAGAGTTAGAGGGATCTTGCTCCTCTAGGCTATCTCCAACGGAGATTAAAACTTCATAAAAGAAAATGGGAGTTGCTCTTTATAAGTGGTTGCAAGCACCCTTTTCTTTCTGGCATTCCAACACTAAAACACTAAGTCGTATGCCATGAGCTCTTGCTAACCATTCATGCAAGCATCAATTAAGAAACATGATGCAGTTTTGAACCCAGGATAACACAGTCCTTCAAACTTTATGGTACTTCACCTCCAGATGAAGATGTCTTTAAGAAGATACCCTTAAGAAGGGCCCTTGTTTACAACTTACCAGATAAAATTGAGTTAACCACTGACACCAAGAAGTTCATCATAAGAAAAATGGGGAAGAACCTAAAGTTAAGCCTTCAATCAGAAAATTCTTTGTTTCTCATAGTACAGTAGCAAGGATCCCAGACTACCAAACAAGTGAAATATTATCTTATGACATCTAGATACATATATTTGGACTTGAAAATGATGGCATGGTTGGTTTTCATGCAAGTAGATATTCTGTGAGATGGTTGAATGTTAGGCTTTGCAAAAGAAGCATATAACGGAAGTAGGATTAGGTAAAATTGTGGTATCTAAACAGTACAACTTATCTGTTGCATATCAAGTTCGTGTCTCACAACCTTCTGATATAACCGAGACCTCGATCAGAGAAACCCCTCTCCCCCGGGGGCCCAACCTGTCTAGGGGGACAAAAAGAAAAATTCGTACGGCTTTGGTAACTGATCCTTCTCCAAATGCTCAGTCAGCAGAAAAGTGTACATAACAAGAGTATCGTTTGAATAATATCATCAATTAGTGAATGCTTCTACATTTCACTACCCTAAGGAAATCCAAAACTAAATCGTTTCAAGTTCATTTTCCACCTGACCTTCTCATCTAGTCTTTGCAAATGGAAAATCTCAGAACTCCCAGAATCAAACAACAAACACAATCAGTCATCAAATGATACCTTACGCAGAAGCCTCATCAAGATGGTGTGGGTCTCGGAACCAGGAGTAAAAGCATTATTGAGGAAGAAGGCGAGTGCAGATGCCGTGAGCTTAGGTCGAATGGTAAAGGCGACACGAAGACTGCCATGAATCCAACGGCTGTCGTAAGTGTAAGCACCGGTCTCCATTAGAGACGCAAATTCCTTCAAATCTGGATAAATGAAAGGAATTGCAGCCAATCAAATACCACTAAAACCAAGAAAACCTTAGAAATTGGGCAAGAATCGATGAAAGAAAAGGCAAGAGAGCAGTACGGCTTCAAGAAGGGTGAGACAGCTAAGGAGAGAGAATTGGAAGGAGCTTGTTAAGTGGCAGTGTCTTTCATTTGCACATCTTGAGTCATTTCTGCAAATTTATACTGCGCCGATACGCACAAACGATTTTTATTGACGAGCAGAGACTCCAAGCGAGCTAAATTTCACAGGGTGTAGTAGGATTTGCGCTTCAAACAGCTAGTAGCAGCAACGGTTGCTCTCTTTCGGACAAGAGAAGCGCCTCTTCAAATATATTAATGTTTTTTAAATTCTACTCGAGTAGTTTTTACCCGCAATCCCCCCCCCCCCCAAATCGGCATAAGCGGCCCAGAGCCGTTATACAGAAACAGTTCTATGGAAAAGATTCTTAGATACAAATATATATATCTAGTATAATATATATTCTGAGGTCATATAGTAAATGTATATTTTGATATATTATAGTGTATTATTTTTTTTTCTGCAGTAGTATATTTTTTTTTATAGTGTATTTTTCTACCTGTAGTGTACCATTTGTTTTTTGCAATTTATTTTTTCTTATCTATAGTGTATCTTTTCTTTTCTGTAATGTATCTTTTGTTTGTTCCAATGTATCTTTCTAATTGATTGGGATGAAAAATTACAAAAATACGTATTGGCTTGAGGGAAATGAAATCGGAATTTGGATCAATTATATGATACCTCTTATATAGATATGTACTTAAGCATGGTACATAGATATGTACCTTAGAATTACTGATTTTATGGCCCATTGTACATATTATTCTCTTATCGATTCAATTTTTTCTTTGGATTTCAAAGAAAATTAATAATACAGATCAATATTGTACAACATTTAAGTTTACGTGTCTAATAATAATTTAAAATTTTTTATCAACATAGATTGTTATAAAATATTTGACACTTGTAAATTCTAGTAAACAAAAATCTTACATTTGAGACTTGTAAATAGAAAACAATTTGTGACGTGGGAGATAAGTCCCTCAGGAATGAGTACAAGTTCGACTTCGTTAAATGGTGAATCAAATATCTGAAAAATTAATGAGTAAAAATGTTATCAATTGATTAAATGTTATTAGTTTAAATTCATATTAATCATTTCAAGATTTATTAACACTTTGTTATATACATCAAAAATAATGTAACTAATGGAAAAACAATATTTTTCATTTCGGATAGAAATTACAGACAACATTTTGATGGCTTTATAATTTTAAATTTATTTTTGGTTCAACGTAACGTTCTTCTAAACATGAATACTATACAAAATTAAATTTATCATTTACATATTTATGTTTACCCTGTTTTCTTATTATCATGGAAAGTGATGTCCTCAAAAATTATATGGTCCACTAAAATTAGGAACATAAAATTAAATAATTATGACAAGAGCACATAGATGAAGATAAGGGGTGTTTGGTTGTTGACTGTTTGTATGATTTTTTCATTAAATTGGCCGCTTGGAAGCACTTGGCTATTTGACATAATCAAATAATTATTTTAAGTATTTAGTTAATAGCTGTTTGCAATAGTTTTTAGTCTGAAAAAGTCATTTCTCCAAAAGTTAAACTAAGTAGACTTTGGGAATGGCTGTTTGGATTTTGATTTAAAAGACCAAAATACCCAAAGGTTCACCTAAATTACAATAATTTTCATTTCCAACAAAAAGGGTTAACTCACTTATGGCAATTAATTTTACATAATAAATATTTTAAATATCATGCAAATTACTAATAATAAATAAAATATATGTCCAAATAAAAAGCAAATAATGTTTTTGATATAAATGTTGTCTAAATTTACTTAGTAATATTAAAAAAATATATTAGACAAAAATAAATACAATTAACAAAACAGAACTTTATGAATAAATGTTATTGTACATATTACTTAATTTTAATTCATAGATCTTGAAAGAAAATTGAATATTAAAGAATAAAAATTATTTGTGTATAAATAACAAAATGGAGTTAAGGATATAAAAGTAATTTTATCAAATAACTTTTAATAAGGTAAATTTTGTTAAATGTTTTTTAACAAATAATCAATACAATCAGCTAATGAAATTGGGCATATCGGCTGCTACAATGAAAAGGGAAAATTAGGTTGTAAAATCCCCCCCAAAACTCATTCATGCAGTGAGCCGTCCCCGAAATCATCTTTTAGTGAACGGACGAAAATGTCCCTAATTTTGTTTGTTTGTTTGTTTGCTTTGTCTTACACATGTTGGCATTACAAACCGCGAAAAAAAAAAAAAAACCTCGTAAAATTCTCACTAATGGGCATGAATATGGATGTTGAAAATGAGAAAAAATAAGTACATGGAGGCTGTTGTTAAAATATATATAGACATAGGGTATAGGTATGGGTACATGTATCACTTGTCACGTATCAATTCCTACCTATTTTATCAATACTCACCCCATATCTACCTCATATAAGACTTATATCCATTTATTTAAAGTTTCAATTTGTTGCTTGGACTTAAATATTTTGCTAATTGCTTTGAGTTGTATTGTATTTAGGACTCCCGTAGAGACATTTTGTTAGAAACTGTAATTATCAAGTATTAATTTGTTGCTTGGATTAGGAACTTTTAGTTGTATCTGGTGTGATATGACCTGTTGTTGGAAGCTTGACATTAATGTGACTTATTGACTATTCTATGTTGAATATATAAGTATAAAATGAATTTAATTCTTTTTTCTCAATATATATCCAAATAAAACTCGCATATATACTATACCTAATGAGCTTGTAGGATAACTTTACTACATGCAGTGAATATGTGTATGAATGTGGGTAATAGTTTTCAAAAAAGGTATGAATGAGGATAAAAACCTACCCTGTATCCGCTCTATTGCCACCCTCCTCTCAAGGCCCCCTCTCTCCCTCCTCTCTAGCCTGCTGAAATGCCCCCATGAAGCGGATTAGAAGTTCATTTGGCAAAATAAAGGCTTAATCATCCAAGTAAAGACCTATTAAGTTGAATTACCTCTAGAACAATCCAAATGGAGGAAACCCCAAATCAAAAGGAAAACTCTTTTGATTCTTGAAAGAACACCAAGATAAACAACCCACCAATTAATCCCCTAAAGACTAAGCAGTAAGGATTAATATAAAGGGATGACTCTAAATCACAACTCTAAAAAAAGATAAAGACTAAGAGGTTTTTTTAAAGAGAAAGTTGCATCTAGACTTTTCATTCATTCCTATTCATCAAAAGTTGAATGTAATACAAGAGATGAGGAATTAAACAACAAGATACCCCCTCCCTCAAGCTTAGTAATAGCCAATAGTTTGTCCAATGACATTCAAGATAACTGTACAATTAAAAGGGGACCACTATGGACTATTGGCGTGCTAAAATTTGACTGTACATTCCTTCCCATTGGTGATGTCATTCACCTATCCAAATGGGGATGATTAGGGTTGGAATTTTTATGCGAGCATTCTAGAAGAGCATATCAGTTATCCATCAACTTTGGGGCCTTAATTCTCCAATTTGATGACCTAAATAAATCCCCGACAACGGCGCCAAAAACTTGATGTGGATTTTATGTTTAGTCTTAAAACCCTTTTTACTTGCAAGTGCACAAGGTTAATTGTCGACAAACGAGTATAAGGGTGTCAATCCCACGAGGAACAATAGCGATTTTAAATTTATCCTTTCTGGTTATAAAGAATAATTCAATTTATGAGTTCAGATATCAAAATGAATTAAGGAGCAAAATAAGAGTAAACAAGTCAAGAGATTGGAGAGAAATCAATAGAAGAAAGATCTAGGACTTTGGATTTCAACTTTGATGCCAATATTGATTCACTAACTCAAATGGGGATTCAATCTGTCTCTTGTTCAACCCAAGCTACAAGCTTTAGGCTATAAATTAAAAAGATGATTATAATTATAAAGTGAGATGATTTATTTAGTGGCTTAGCATGAACTATTCTTTTTAGACATAACTCATTTAATTTCTAGCATAAATTATTCAATTTGCACAATTATAATTTTAAGCCCAAATTACATAATCATCATATTAGCCTACAAGGTCTAATATTTATTTGAGATAGTAAATTAAACTAGTGTCATCAACATCATTAAACATTAGTGTTAAGATGCATAAGTAGATAATGACCAAATATAAACTCAAAATTATGCAAAAGAGACAAAAATAACCCCATAAGAAATTAGCAAAAGAATATTATTACCAGGGATCCATCCTAACCCTAGAAATGAGTAGTTTAGCTGGTTATAGTTAGAAAAAACACAATTGAAATTGGTATATTTCACTACCTATGTTCAAACTTTGTACTCAATTACACAAAATTATGAAAACTTAGTGTAAACTCTCAAATTTGACTCACAAATGAGATGAGAAGAGAAGAGAAAAATAGCTAACAAAGCTTATTTTCTTCCTAACCCCTCAACCCAAATGATCTTGTCTTACAAAGTCTCTCTCAACTCTTTCAAAAATAGAAGATAGAAGATGGGAGAATGAGAGAGAGAATGGATGAATGTATGAGTGTGAGTGTGTGGATCCCCCTTTCCCTCAACCCATGGCCCCTTTTTATAGTGGAAAATCCAACCCCTTTGGATACCTCCAAAATTAATGAAAATCAATTCTAATTAATTTGGGATGTTACATGCATGATCATGGCTAGTCATAAGTATAATATTAATTTTGATTAATGGCATTTGATTAGGTTAAGAATTAGCCACGTGGGAAAAATGAGAGAAGGGGAAAAGAAAGGTGGATGCAAGCTGGTGAAGGCTGGCGTTTGGGCCGCAAAGAGCAGGGCCGGACCTTCTGTTTCTTCTTTTTTTTTTCTCTTTCTTTTCCTTTGGGCTTAAGCTTGGACTCTAGGCATTGCACTTGTAGGAGTTCCGAGTAGAATTAATCAACCTCATCCCAAACTCTTCTATATTTATTTCTACCTGAAAATTTCATAAAATATGCATTATTTACCCATAAAAATATATTTCAAAGACATAAAAGTAGGTGAAATGAAGGAGAAAATTATATATAAAATATGAATTATCAACTCCCCCACACCAAGACTTTGCTAGTCCTCGAGCAAAGAACACCAATAGTGCATGTATTCATTTAAACCATCAAGAAGAATAAGATCAGGGAAGAAAACCAAGTGACCCAATTATAAATGTCCACTCCAAATCACATATATCAATTCACTACCAACCCACAATTCATTATCAAAAATTTCTAACCCCAACTTAGTCATTACGCTAAGATTCAAGCAAATTAAGTACAAAACGAAACCATGTAGCAAACCATAAGCACAAAACTTCACCCCACATAACAAAAATCACAAGAGCATCTTTAAAATCAAGTCCCCAATGCCAAGTCACCTTGTCAACCCTTCTCTTTTTTTTGGTTTTTTTTCTGAGACTTTGAATTTTTAAAAAGTTACTTGATTCCACATGCTTTCTTTAGTGGATAGAGATATAAGTGAAGATAACATTAAGAGAAACACCTAGTACATATTTAGGCAATTAAAGATATGAATAGAAATAGGACCTGAACATTGGTACCAAAATCAGAACTCAATTAATTTAATTTATTTGATTTTTTTTTTGGGATTGAAAAGTCAATGGATAACTCAATGCTTATTGAATACTCATCACGACATTGTAAATGGGGTTATATCTCATACTCAAAATCGGCTACATAGTGACATTAGCACAGCAAAAATTATGGCATTCAACTAGTCAAAGCTAGAAATATTCTCTACTGAGCATGGGTCACATGAATCAAATTCGCATAATGGGAGTAAAACATGCATAATCAGAACACTCAATTGCTTCCCAAAATTAAATTCACCCACCATTTTCAAGTTTCAATTTTCCTCAATATTTTCATTTTGCCTTCCCCCCCCCCCAACTAGATCTCACATTGTCATCAATGTAGAAAACAATAAGATAAAGGAAAATGGAGAAAAGAGCAAGACAACCTGATAGCACGAGGAAGTTATTTCCGTGTAAGCTCAACAATCAAACTCCCAAAGTACCTTCACAACCATCACCAACCTCAAAAGCCAAAAACCAAGTGAAGAATCACACCCCAAACACACAAGCACACCTTGATCAAAAAGAAAAATAGAAAAAACACAAGACTCAAAATCACCTAAAAAGATTGGGTTACCTCCCAACAAGTGCTAAGTTTAATGTCTTCAACCAGACAGTATTAAGCAGAGGCTTTGAAAATGTTAAGCCTATCCCTCGTGTTCATGACCGAGACATCCATCACTCCTGACCTACAGTTAATGGTGGCATTAGCTGTGGCTAGGAAGGGACGACCTAAAATAAGAGGGATCTGCTTATAAGCTTGAGTGGGATCCATGTCCAACACAACAAAGTCAACAGGAAAGAATCCTTTATCAATTTGCACCAAGACATCATCTATTCGCCCCCTAGGAGTCCTAACCGACCTAGCAGCAAGCTGAAGGGTACAGTTGGAAGGTTGCAGTTCACCTAATCCCAACTCTAAGTAAACAAAATATGGTATCAAATTGACACTAGAACCCAAATCCAAAAGTGCCCTTTCAATTTTGTGATTGCCAATAAAACATGAAATGGTAGGGACACCAGGATCTTTGAACTTAGGAGGAGGATCACATTTCAAAATTGAACATACTTGTTCACTTAGAAGAACCTTTTTGGACTTGTCATCTTTAGAATTTCTTTTAAAAGTGCACATGTCTTTAAGAAACTTATAGCATAGGCCGGGATCTGTGTAATTGCTTCCAAAACGAGAAGATTGACCTTAACTTGCTTGAAGGTCTCAAGGATGTCATCTCTTTGCTTGTCTTGCTTGGAAGGGAATGATGCAGACAAAGCTTAAGGGTAAGGAACCTTTGGCTCATATGTCACAATGGGGTCAAACATAACAGGAGAAGGGGATGGATTATTTTTCTTTTCAAATTCAAGGTCACTCTCCAAGGTCTTAAGTCTTTCCTCTATATCATGTTCCTTCTCACTCACCTTGTTATCTACTTCTTTACCACTCCTAAGAACCATTACAGCTTTCAATTGTTCAAATTGTTGGCCTTTAGGGTTCTTTATGGGGTGAATTGGAAGCTTTCCTTCTTCTCTTTTACCTACAGCTATGGCTAGTTGCCCAAGTTGGGTTTCTAACTTAGCTATAGAGTGTGAGTGAGAGTCAACAATATGCATTTTAGACTCAATTCCTTGGACCCTAGTGTCCATATTTTGCACAACAGAGGTCAAGGTATCAAGAGCAGAAAGTACCTTGTCGATATCAGAGCTCCCAGATGGAGCTTAATGGGAAGAGGAAGGAGCATATCTCTGGTTTTGAAAACCAGGAGGGGTAGGTCTATAAGACTGCGCATAAGGATTCTCAACATTTTGAGACCTCCATAAAAAATTAGGATGATTCCTCCAACCATGATTATAGGTATTAGAATAAGAATTGTTGGATGGAGGAAATCCTTGGGCAACATTCACTTGTTTTGACACACAGTCAAACTTACTAATACACGGACAGTCAATAGAAGCATGCATGGGACTAGTACAAATTGAACACACATCTTGCATAGAAGGGACATTAGACACTTTGTTCATGCACAACAATTGATCAAATTTCTTAGCTAAAGCATCAACTTTACTAGAAAGGTAAACTGAATGTGAACCTTCAAAATCCCCCCTTTACTTCCTAATTGCCTAGGCAAATCAGAATGTGAGGAAGTAGCATGCAAGTGTGAAATTTCACTCAAATGTTCAAATAATTCCCAAGCTTCTTCAGGAGTTTTGTACAAGAAGCTACCACCACATGATACATCAACCATCTGCCTATTGTGCTTATCTAAGCCAGAGTGAAAACTCTGGACAAGTTGCCACATAGGTACCTCATGGTGAGGACAACATCGCAACAATTCTTTAAACCTTTCCCAACTTTCATGCAATTGCTCATTTTTATTCTGTGGGAAGGTTGTTATAGCACGTCTTAAGGCAGTCAATTTACCAATGGAGAAAAACTTTTTCAAGAATTCCTTTTGCAATTGATCCCAAGTGGTGATATCTGTCTTAGTGTCCAACCAAGCTTTAACTTTATCTTTTAAAGAAAAAGGAAAAAGCCACAAGCGAAGAGCATCATCAGAGATATTATTTAAAAACACAGTAGAGCAAATCTCTAAGAATGCATCAACATGCTTGAAAAGATTTTCAAACTCTAGCCCATAAAACGATGAGAGCATTTGGATAAGAGAATGTTTAATCTCAAATGGCACCGTAACAGTGGGCATACGGGTTCTAGTTGGTGAGTCATAAGTGGCGGGAGTGAAATATTCCTTAAGTTGCTTAGGTGGTGGGGTTTGTTCTTCAGCCATCTCGTTCTTAGATTCTTTTTTCTTAGCTCTTATCTTACGAAGAGAGCGTTCAATTTCAGGATTATATGGTTCAAGATCTAAGCACAAAGAACGTCTACCATGCATATACCCACAAGCAATCAAGAGAGAAGAATAAAATCACCAAACAAGATAAAAAGAAAAGAGAAGAGAGATAAAAGAAAGAAAAGAAGAAAAAAAATATAAAATAAAATAAAATAAACAAATAAATGAAAGATCCAAGGGAAGGGGGAAAACTAAAAATAAATAAAGAAAAATAAAATAACAAAAATAAAAAGGAATGGGGAAAATAAAAGGAAAAAAAATGAATAAAAAGGGAGGGGGGACTTGTTAGATTAGATACAATAAATAAAATAACAAAAATAAAAGAGATAGATTAGATTAGGTTAGGTTAAAGGGATAGGAAAAATAGTTAGATTAGAAGGGAGAGGGAATAACAAAAATAAAATAGTTATATTAGGAGAGATTGGGGAATGAAACAATAAAAATAAAAGGGAAAGGGTGGAGAATAAACAAATAAAATTATTAGATTAGCATGGAAGGGAAAACAAAAATAAAAAAATAAAAGGAAAAGAAAATTCAAAAATCACTATTCTTTCCTCGGCAACGGCTCCATAAACTTGATGTGGATTTTATGTTTAGTCTTAAAACCCTTTTTACTTGCAAGTGCACAAGGTTAATTATAAACAAACGAGTATAAGGGTGTCGATCCCACCAGGAACAATAGCGATTTTAAATTTATCCTTTTTGGTTATAAAGAATAATTCAATTTATGAGTTCAATTATCAAAATGAATTAAGGAGCAAAATAAGAGTAAACAAGTAAAGACATTGGAGAGAAATCAATAGGAGAAAGATCTAGGACTTTGGATTTCACCTTTGATGCCAATATTGATTCACTAATTCAAATGAAGATTCAATTTGTCTCTTGTTCAACCCAAGCTACAAGCTTTAGGCCATAAATTAAAAAGATGATTATAATTATAAAGAGAGATGATTTATCTAGTGGTTTAGCATGAACTATTCTTTTTAGACATAACTCATCTAATGTCTAGCATAAATTATTCAATTTAAACAATTATAATTTTAAGCCCAAATTACATAACCATCATATTAGCCTACAAGGTCTAATATTCATTTGAGATAGCAAATTAAACTAGTGTCATCAACATGATTAAACATTAGTGTTAAGATGCATAAGTAGATGATGATCAAGTATAAACTCAAGATTATGTAAAAGAGACAAAAATAACCCCATAAGAAATTAGCAAAAGAATATTATTACCAGGGATCCATCCTAACCCTAGAAATGAGTAGTTTAGCCAGCCATAGTTAGGGAAAACACCATTGAAATTGCTATATTTCACTACCAATTACACAAAATTATAAAAACTTAGTGTAAACTCTCAAATTTGACTCACAAATAAGATGAGAAGAGAAGAGAAAAATAGCTAACAAAGCTTATTTTCTTCCTAAACCCTCAACCCAAATGATCTTGTCTTACAAAGACTCTCTCAGCTCTCTAAAAAAAATAGAAGATAGAAGATGGGAGAATGAGAGAGAGAATGGATGAATGTATGAGTGTGAGTGTGTGGATCCCCCTTTCCCTCAACCCATGGCCCCCTTTTTATAGTGGAAAATCCAACCTCTTTGGATACCCCTAAAATTAATGAAAATCAATTCCAATTAATTTTGGATGTTACGTGCACGGTCATAGCTAGTCATTAGTATAATATTAATTTTGATTAATGGCATTTGACGAGGTTAAGAATTAGCCATTTGGGAAAATGGGAGAAGGGGAAAAGAAAGGTGGATGCAAGCTGGTGAAGGCTGGCATTTGGGCCGCAGAGAGCAGGGTCGGACCTTCTGTTTCTTCTTTTTTTTTTCTCTTTCTTTTCCTTTGGGCTTAAGCTTGGACTCTAGGCATTGCACTTGTAGGAGTTCCAAGTAGAATTAATCAACTTCATCCCAGACTCTTCTATATTTATTTCTACCTGAAAATTTCATAAAATATGCATTATTTACCCAAAAAAATATATTTTAAAGACATAAAAGTAGGTGAAATGAAGGAGAAAATTATATATAAAATATCAATTATCAAAACCCATAACTTACTCGATTCTTAGAATTTGATGATGTTTTTGGCTTTTTGAAAATAGACATCTAGGGCTATCCATCCATGCAAAATTTACCCAAAACAGATTCCATTTACCGAACCAAAAATGTGCAGAAGTCAGGCCATATGCTCTGTCCAGAATAAGGAAGAAAAATAAAATTGGGTGACTTTGAGATAAAATAGTTAGGCTCCTTATTTAGGTTACTAAGTTCCATGCCACCTTTCCTAAGCTTACTTTGGGTCCTTCAAAACTCCCAAATCAATAAGGACTTAGCAGAGTCAAGTACTTGGGTACCACCCTCATAGGTGACTAAGGGCCCTAGTTGAACCCAAGCCTTGATATTGATTCGGAGGTTAGACTTCATGGTTTGCTCCGCATCAACCTCCCCTCCTTAAAAAGGATTTAACCTCAAATCTCCAATGTACTCATCTTCGCCCTCAATATAGGGAGTGAGGTCTCCAACATTCAAAGTGGCAGAGATGTTCATGTCACCCCAAAGCTCTAACTTGTAGGCATAGTATCCTACTTTGTGCACGATCCTGTAGGGGGCATCTCCCCTTGCCATAAGCTTGATTTTCCTCCTTGAAGGGAACCTCTCCTCTCCTTCCTCAAATGCTTCCATACAAGATCTCCCGTTTTAAACCTAAGATGAGTTTGATTCTTGTTGGTCTTGGTCTTATATTGCTAATTTGCCTTCTTAATTTGAGCTCTCACTTGCTCATGTAGTTTCTTCATAGCTTTAGCCATTTCCTCGGCTTCAAAGCTCACTTTGGACTCTTGAGGAATGGGAATGAGATCAAGAGGAGTGAGAAGGTTGAGACTATAGCATACCTCAAAGGGTGAATGAGAAGTAGCATAAGGAGTCCGGTTGTAGGCAAATACTGCATGGGGAAGCTTGGTGTCCCAATCTCTTAAGCTCTTAGTCACCATACCTCTCAACAAGGTAATAAGTGTTCGGTTGGTCACTTTCATTTGTCCATTGGTTTGGGGGTGGCAAGTGGTAGTAAAAAGTAATTTACTCCCTACTAGCCTCCATAGACTCCTCCAAAAGTGTGATAAGAACTTGGTATCTCTATATGATAATAATAGTCCTTGGGATCCCATGAAGCCTCATAATTTCTCACAAGAAGAGATCCGTAATATATGTAGCATCATCACACTTGTGGCAAGCAACGAAATGTGCCATCTTAGAGAATCAATTAATAACTTCCATGATGGCATCCTTCCCTTGAGGGATCCGTGGAAGGGCCATATTGAAGTCCATTCTAAAGTCATCCCAAGGCCTTAAAAGAACTAGAAATAGGGTGTAAAGGTCTTGGTGGAAGTGACTCTTGGCCATATGACAAATGGAACACCTTAAGATTACTTTATGGACATCCCCACCCATCTTAGGCCAATAGAAGTGCTCCTTGAGGATCTCAAGGGTCTTGTTGATGCTGAAATGCCCGGCTAGGGCTTCTCTATGGGCCTTCTTAACAATCAAGTCCTTTAGAGCACTCTTGGGATACAAAACTTGTTTCCTTTAAAGAGAAAACCTTCTTACAAGGTATAAGTGCCATATGTGGAGGGATCTTCAACCACCATCTTGAAGTCTTCATCTTCTATGTACAAGGTTTTGATGGAATGGAAGTCAAGAACCTTGGCCTCTAGGACCAATAGAAGAGCATACCTCTGTGATAAGGCATCGACAATCACATTCTCTTTTCCACTCTTATTCTTGCAAGAGAAAGTGAAGGATTGAAGGAATTCAACCCACTTAGCATGCCTTGTATTCAACTTGTGTTGACCATTGATGAAAGACAAAGCCTTGTGATCGAAATGGAGTACAAAAAGGCTCGGGCTTGAGGTAGTGATTCCAATGCTCCAAAGCCCTAACAATGGCATAGAACTCCTTATCATAAGTGGAGTAGTTGAGCCTTAAACCATTCAACTTCTCACTAAAGTAGGCAAGAGGGTGCTTGGCTTGAGTGAGAACTGTGCCAATCCCAACTCCACTAGCATCACTTTTAACTTCAAAAAGGAGCTCAAAATTGGGTTGGGCCAAGATAGGGGCCGAAAAAATCCTCTCCTTGATGGACTCAAAAGCCCTTTAGGCGGCCTTCGTCTACTCAAAGGTAACCTTTTTCATGCACTCGGTCAAGGAAGCCATAATGGAGCTAAAATCGTTGATGAACCAGCGATAGAAGGAAGCCAATCGATGAAAGCTACAGACTTCTGTGATGGTTGTAGGAATGGGCCAACTCTTGATAGCCTCAACCTGCCAACTCTTGATAGCCTCAACCTTGGTTTCATCCAATTGGATTCCCTCACCAGAGACAACATACCCAAGAAAGACAACTTGAGGAGTAAAGTGCTCACATTTCTCAAGTTCAGCATATAGAGCTTGTTGCCTCAAGACTTGGAGCATTTGAGTGAGGTGTTCCGTATGAGATGTCTCATCTTGGCTATACGCCAAGATATCATCAAAATATACCACAACAAACTTCTCGATGAATGACCTCAAGATTTCATTCATGAGCCTTACGAAAGTACTTGGGGCATTAGAAATACCAAAGGGTATTACTAGCCATTCAGATAACTGATATTTAGTCGTAAAGGCCATTTTCCACTCATCTCCTTCCTTCATTCGGATTGATAACTCTTGGGAAAGACCTTGGACCCATGCAACTCATCAAACATGGCATCCAATCATGGAATAAGGAACCGGTACTTGATGGTGATATTGTTTATGGCCCTAGAATCCACACACATATGCCACGTACCATCCTTCTTAGGTACCAAAAGAGCCGGAACCAAGCAAGGATTCAAACTCTCCCTAATGTACCCACGATCAAGCAACTCTTGGCCTTGTCTTTGGAGCTTTTTCGACTCATTAGGATTACACCTATAAGCCGGCTTGTTGGGCAAAAGAGCACCTGATATTAGATCAATTTGGTGCTCAATTCCTCTTTTAGGAGGGAGCCCCAGTGGTAGATCATTGGGAAAAACATCCTCAAACTCTCTCAAGAGTGATTGAGTAAGAGGGTGTAAGGATTTCACTTCCTCACTTGTGTTTGATTCAACCATAAGTAAGACAAATAAAGGCTTGCTCTTACTAATAGCTCTCTCCACTCGTGTCTCACTCATGTAAAGGCTTTTCTCACTTCCCTTCCCCGGTTTAATTTTGAGAGGTTTGGGTGGTGGTAGGGGGTCAAAGTGAGGCTATGTCCTTTGAACTTAAGGGAATATATGTTGGCATGCCTATCATGCATCACATCATTGTCAAACAATCAACGTCTACCAAGTAATATATGACAAGCATCAATAAGAAGAATATCGCAAAGGACCTCACCACAATAAGGAGCAACCAAAAAAAAGATAAGAGCTTGTTTAGGAATAGTTACCTCGCTTCCTTGCTTAAGCCATCAAAGAGTCTAAAGAGTGGGATGCGCCTTGGTGGGAACTTCAAGCTTATCAATGAGAGTCATAGAAGCCACATTGGTGTAACTACCTCCGTCGGTAATAAGCTTACACACCTTGCTTCCAATGGTACATTGAGTGTGGAAGATTTGCTCCCTTTAACTAGGTTCAAAGGGAACCTTTTTGGCATTGAGGGCTCTTCGGATCACCAATAGCTCTCCAACTTCCAGAGTGACTATGGTGTGTTCTTCCTCTTCAAACTCCTCTTCACTAGTTTCTTCCTCTAGAGCTCAGATCTCTTCCACCTCTCTAATAGAGAGGGTCCTTCAATTAGGACAATTCGCTTGAAAGTGTCCATAACCATGGCATTTGAAGAACTTATTTCCCTCCAACCTCTTTGGAGGTTCACTAGCAATCCCTTTACTCTCATCAAAGTCCTTGATAGGTGTAGGGGTAGTGTCCCCCTTGTTGTAGGAAGGGAAACTCTTAGGTGTGCTTTGGGGTCGATGAGGGGAAGGAGTTACGAAGGGCTTTCTACCCTTAAGTTGCTTCTCAATCTTAATAGCTAGGTGGCAAACATCATTGAAGGATAAGTAAGGTTGTAGATCGACCTTGTAAGCAATGCTAGGAGATAGCCTCTTGATGAACCTAGTAATAGTAATCTCATTGTCTTCATTCAAGCCAACCCTCATTTGGAGTTGTTCAAACTCTCGAATGTACTCCTCCACCTTGAGATTCTCTTAGCTAAGAGAGGTAATCTTGAGATAGAGTTCTCGCTTGTATGAGGGAGGTAAGAACCTCTTCGCTATGTGTTTCTTGAGCTTGGACCAAGTCTTGATCTTAGACTTAGTTTTCCTTGCTGCATTCTTCTTCAAGGTCTCATAACATAAGGAGGCATACCCCTTTAACTTGAGAATGACCAACTTGAAGGCCTTTTCATCATTGTGCTCCTCGAGTTTAATGATTCTCTCAATGGCTTGCACCAAATCAATGTAGTTTTCTAATTTGAGGTTGCTATCAAACTCCGGTGCCTCAACCTTAAGGCCACTAAGATCATCTCTAGGATGATCTCTTCCCCTAATACCTCTATCTTCATGGTCCTCATGACAAGATGAGTAGGCAATGTCAATGGGTTGACATCAAGATCCCTAGGGTAGGGAACTCATTGTTCGGATCCCTTAACTCACTCTAGCTCCATGGTGAGTTTTCTTACTTGTTCTTGAAGGTTGATTATGGCCTTGTCTCTCCTCATTTCATGAGCTAACTCTAGAGTGTTGCCTTTAGCTTGAGAAGATTCTCCATCATTGGTCATGGTTGAAGGTAAATAAAAGAAGGAAGAAGGTTAAGGGCCCCGGAAAAGGTGGCACGGTTGTGCAAGAGGAAGCATGAGCAAAAATGGGGTGGCACGGTCATGCTGTGTAGCACGAGGTGGTCGTGCCAGAAAACTGGGAGAAAATTTTCCTAGGTAAGAAGTGGCATGGTCATGCCTGGGGGTACGTTCAGACCGTGCCAATCTTGTGGTTGGAGCGGGTGAGTATTTTGGCTTTTTTTGTTGAGTTTTTGGGTTGTGTTTCAGTTGGGGGTTGTATTTGGGCTATTTGGGGGATTTTTTTATGGACTAAACGAGGAGTTGTGGAGAAATAAAATATGGGCTTTTAGGGTTTTGGATTGAAAAGGAAGCATGGAAGACTGCTTGGGCTCTTTGAGGAGAATAAGTGAAAAGGTGGAGTAAAAAGTACCCAAATCCCAAAATAAGTAAAGAAAGAACTCAATTAACAAATTCCAATAAAAAAGTGTGAGGATTTGATGCTTACCCTTGAAGGATCCTTGTGCTCTCATACCAGCTGAAGCAAATTAGAAGTCCATTTGGCTAAATAAAGGCTTAATCATCTAAGTGAAGACCCATGAAGTTGAATACCTCTAGAGCAACCCAAATGGAGGAAACCTCAAATCAAAAGGAAAACTCTTTTGATTCTTGACAGAACACCAAGATAAGCAACCCACCAATTAATCCCCTAAAGCCTAAGCACCAAAGACTAATATAAAGGAATGGCTTTAAATCACCACTCTAAAAGGAGATAAAGATTAAGAGATTTTTTGAGAGAGAAAATGGTCTCTAGCCTTTTCATTCATTCCTATTCATCAAAAGTTGAATGTAATACAACAAATGAGGAACTAAATGGCAATATATCCCTTCCCCCAAGCTTAGTGATAGCCAATAGTATTACAAGGATTTTGTCCAATGAAATTCAAGCTAATTGTACAATTAAAGGGGGACCACTAGGGGATATTGGTTTACTGGAATTTGGCTACACATTCCTTCTCATTAGTGATGTCACTCACCTATCCAAATGCGGAAGATTAAGGTGGGGATTTTTATGGGAGTCTTATAGAAGAGTCTATCAGCTACCCACTAAGTTTGAGCCCTTAATTCTCCTATTTGATGATCCCAATAAATCCTTGAGTAAAAATGTGCACCTTAAGACCCTGCACGGACCATGGCTTGGTTAATCCCATAACTTGCTCGATTCTTGGAATTTGATGATGAACTTTAGGTTGTTGGAAAATGGACATCTGGGCTATCTATCCATCCAACATTTACCCAAAACGAATCCCATTGACCCAACCACAAACGAATTAGAAGTCGGACCATATGTTCTGCTCAGAACAAGGAAGTAAAATAAAATAGGTGACTTGGAGATAAAATAGTTAGGCTCCTTGTTTAGCTTACTAAGTTCCATCCCACCTTTCCTAAGCTTACTTTGGGTCCCTTAAGGCTCCCAAATCAACAAGAACTTAGGAGAGCCAAGTACTTGGGTACCACGCTCATAGATGACTAAGGGCCCAAGTTGATCCCAAGCCTTGATATTGATTAGAAGGTTAGGCTTCATGGTTTGCTCTGCATCACCCCACCCATGCTTATGTTCCCCCTCCCCCCCCCCCCCTAAATTGGTTGAGCACTGGCCCCATTTTTGTCAGTCACTACCATGGCTGCCAGTGATTTAAAGAGAGAGGCAGAGATAGAGAAAGATGTGATGTAAGGAGAAAGACTAATAGCATTCCCAGTGGTGAGCCCGTTTTTTGGCTCAACAGTGGAGGACTACATCTGCCACATTAGCTTGTGAGCCAACTTTTCAGCTCACAATTATTTCTCTCTCCAATGTAAAGCTCACCATTTTGGCTTACCAAATAAAATAATACTCATGGACCCACTCTACAATACACAACCTTCCTTTTAATATTTAAAAAAAAGAAAAACCAACTAAATTTTTTTATAAAAAAAGCAAGAGAAAAAGGCCACGAGCCGGCTCACGACCACAAGCCAGTCCGCGAGCCGCTTGTGCGCTCACACCGCTGCAGGGCTGACGAGCAGCTCGGCGCTTGTATCGAGGAGGGTGAGCCAAGCAAAAAGCATCGTTGGAGGTGCTCCAAGAGAACCATGCTATTGATTGAGTCCTCTCACCAATGATTTTTCTATCTCACACTGGACGGGGAGGGGAGAGAAAGTGCCGGTGGGGCTGAGAACACAGAATGGGTTGGGAAAAGGGGTGATTTGATCCTTGTCCTACTGAGGAGCCCTAAAATTATGGCAACCTTATTTAATCGATGAGTACAAATTGAATTAGGAAAGGGTAAAGACTCCGTGATTGAAAGGAAACAATTGTAGTTGTAATTGCCAATATCCAGTGGCCTAGCCCTGTTTTCCTTTGGCGGTCGAAATTTGGTGTTTTGGTCAGATCGAGAGCAAAGCAAGTGTTCGAAAGGTAAAAATGGTCGCCATGATGAACCTCATCGATGGCCAACGATCACCGTTTGGTGTTCTCCGGTGCCCATAAAACATTGTGGTGACCATAAACTATCCGTTGCTCACTGGCGATTGAAATAGTGAGCAAGAACAATGACATTGTGGAGGAAAAAAAAGGGCAATAGAGGGGATGTACTATACGTGTATTTATTAAAAAATAAAACTATATAATAGTAATAGAAATGTTATCAAAAAAAAATGTAATAAGAAATTGGAAATATTAACATTTTAAAAGAAAAAATTTATATTTTTAGAAATTTGAAATTGATATTTTCAAAAATGAATAATTTTTATTTTTAATAATTAGGCAATATCAAAATTTGTTTCTAAAAGAAAAAAATTACTTTTAAAAATAGTTTATTTTTGAAAAATAGAAAAGAAATATTAGTTATACGAGTAACATATTCATGAATTTCAAAAATCAAATTAAAATAAAAATATGTTATATTCACATTAGAAATTAGCCATACAACTGTATGAATAATATAATTATCTGCATGTCCCAAGGCATTTGTTTGTCTTCTAAACAATATGAATCTTTTATAAGGTCAGAGCCAAAACAATATTTGTAAATCCTAAATCGCATTAATAACTAAATGTAAACATCATGTCATTTAGGACTTTTAGTTGATGAGGCTTATGATTAATTGATTTGGTTATTAGAGTTTCTTTGTATTGTTAATGACCTCTAGCTTAAAATCTTCAGTATATAAAGGGTTAGGGAACATAAGATAATCATTAAGTAACTAATCTCAACCTCTGGGATTTAATTAATCTAACAAGCTCCTGTCAACCACAACCAAAACCTTCTCAATCTATGCTTTGAATTTGGATTTTGATTGTTGTTGCTTAATGAAAATGTAGCCCGATAATTTCTGTTTGTGTTTTTGATTTTGTTGATTGTTGATCATTGCAAAATTTCCCATTGCACGTGTCCCGTCTAAGTGGGTTAAAGGTCTTTTCTCTCGTCCCTCATCCTTGTTGGCAGTGAATTTAAAGATTTTGGTTTGTTTTTGTTAGCTGATGATTGTTGGAAACATACCGAATGCAGGCTAAACAAAAAGGTTTTGTGTCTATAGATAATCATAAGACAAGCTCCCAGATATCATGATGCATATTGTTCATTTTTTTTGCCTGTCACTACTTGATTTCAATACTTGAACAGTATCCTCATTTTTTTTGGATTGACTTCTCAATATTAATGGTGAATTATCTACAAAGACTATATGTTCCTCTTTAGTGCTCCTTTGATAACTTGTTCTTTTCGTTCTCTGGCCTCTCCAACCATGTTTTCCCTTCCCTATGTTAAGTAACCAGACTTGTGAGCAGTGCTATATTTTCTTATAGAAAGATACCTATTAAACTTTAGAAGACATTATACTTTTCAATCACCAACAAAGTTAGGCTTTTTTTTGGCAATGAAAAGGTCTACTTTTCAATTAATCAAATATCTAGATCATTGTCAATAATACAATATAAAAGCCAATTAGGAAGGTTTAGCTACCTGAACATGAGTTGCGTTTCTTGTAATTTTCTATAATGATTTCCATAATGATGAATGTCATAATTGCATAGGATTTATAAGCATTTGGAAGTCATTTTAGGGGACTAATATGTTTATTTGTATGATTTACACCCTTATTTCTACTATTACACTTGGTTTCGCTTGTTTTTAGAGATTTTGTAGATTTTGACTTTGCGAGCCACGTTATTTGAGTAGAATGAGGATTTTTGAGACATTATGGATCAAAGAAGATAGCAAAAGAGGCCCAAAGGCACCCAACGCGATCAAACAGTGGCCAAAACTACGGTCCAAGAAGATCCAAGTGAAGTAGTAAAACATATGAGGAAGAGCCACCAGGACAAAGGGCCCTCACGATCTGCCAGTGGTTAGGATCATGGTCCATGGCGGTCCCCACGGACTAACCGTGATTAGCCCTGTTCCCCCAAACTTGTTAGTTTTCTACGTGGCTATTCATATTCCATGCATGTGGTGGTTTTGCATACTTGATTTCAGCCCTAAAAGGCCATTTTTACTGCTTCATTCATTCCCTACGTGGCTGTTCATATTGCATGCATGTGGCGTGATCTTCGCTGAGCACTTCTTTTCTCTTCTCTTCTTCTCTCTTTTCTCATTTTAGAATTATGTTTTGTAATTTTAATCAAGATTTTGTTGTTTTGATTTTGATTTATGCAAATAGCAGTTAATTTCTTGATTTACTATTCATCTATTTGAGTATTTTGGAATTGTTGAATTGTTTTATGGAATCTTAGATGTTTATTGTCTTGTGAGAAATTAGATCACTTTCTTATATGTTTTGGGTGTTGGATGAAGAACAAAAAGATGAAATTTGATACTTGAACCCCAGGATTTTGTTGAGCAAAAATTTAATAAATAAATAAATATAAATGCACAATGCAACTTTCTGACATCCAAAAGTGTATATCAGTTTATTCTGAGTACGACACTATTCAAAAGGATAGACCTTCTTAATTACGTCCCCCCTCTTAGGAGACCACCTTTTGATTCCGACTCATTCCGTTCTAATTTTCTTTCTTTGTTTTATTTTGTACTAATAAGACTTTATATCATTAGGATCGACATTTATTGTATTTTTGATGTCGAATTGGCCATACCCAAAGCTTAATTGCATCAGACAGTGGCCATATGAGTATCTTCTAGGAAGGGTATTCATGTACACGTGTTTCATGTGCAGGTTAGGGAACGAGTAATTTTGTTGGAAATGAAATTTGGGTTGCACTTACTTTTTCGCCACGAGCTGCCTATATACCTCCTCTATAGAGGATCAAACCGGATATAGTTCTTTAAATTTTATTTGATTTAATTTATCTTTTATTTTGGTTCAGTTAATAACAATTTAATATGATTTTAATTACTTATATTGGCCTAAAACAATGACAATAATTTTGATTTAATTTTGATATTTGGATTTTTTTCTAAAACTCATGGCTAAGTTGTATTTTTAGTCATTTCACAATTTTTATTTACCGATTTAGCCATTGGGGTTGGTCCATTAATTTTGTTTAACTTGTGATTGCACCCAAAATTTATTTATGGGTTTCCTATGTACTCTTAATGGGATCAAATTGGTGTACGATCCGGTTCTTTTCATGGTTTAATGGACACAACCCACTATTTCCCACTCCCACCAACTTCTCCCCCCTTTCCCACATCTTCCCACACTTTAAAAAAATACCACTCATTCTCACTCGCACTCATTCTCACCCATTCCTTCACACTCTTACGTATAACTACTATTTTTCATATTTTAAAAACTTTTATAGTTTATATAATTGTATACACGAATAGTCTGATAACAATTATGAAAAGTTTTATTTATTTTTTGGATGTTATGGAAATATTTGTTAGTCGTGCCGAAAATTGTAGATGATGAAATTTTTGTTATATATATTAAAGAAATAATAATTTTTTGTTCCACTTTGTTAAGCAAATGTCAATTTTTTTGTGACTGGTAGATATTTTGGGTTTAATTCTATATATGGAAGATATGCTTAACTTTTTTTTGTTTTTGCATTGGTTACGAAATATTTATTATAGGTCACCAAAGTGTGGATGATTATTGTATGTGTAATAGATTTATTTTTCTTTCATCGTAATTTGGGGCCAAAATTGCAGATGTTTTTTCCAGCATAATGAAGAAATGGGTAAATTTTTTTGGCAATTGTAATTTGTGACAGGAAATGCAGATGTATTGTACGTATATTTTAAGCAGATATTTTTCCGTATGCGTTAATAATCAAGTGTTGGAAGTTATTCACACAAACTGCAGAAGATTGTTTTCTGTGTATCGAGGGTCTGTTCTTTTCGTTGGTAAATATGGGTTGGTAAATGAGTTAAGTTGGTTGAGATTTGTAGAAATGGGTTAAAGTATGTTGAAGCGCGTATTTTTTGTTGAAGTGGGTTGAAGTTTGTTGAACTGGGTTGAATTTTTTTGTATGATGGGTAGAAGTTGTTTAAAATAGGGGGAAATATGTTGAAGTTAGTTGAAGTGGATTGGGTTAGTTCAAGTTAGCTGAAGTTGGTTGAATTGGGCTGAAGTTGGTTGAAATTGGATTTTTTTTTAATTGAAGTTCCTGAAGTGGGTTGATATAGGTTGAAGTTAGTTGAGGTTGGTAAATTTGAATTTACCAAAGAAAAGAACAAGGCTTGAACATATGTGTATTTTTTTTTGTTCGTATCTGGTTAGTATATGAAAACATACATCCGCAATTTGTTTTACGAATAACAAAAAATTACAATTTTTTGGGAGAAAAACGGCCACCAAACAATATTTCATACACGAGTCAACACAGAGAAAAAATTTTGTCTAAATTTTTTTTTTATCATCGGTAATTACTATCACAAATAAAAGATTGCATTAAAAAACAAAATATACAACTTACATCAACTCGCCTACTCCATTCAACTCCTTCTCACTCCTTCCCACTTCTTCTCACTCCTTCCCCCCTTTCCCACACTTTGAAAAAAAATACCACCCCGACCCACTCCTTCTTTCAATTGCCACTCCCACCCATGCCACACCTACAACTTCCCAACGAAAAGAACAAGGTTATAGTTCTTGGCCCCAAAAATTATTTTTTAGGCTTGCATCATGGGGGAATTCGGTGAGCTTAGTTGTATGTTTAGCTCGTGTTTGGTCCACTTTGGTGGACTCTGAACTCGAGAAAGAATTGAATTTTTGATTAGTTAGGTTTTTTGATTTTTTTGGTTACATACTGTGTAACCAAGGGTTGCAAAGTTGTAATCTGGTCTTTTGTGAAAGAGGTGGAATATGAATAAGGATTTTTTGTCCATTTTGTTGACCTGGAAATTTTAGGGGGTCAGTTTCTATTTTGTAAGACTTGGTATTTTGTTGTTTGAGCAGGGAAAGGGCAACCAACTTGAAAAAAATTAACTTTTTGTGAAAAGTGGATGTCGGTTTGAGCCCATTTGAGGACTTCAATTTAGACAAAACTTGAAAATCTTATATGGAGCTTCCTACTTATTCTTATTGAAATCAAGTCACCATAGTTCTATTCAATACTAAAAATATTTTGTTTGCCTCTTTATGAATTTTACCCGAGTTGATGAATAAATATTATCTTCATCCACTCAAAGTTTATGGGCACCATTTGTATTAACTTTACATGGCCCAAGTGATACTACTTGAGGGCAAATGACATTACACTTGATTTATGTCAACGGTATCGCACCCCTCCTTTTTGGAATTATGCATTTACTGCAATTCACTCAAGGATTAATACTATTTTATTTCATAATTGAAAGCCCTCTTTGCGCTTTGTTTTGAACGAACAAACAGAGCTATAAGAAGCCTCCTTCTCCTTTTTTTTTATCAGCACCTTTTCTTATCTTTAAAGTTCCCCTTGGTTGCAGTAATCTCAAATTGGTTTCAACTTTTAATCAAGTTACACATGACATTAAATTAAATATTATAAATTAACTCTTCCATCACTTCCTTTGTCTTCTTCATGAGTTTTAAAACAACAATAAGCACTTTCCTTCATTAACGCTTGCACTAACTTATTTCCTTTTGAAGGTAAAATGAGACTCCAACATTGTTTATTGATTCATGAACCACTGCTCAGGACATTGAAAGAATATTTTTTTGAACACTTTTTTTTAAAGAACGTTTCATGGTTCAATACAATATTCTCCATAGGCCATGGTGTAGGTTGATCTTGAAACTAAACTAATGCATGTAGTTTCTGTTCTTGTTTCTTGTTTCTCCTTTTTTCGGGTCAATAGAAACTAGGATCCCACAAGATCCTTTGGTTCATACATCCGGTAGGACCTTAGTTCTGGCAGGATCCTTTATCTTAATGGGTTAGACAGGACCCGAATCCCAATGGATTCAAATGTTTTGGAGTCTTGAAAGACTCCAGATTCCAAAGAATCTAACTTATTATGAATACCAAAGGATTCATTATTTGTTGGAGGTTTACCGTTGCTTGCTCTTCAATTTAATTCTTGATATGATGTCACAATGAACTGTTGCTGATTTTTCGGTTATATATCAACTTGATCTTTGAACTTTTGCTTCAACTTTTGAAGAACAAACTTCCTGCTGGCTATCCTTCTTCTCCAATCTGGCAAAAATATGGCTCTACCTTTTTTTGTTTTCTTAGCCATTGTTGCTTCCTCTTGAGTACCTTTTTTTTTATTGGCTCTCTATTTTGTTCCTTTCTTGTTTTAATCATGTCTCCTAAAAAAAATCTCTTTCCAATGCTTCTTCTTTTATAACAAGGCTTGGCAACGGTTTTTTTTCCTCTTCCTTGTCTTCAACCCATGATGTATGTGAGTGGAGAAGGTGGGGAGAACAGTTACCATAAAAATGACCTCTATTCCCTTGTATGCTCCTTGTCTTTGTTGGCAATAGTTTTAAATTTGCGACAATGAAGTGAGCTTCATCACCCATAGTCCACACATAAATGGCTAGTCTAAGCCATTTATCTTATTTTTTTATTTTATATTTTCACTATACATCACATGAGCCCCTTACACATGAATTATTGATTTTATTTTTGTGGAGATTAAGGTTCGGCAGATGTAGGAATGAAATTTGCAAGATCATTATATAGTCCTTATTTTATATAACCACCAAATCTTTATTCTTTGTTTCTTAAAGACTTGTGTAATATTTATACATGCTATTTTTGATGGATTTAAATTTATCAAAATTTAACGTTCAACAATTGCCCATTGAACATTGTATGTGCGAACTTTGCTGAACACGTGCAAGGTTCTACTTAGTGTTGAACAAATTTTTCCTTGCCCCTCCTTATTTATTCTTTTTACACACAAACTGGTATACCATCAATCTAATAGGGCTTGGATCATGGCTCCCTTTGAAAGTAGCTATAGCATTGGAGAGTTTCACAAGTCACCTTCCAGGAAGCATCCATATCTGACCCCACATCGTGTGCTAACTTTCATAGGGGCATTTGGGGTCTTGCTTTGCCAGATGACTTTAACACTAGTAAATTTGTGCTCATTACTTTGCACAAGTTATGAAGAGGATTGTAAAGAGCTTTCTTCGTAAGCATAGAGGTAACTTGAATTTTATTTTCAAACATTTGTGATCTCATGACAGCTCGATGTAAATCAAGGTCGATATGCCATCTTTCAAAATTACCTTAGACTAGATATCTTGATTGTTAAATTCTATCCACCCATTTATCGATAAGGCATTTATTTTTACCTCCACCGTGCTTCCACAGAATGCTTTTTTTGTGACATCCTCAGTTTTGTCCTCCCAAATTGAAAGAATATATCACCCTTGCTTCTCTTTTTTCTTGGTGGATAATTTTTTTTTAAAACCACAAGGCAATGCGTCATACTCCTGAGTGACCAATAGTGAAGTAGTACCGTGAGGGAAGAATAGAGAATAATTTTTTTCTTCTTTTTTTGAGGAAGTGGAGTTTAATTATTTTTGTGGCTAGGCTCAGCATGAAGTCATATTGCCTACAAATCCCCTATTTGAGAGATCAAGTTTAATGTAGTTCAATGCAATTCAACTATCCATCAACTTCAACTAAAGAATTTCTTTGCAAATTTTCCATTGACACATGCATATACTATTTGTCCATCATGATTTGAGAGCTCACATGCCCCTTAGGAAAGACCTTGGTGATTACATAAGGTCCTCTCTTTTGGACTCAAAATTTCCTTGTGTCTTTTGATTGATGATGACAAGTCTCCTTATTATTAAGACTAAATCTCCAATACCAAATGATCGAAACTTGACTAACATGTCGAATGCACTAGCCATTTTAGCTTGGTAAATTTCAAGCTTTTGTTGGGCCAATAACTGACACTCACTTAATGCTTCTAGTTTCGCAGTATGTTCATTTGGATTTGTGAATTGTATCGCTGCTCTTAGGTAAGGTAATTGCCCCTCCAGGGGTTGCGCGACTTCCAAGCCAAAAACCAAGTTGTAGGGCGTACACCAGTTGCAGTTCGAACCATGGTTCGATAGGCCCATAAAGCTTCTGGTAGTCGTTCATGCCAATCAGTCCTTGACCTTGAGACCATTTTCTTTAGAATCTTGCAAAATACTTTATTGAATGCTTCAACTTGACCATTTGATGATGGATTGTAACTTGATGAGAAGTTGTGCCTGAACTTGTACTTTTCTGCAAGCCTTATCATCGCTTGATTTTTAAAGTAGAGGGCATGGTCTGATATGATTTTGTGTGGGACTACATATCTATAAATGAGATGGGTCCTGATGAAGTTAACAGCTTGTTTTGCCCCCACTTCTCTTAACGAGATGGCTTCAACCTACTTTGAAAAGTAATCTGTGGCTACTAAAATAAACACATGGCCACAGGAGGAGGAAGGCTTAAAAGGCCCTATGACATCTAGGCCCCACACATAGAAAGGCCAAGACAATAAGCTGAGCTAAAGTAATTATGGTGACTGATGAATGAAATCACCATATATTTGACAAGCTTGGCATGCTTCACCAAATTTTATTGCATCTTGAACCATAGTTGGCTAATAATTGCCCAACCTTTTGATTTGGTCAGCACGTTTTAGACCTGTCTGATAAGCACCACATACCCCGCCATGAATTTCATTTAAGATAAAAATAGCCTCCTCCCTTGACAAGCATCTGAGTAACACCTCTTCAAAAGCCTTTCAACATAAGGCATCATTTTTAATTGCAAATCTTAGTGCGCTTCATTTTACATTTTCTCTTCTCTTTGGATCAGTGGGCAAGATGTCGTACTGAATATACTCTATGCGAGGTTGTCTCCAATCTGCTTCTTCCACGACCTCAAAAATCGAGACTACCTTTATTTCTTTTATTTCATCAAAACAATCTAAAGCTGAGGCTAGCAAGTGGTGTTCCCCGATTATAATTTGAATTTCCCTTTTATCAAGGAATGTTAGTGAAGCAACCAACTTTGCCAGGGCATCTGCTTTATCATTTTTAAACCTTGGCATATAATTGACCTCTACTTGAAGGAATTGGTTCATAAGGCTTCTTGCCCTTTCGAAGAGAGGTGCTAATTTGGCATTTCTTTTCTCGTACTAACCATTTATTTGTTTGATGATTAACTAAGAATCACCAAATATTTCAAGCTGGTCAATATGCATTTCAAGGGCCAATTCGAGGCCAATGATGAGTGCCTCATGTTCGACCACATTATTTGAACAAATCTCGAGGCGAGAGAATGAATAAGGGACAGGTCTTCCTGATGGTATGACAAATACAATCCCTACTTTGGCTCCTCGACTCCTTGTTGCCCCATCAAAATATAAATGCCATGTTTTAATTTCAACAAGCATAACTTATTATCTAGTAGATCGTCAGGTACTTCCTCATTATCGGAATATGGATGTGTTACTAGGAAATCGGCTATAGCTTGACCCTTTGCTACCTTTTGACGCACGAACTTGATGTCAGAAAGGGCCAAAAGCATAGCCCATTTGGCCAATCTCCCTTATAGTATGAGTTTTGATAATATATATTTTAGTGGATCTGCCTTCGAGATTAAAATAATATGATGAGATAAAAGGTAGCGTCGAAGCTGTTGAGTGGTAAAAACTATTGCAAGGCAAATTTTTCCCATGAGGGAGTAATTTATTTCTACACCCACTATCGTCTGATTGGTACAGTACATGGCATTTTTCGTCCCTTCATCATTATTTTGGGCTAACATACCCCCTAAAGATTGTTTAATGGTTGCTGTATATAGGATTAGGGGTCTTTCTTATACTCGAGCAATTAGGCCAGGTGACCTTATGAGATATTGCTTGATGCTTTCAAAGTCATTTTGATAAGCTTGATCGCAAATGAAGGGTATGTCTTTTTCTAGAAGTCTTATGAAAGGTTGACACCTTCCTAACAAATTTGAGATGAATTGCCTTATATAAGCTAGCCTTCCTTGTAAGCCCCGTAGCTCTCTTAAGTTTCTCGAATGAGGTATTTAGATTATGGCATTGACTTTATCAACATCAATTTTAATTCCTTCTTTCTGAACAACAAAACCCAGGAACTTCCCCGAAGTAACCCCAAATGCACATTTTAAGGGGTTCATCTTGAGTTGGTGTAGACACAACTTTTCAAGGACCTTTCTTAGGTCATGAGGATGATTTTCTCTATCTTTTGTTTTCACAACCCAAAGTATCAACATAGCATTCAACTAGGTCGTGAGGAAATCATGAAAAATGATTGTCATGGCCCTCTACTATGTGGCCCAAACATTTTTCAAACCAAATGGCATTACTGTATAGCAGTATATGCCCTGTGTTGTTCGAAAGATGATTAGCTCTTCATCTTTGGGGTCTATTTTGATTTGATTGTATCGTGAGAAATCATCCATAAAGGACAGAGCTCCAAACACTACAGTGGCATCCACGAGGAGCTCGGTGATTGGTAGTGGGAAATCATCCTTGGAACATGCAGTGTTTAAGTCCCTAAAATCCACACATATCCAAAGTTGACCATTCTTTTTCCAAATAGGTACGATGTTAGCTAACCAAGTTGCATATTAAACTTCACAAAAGAAGTTAGCCTTTATGAGCATGTCCACCTCATCATTTATTTAGATTGTCAGTTCGGGATGAAAGTGTCATTAAGGCTGCTTTATCAGTTTTACTCCTTCAAAAAGATCTAACTTATGCACAGTAGCATTCGGGTCTAAGCCTGGCATGTCTTGATATCCCCAAGCGAATACATCTTTGTACTCCTGAAAGAGTTGTCCATACTGTACCACTTCTTCATCATTTAACATGGTACTCACAAAAATTGGTTTGATGTCATCAGTTGTTCCCAAATTTATCTCTCAAAGCTTATTCGTTGTTGCTTGACCACCATCTTCCATTTTTGGTGGTGCCGATTGAATAACATCGATAAAATCCTTAAAGGATTCTTGTTCTATAACAACTCAGTCACCATTTAAGCTTTTAAGTGAATTACCTTGAGCTTGAACTTTACCACACATTTCATGCTTTGTTATGTCAATCTTATAATGTTTGCGAGCTTCTTAATGAGGAAATTTAAAATTCTAAGCATCTTCCTCGTGTGCAATGGACATGACATTAACTTTTTCTACTTGCTCAACTTGGCTAACACCATTGTGCTCACGAACCCAAACAAGGATCTTAGGTTGTTGCTTTTTCTTTTTCAACTTCCAGTTTTTCTGCTTTTTGACTCGAATATTCTTTTGCTTGGGTCCATTGACTTTTCCAAGTCCCTAAAAAACTGAGATTCAAGGTTGAGCTTGCTCATTTTAGTATAGCATATCTTGCTCTTGGGGTGTAAAAACTGCATCAGTTTGGCATGAGCCTTGAAAACTCCCCAATCATGTGATACCTGGAGTGTTTCGAAGGCATCCCCTTGAAATGATGCTTTTAGGACTCCATATTCATCAGAGATGTTTATTTGTTTGTTGGCTTCGGCAAGGCCCCTCTTATTGTTGTCCTTCTTCCTCCTTTGAGATTTTGCCGGTTCTCTTCGAGGCTAAGCGTTTAAAGAAGACGCTTTTGTCGGAGAATTTGATGAGTTTCATCTTAAAATAACTCTATTGTTGTCAAGTGATGTTCTTATGACCAAGTTTTCTTTAGGCATTGACTAGTCAATTCATCAAAGGGGAAAAGCACAACTCGTAACACGAGAGTTCACAATTTCCCTTACCGGTGTCAAGGCCTTTTGCCCAGCCTTTCTTTTATCCTTGAGTGTGTGTTTGAATAGCATCTTTGATCATGGGGACTGATATTTGTTGGCTTCACCAGCATTACTACTAACAACCCGAATGACTTTTTGAGGCAAAGTAAGAGCCTTGGGATTTTCTTTTTGGTTACACTCTTGTTTAGCCTAAAAGAATTTGGGAGGTTCCAGAATCCGCTTATTTGTAAAACTTTTAATCAGCGTAATTAACATCTTCTCCATGGAAAGGATTTGCATCCCCACAAATTGTTTCTTATTTCCATAGTTGTCAGCGTATTTTAGATATTGGTGAAGAGTGAAGGCAATAGCCTTACTAGTATGAAGCCATGGATGCCCAAGTAGGGCATTGTAAGAAGTATCAACATTTATTACATGAAAAAAGATGTCTATGTAGAGGTCATTTGGCTCAAATTTCAAAGCACTAGTGCCTAAGGCTTTCTGTCCCACCTAAAATCCTTGTATTGTGAGCAAAGTTGGGGACAACTGATTTGGTGTTATCCTTATTGCTCTCAATAGCCTTCACGAAAGAAGGTTGACTGTAGAACCACAATCAAGTAGAATCTATTTTATTCATTTGTCTCCTATTATACCAGTAACATACAAAGGCCTGTTGTGATTCCCAGACCCCAATTGGAGGTCCTCAACAAAGAACGTTATGCAAGCCATGCATGCAGCTCACCAGCTTAAAAGGGAGTACACCACCTCATCCACCTCAATAGGGCCAACTTGATCTTTGTAGGTACCAAGGTCCATTGACGCCTGAATGAGTGCCCTTATTAGCTCTTTGGACATTTGTAAAGCATCGTAGACACTTAGCACACTAGCACTTAGGCGTGCTAGGATTGGCTTAAGATGAGATATGATATCATAACGAACCTTTTTCTTATGAGACCCTTGACGAATTTGAAAAGGGATTGGGATAAGAAGATCCTTCTTAGACTCCTTAGTTGACTCTCTATTCTCAATGGTGCCTTTGCTATTTGAGCTTGAGGGAATTACTTCCTGTTCACCTTCTTGTTTTAGCATTCGTCGAGATTAGTGGTATATCTAATGTTGTTTCTTTCCTCTTCTCGTTTCCCACTAATTCTAATGGCTGGAGTTGACGACCGGATTGAAGAGTTACTTGGTCTACTTTTTGAGTGGTATTTGTGAGCTTAATGTTCATCTCTTCACATTCATCAGCCCATGAAACCTTATAACATTGGCCTACTTCCCTTTATGCGAGATCATCATCCAATGAGTCCCTGCAAAAACAAAAAAAAACATTAGGGATGTAATCACCTAAAGTGAAAGGCATCTTAACCGGCGGCACGTACTACTCTTCAGAAGTTATCTCCTACTTCTTTTTATCCTTCGACTTCTTCTTTTTGTTTTTCTTATTTTTCTTTTGTGGCGGCTTCTGTCCTTGCATTTTGACTCCTGAGGACTAAGAAGCTTGGGCTACTCTTTGTTAAAATGACCTCCTACCGATGTAGGCTTGCCTTCCAAAGTCGTCGTTATCATCATCATCTTATATTCATGTCACTAAACTGGGGTGTAGGTAGAAATCAGATAAGGTTCGTGCTCCTGGTGAAGGAGGAGATATATCTGGATATCCCCATACTATTACTACATCATCATTAGCAATGAACTTGATGGAGACCACGTGAGGTGGTAATGACATTGTTGGGATCCCTTCATTAATTTCTGAGGATGATGTATGAGAGTCATCCTTTTGTTCAACTAGGGCTATTCATTAATCGGTCTGGACCGGCCCTAGACCGAAGACCGGCCCTGGACCGGACCAGGCTTAGTCGGTCCGGTCCACGGTCCTGGTTTTGTCTAGTTTCGGTCTACGGTCTGGGTCCCGTCCGGACCGGCCGGTCCATGGACCGGACCGTGGACCGATTTTTTTAGGGTTTTTTTTTTTGAGTTTTGAAATTTTCAATTCTTCTTTAGTCATTCATGGGCAATTGGGCATGGCTTTCTGATTTCCTTTCCAAAATCCAGACTTTTTGATCCAGAATTCCAAGTCTGTTGGCCTGCCGTAGGGTGCAAACTGGACCGGTCCAAATTCGGTCCGGTCCGGGCCCACCCCGGTCCGGTCCGGTTCTCGATCCAAAGTTTTGCCCCAATTCGGTCTTCGGTCCAGTCCGGTCCGGTCCGGTCCTGGACCGATGAACACCCCTATGTTCAACTACTAAGGTTGCATTTGATGATGCAGTAGGCCCTTTGGGTAGAGCTTCTTCTATCTTAACTTCTCCTCTTCTAGTCATGTCTTCAATTATGTCTTTGAAAACATAACAATCTTTTATAGGTTGACTAATGATCCTATGGTATGAATAATACTTAGGATCTTTTGTCTTGTTAACTTCAGTAGGTCATTTTGGCTCTGAAAGGGAGATGGCTTTTGCAGCCATCAACTCATCAAATATCTCTTAAACATCATCATTGCGAAAGGGATACTTCTTTTCTTTCCCTTCTTTGAGGTTGAGTCATCGGCCTTCCTCTTTCTGCTTATCTTTATCATTTTTGTTGAAATTTCTGCCATTGGCTGGCTTTGGGGTTGTTCCGAAAAGGTAGCCATCGACTCTCCCCTTTTTCATTTACTCTTCGTCCCGCTGTCCCACTGACTTATGAAGTCTATGCTAATAGCTCAAGAGTTGAGGTTGGGCCCGGGAATTCGTCATACGAATTGGAGACCGGCACCCAAGAGCATGTTGAGTTGGCCTTTTGATTTCTTCCCTCTTAGACTGTATACTTTTCTAACGAGCAAGTTGTGTTTCCACATTACTTGCCTTAGACACAAGGGCGTCAAAGTTTTGGGGCTTAGCAGTGCTAACGTACATAACAATTTGAGGATCCAAGTTGTTAGCGCCCATTTGAATCGTTGATTACTCACTTAACATTTCAGAGCATTGTAAGCTTAGACTCTTGCACCTTGTAATGAAGTCGTTCGATCTCTTATTTGGCCTTGGGCATGTGTCAGCGACGTCTGTTATGGAGGCCTTGCTTTTTGAGCTCATGAATTAAGCCAAGAAGGCCTTTTGATGGTTATCCCAACTATGCATTAACCTAGGCAAAAGTAGGTTATACCATGTAAAAGCTTCCCCTTTGAGGGACTGTACGAACTGCTTGATCAATGCGTCGTTTAAGGCAGTTTTGCTGCATGCTAAGTAGAAATGGCCGAAATGTTCATGTGGGGATCCATTTATTCCATCAAACTTCTCAAGGCTCGGCTTCTAGTAACCTTGAGGGAAAAGAACCGAGTCATAATGACTTAGATAAAGGCTCCTGTATCCCAACACTGGGGGATTCATGACTGCTTAGTGCTCTCTAATCCCTTGAGCTATCAGCCTTTTGATATCTCGCGAAGCAATAATAGTGTTGCTACTACCATTCTCATTAGTTTTTTCATGCTATTTGTTTTCAAAGCGAGTAACAAGGTTAGCAATTTTGACCTCCTTTTTTTGCAAGCTTCCATTATGGCTCTTACATTTGGTTTTCAAGGCTTAGGGTGTTGGTAACCAAGACCAGCATGTTTTCAGCTTGATCATGCTCAATAATTTGCTCTTATGAGATGACATTTGATGACTCCTCTTCTTGGAAGAAAGTTCTAAGGTCATAAAAGGTAGGACTTGTAACCTCGTCATGTTCTTCAAGTTGGTCCTTGCCTTGATCGAAGGTGGTGACTGAAGATTGTAAGGTCACCTAGGCAAATGTTAATGCTTTAGCCCTTGATATTGTAATTAGGCCACTGTATACCTGTGATCCAACTGTTTCTGAGGTCAAGTCACTTTGACTTTGTAATCTAGGAGGTGAAATCCTCCTACCTTTTGTAGGGCCTCAAGGAGGAGTAGCCTCTATGACATGCAGAGGTCTTGGCGCTATAGTAGGAGTGCTTGAGGCTAACGGTTTGATTAATTCCACCTTTGGGGTCATAGGTGCTATTTCCTCCTCCGAATAGGAGGTCATCATTACTTCAGCTATGGGAATGTCAATGGGGATATTCCCAATGAACATCCACCTTATCGAGTGAACTTGAGGAGCCTTTTTTACTCTCGAGGTTCCTTCCCTAAGTGAGTTATTAGGGTTCTTCAGGGTTGGGGTCTTTTTTGCTTGGCTTTGCGCCATTCCTATTGTATATAGGGACCCAAGCCTGCCTTAAGGCTGGATTAGGGTCAGAAGCTTGCATTGGTTGGGTTGCCCAGGTTTCAAGTACCTCCCTTATTAAGGTTCCCCTCTGAGTTGAGACAGGCTTTGGGTGGGAACGTAGCATTGGGTTCAGCGGCATAACCATTGAGGGGCATGTCATGAAGTATGGCCTTTGTTGAGAAGCCCTCCTCAAAGTTGTTTTGGCTAGCTCCAAGGCTAGTGATGGAGCTAGCTTGGGTGCACTAGACTTAGTGCACGCTTGTCGCTTCTGCACTTGTTGCGCTTTAGGTTCTTCATTGCCTTTTTGGCAATTAGTTTGTCGATCTTAGAGGCAAGCTTGCTTGCCTTGTCGAGGTCCCGTAGTGGTTCCACTGAATTTGACAATGGAAACTTGGCAAGGGTGGATTATGGCCCAACAGTGAAGACCACTTGCACGTTCTTCCTTGCCTGGAAGATCCCCGTGTTTGATCACGAAGGTGACGGGAAGCCCGTTGAAGTTGATGATGACTTGAGGTGCCATTCTTCCTTCATGGAAAACACACAAAAAACAAAAATGAAAGAAATAAAAATAACAACATTAGGTAACATAAACAAATTGAAGATGAAAAGGCAAATAGGGTCCCACTGTGCATGCCAAAAATTAAGTTGAGAAAAAATTTAATAAATAAATAAATATAAATGCACAACACAACTTTCTAACATACAAAAATGTATATCGGTTTATTTTGAGTACAACCCTATTGAAAAGAATAGACATCCTTAATTATGCCCCCCTCTCAGGGGTCCACCTTTTGATTCTGATCCATTTTGTTTAATTTTCTTTCTTTGTTTTATTTTGTACTAATAAGACTCCATAAAATTAGGATCGACATTTATCGTGTTTTTGATGTCGAATCGTCTATACCCAAAACTTAATTGCATCAAATAGTGGTCGTATAAGTACCTTCTAAGAAGGGTACTGCACGTACAGATTTTTCATATGCAGGTTGTGGAACAGGGTAATTTTGTTTGATTTGAAATTTGGGCTACACTCACTTTTTTGTCATGAGCTGCCTACGTATCTCTTTTATAGAAGATCAAATCAGTTGTAGTTCTTTAAATTTAATTTGATTTAATTTATCTTTCATTTTGGTTAGTCAATAGCCATTTGATATGGTTTTAATTATTTATATTGGCCTGAAAAAATGACTACAATTTCGAGTTAATTTTGATATTTGGATTTTGTTTTTCTAAAACTCATGGCTAAGTTGTATTTTTAGCCATTTCACGGTTTTTATTTACCGACTTAACCTTTATTGGGGTTGGCCCATTAGTTTTGTTTAACTTATGATTGCACCCAAAATTTATTTATGGGTTTCCTACTAGTGGGTCAAATCAACGTAGTTCTTGGCCCAAAAAATTATTGTTCAGGCTTGCATCATTGAGGAAATTTGGTGAGCTTGGTTATATATTTACCTCAGGTTTGGTCCATTTTGGTGGACTCTGAATTTGAGAAAGATTTGATTTTTTAAGTAGTTAGGTTTTTTTATTTGTTTTGGTTACCTAATGTGCAACCAGGGGCTGTAAAGCCTTAGGGCCTGTTCTTTTCGTGGGTAAATTGGGTGGGTAAAAGGGTGAAGTAGGTTGAAGTGGGTTGAGATGGATTAAAGTTGGTATTTTTTTTTTTTTAAGGTAGGTTGAAATACATTGAAATACGTTGAAATGGGTTGATGTAGGTTGAAGTGGGTTGAAGTTGGTATATTTTTTATGTGGTGGGTTGAAGTTGGTTAAAATAATGAAAATGTAATTAATGTGTGATAATTTATGAAGTTATCAAAATTTTGTGGAATTTTTGTTCATTCTTTTACATTTTATATTTTTTATATTTTATAATTTATTTTATTTTTTATTTTTTGATTTTTGATTTTGTATTTTGTATTTTTTAGTTTTTAATTTTTATTTTTTTATTTTCTATTTTTAATTTTTAATTTTTAATTTTTTTTGACTTTTTTTTGAATTTTTAAATTTTTTTATTTATTATTTCATTTTTTTTATATTTTTCTATAATTTATACATATATATATTTTTTATTTGGTAGTTTTTTATTATTTGTATTGTTTTTTTGAAATTTTCTATAGCTTTTTTTTGGAATAAAACTAAAAGGATAAAAAATAAAAAAATAAATACAAAAAAGTTAAAAAATACAAAAATAGAAAAAATCAAAATTAAAAAAATTAAAAAAATTAAAAATTAAAAAATTATATTCAAAAAATTAAAAATTAAGAAATGAGAATTAAAAACAAAAATTAAAGTTAAATTAAAAAATTTAAAAATTTAAAAAAATTAAAAATTAAAAAAATTAAAAATTAAAAACTAAAAATTAAAAAATATGAAATAAAAAATACAAAAATAGAAAAATTAAAAAATTAAAAAATTAAAAAAAACAAAAAATTAAAAATAAAATTATAAAATAAAAAAAAGAAAAAAACAAAACATAAAAAAAGAAAAAATAAAGAATAAAAAATACAAAAAATAAATACAAAAAATTAAATATTAAAAATTTAAAAATTTAAAATTTAAAAATAAAAAGTAAAAAAAACTCAAAAATAAAACAATTCCAAATTACGATAATTTACAAAAAAGTAGTACAGTGAACTTTTTGGTGCAAGAATGATTAAATCTCACATGATACTTTACAAATTATTAAAATTATGAAGGGGTGGGTTGAAGTTGGTTGAAGTGGGTTGAAATAGGTTGAGGTAGGTTGAACTGGATTGAAGTTGGTATTTTTTTTCAAGTGGGTTGAAGTAGGTTGAGTTAGGTTGAAGTGGGTTGAGGTTGGTAAATTGCAATTGACCTACGAAAAGAACAAACCCTTAATTAGGTATTTTGTGAAAGAGATGGAAGATGAATAAGGGTTTTTTTTCAATTTCGTGGACCTGAAAATTTGAGGTAGTCAGTTTCTATTCTATAAGGCTTGATATTTTGTCATTTGAGCAAGCAAAGCACAACCAACTTGAAAAAATTAACTTTTTGTAAAGAGGAGGTTGTCAGTTTGATCCCATTTGAGGACTTTGATTTAGACTAAACCCGAAAATTATATCGAGCTTCTAACTTGTCCGTATTGGAATCAAGTCACCGTAATTCTAGTAAATACTTAAAATATTTTATTTGCCCCTTTATGAATATTGCCCGAGTCGATGAATAAATATTATCTTCATCCACTCAATGTTTATGGGTACCATGTGCATTAACTTTACATGGCCCAAGTGATACTACCTGAGGCAAATGACTTTACACTTGATTTATATGTCAACGGTATCACACCCCTCCTTTTTGTACTTATGTATGGACTGCAAAAATTCACCCAAGGATTAATACTATTTTATTTCATAGTTTAAATCCCTCTTTGTGCTTTGTCTTAAACAAACAAACAGAGCCATAAGAAGCCTCCTTTTCCTTTTTTTTATCAGCATCTTTTTTTATCTTTAAACTCCCCCTTGGTTGCAGTAATCTCAACTTGGTTTCAACTTTTAATCAAGTCACACATGGCATCAAATCAAATATTATAAATTAACTCTTCCATCACTTCCTTTGTTTCTTCATGAGTTTTAAAACAACAATAAGCACTTTCCTTCATTAACGCTTACACTGATTTAAAGGTAAAATCAGACTCCAACATTGCTTATTGATTGATGAACCACTGCCCAGGACATTTAATCAAAAAATTTTCTGAACTATTTTTAAAGAATGTTTCATGATTAAATACAATATTGTCCATAGGCCACTGTGTAGGTTGATCTTGAAATTGAATTAGAGCATGCAATTTCTACTCCTATTTCTTCTTTCTCCCTTTGTTTTTTGGTTAACAGGATTTGGGATCCCATAAGATCCTCTGGTTCATGGGGCCAGTCCGGTAGGACCTAGGATCCAACAAGATCCTTTATCTTTATGGGTCAGACAGGACCTGAATCCCAAAGGGTTCAAATGTTATGGAGTCTTGAAAGACTCAGGATTCCGAAGAATCTAACTCATTATAAATCCCAAAGGATTCAATGTTTGTTGGATGTTTGCCATGACTTGTTCTTCAAGTTAATTCTTGATACCTCGTCACAAGGAAATGGTATTGACTTTCTGTTTGCATTCTGGCTTAATCTTTGAACTTCAGCTTCAACTTTTGAAGAACAAGCTTCTTGCTTGGTATCCTTCTTCTCCAGTCTGGGAGAAAAGTGGCTCTACCTTTCTTTGTTTTCTTAGCTATTGTTCCTTCCTCTTGAGTATCTTTTTTTTTTGTTGGCTCTCTATTTTGTTCCTCTATTGTTTTAATCGTATCTCCCCAAAAAACCCCTCTTGGCTATGCTTCTTCTCCTTTTATAACAAGGCTTGGCAGTGGCTTTTTTTTTCTCTTCCTTTTCTTCTACCCATGATGTCTGTTAGTGGAGAAGGTGGGGAGGTTAGTTACCATAAAAAATAACCTCTCTTCCCTTGTATACTCTTTGACTTTGTCTTTGTTGACAACGACAATAAAGTGAGCTTCATCATCCATAGTCCACACATAAATGGCTAGTCTATGCCATTTATCTTATTTTTTAAATTTAATATTTTCACTATACATCACATGAGCCCCTTACACATGAATGGTTGATTTTATTTTTGTGGAGATTGAGGTTCAGAGGATGTAGGGATCAAATTTTCAAGATCATTTTACAGTCCTTATTTTTTATACCAACAACATCTTGAGTCTTTGTTTCTTAAAGATTAATGTAATATTTACACATGCTAATTTTGACAGATATAAATTTATCAAAATTTCACGTTCAATAGATTTGACTTGATTGTGTGATGTCATGGGAGAGAATTACTGATCAAGAGACCTAAAATGATAATCATATGCTTAATGAATATGAACAAATTAGGAGCCTTTGAAAAATGGTAATTGATTAGATTTAGGTATTTCATTTCACCTTAAAAGAGAGTTGTGATACTTCAATTATCAGTTTAAGATAGCCTATTAAGGAAGAAGTGCTTGATTGATACATGAATTGAGAGATTGTTTGTTTTGTATAATTCTTTGATTATTTATCCGTTAGATGAAATACCAGATTAGTTTAATTTCAATCTCAAATTTTGATTCCCTTCACCTATCTCAAGGGCATAAAGCCCAGTAGATTAACCTAGTTATTGTGAGAGACGACCTTAATTGCTACAATGCCATCGTGCGATTGCAGCCCTATCAAGTTTTTGGTACCGTTGTTAGGGACTAGTATGGAATATTGGGCTTATCTCAATAGGCTTAACTAAGATTTTTGTTTTTATTTGAAAAAAAAAATTAAAAAAAGAAAATTAAAAAATAAAAAAACCCAAGAAATTGATAAACAATGACAATTTTTCATTTTTCCCAATTTGAGCATGAATTATTTTGTAGGTACTTTAAGCATTTGAATGTCTTTCTTGCTCAATGTAGTTATTGTGTTGGCAAATGAAAAATAATTTTAGACATTGTTGATGAGGGTGTAAATAGTGAAACCCGTGTTCTTTAGAGTATTGGGGTTTTCTAAGTAAAAGCGTTGATGAGGCATGGTATTTGCATGAGTGGATTGTCCGGGAATTAATTTGAGTTTGAGAAGGCTAGTTTTATTTATAAATATTCATTTTCTAATCCTTGTGCATTCAATGCTATAACTTATTATGGCCATTTTTGGTGTGAGTTGTGTAATTCTTCTGATCATGATATAAATTCGTGTCCTTATTATACATGCTATACTTAACCTGGCTTTACATCACCAAGTGATAATACTGATGTTGTGTTGACCTTATCTGATTCATCCTTCCCTTTAGCTCAGTGCATGGGGCTCGAGGTGGGTGAACCTTTTGGATTAGTTGCTAGGTTTAGTGTTGTTGATACATGTTTTGAGTTAGAAGATATTTTCAATAAGGTGCATGATCTAGTTGAGACTCATTTGGAGGGTTCACGTAATATGCTTGTGCATGAGGAGTCTCCTAGATTTGGTTTTGATAATATTGCTTTCCGTAATCCCCTTGATCATTCATCTACTTCCCCTCGTTGTTCATTACCCTCTCCTTCCCCTGAGTATTACATTGATGTGCCCATTGATAATTTTATGATTTGTGATGCTAATATTGATTTGGGCTATGAGGATAACGTGTTTGTTGTGCTTGGTGGGAATGTTGATAATTTTGTGTCCCTAGGTTACTTAAGAGGGTATGATCCCTCCATGGATCCTTGTTGTGTACGCTTAGGAGACTTGCCTAGGAAAGTCATGTGGACTACATTCTTTAATCCTTCCTATAATTTACTAAGGCCATTTATAAGGTTAAGAGGACACGTATTGTCTTTGGTGTGATTTTGGTAATTGCCTCTTACCTTGTGTTTGCCAAATTGTGGTCCCAAGAGTTTGATAAGCTCCTGCATGTTTTAATGACGTCTGATTTGGTGGATTGTGTTTTGAAGTTGTGATGGAGTGGTTGATGCTCCATTTGCCCCATTTGCGAGCAAGCCTTAGCGTAGGTGTACTCACTACCTTACCTACTGAGATTGTTATGTTTTATTCCCTTTCCCTTTGCTTACTTTCTCTACTTTGAATAATAATACTTTATCTAAGCATGGGGTAAGGGTAGTTTCATATTTTCCATTTTGATTTTTAGTTTGCACACTTGTCAAAGTATATAGTGTTAGGCTTGGTTTTGTTTGCACTAGTGTATAGCATTTAGTTGCATTTTAGGTTTGTATATGGGATTGCATGTAGGGATGGTATGGATTGATTTGAGATACCCTCCAATGATGCTTTTACTAGGTAAAATAGCTTTCATTAGTTTGAGTAACTTTTGATGTGTAATCCCTTTTGGTTCTAAAATTTGTGAAGGTTTTATGCATATTTCTTATTTTGGTCCTTGTCTTGATTGAGAACTTTATTATCCCTTGGAATCTTTAGCACTAATGTTGGTACATGGAAGTCATTTTATGAGCTTGTTGTGACTTTGGTAGATATCCTGTGAGACTCTGAGCCTTTTTTGGACTAATTCATTATATTTAGTTTCATGTTTCTTTCATGTGAGTGACTCTTCCATGTTGTATCTTTAGAACTTGCCTAGATTCTTGTTCAAAATCACATTTACATGTGTATGGTTGATGATATGATAGATGCATTCTTTATTGTTAAATATTTTAGCAACATAGCCAAATAGCATATCCTTTGTGTTAGACATTTTCCCCCTATCTAGCCCCTTTGAGCTTATATCCATCTTTGTTGTGAACACTTCATATTAACCCTTGGCCAAACACATGGTCCTATCTTTATGCCAAGTCTATGGAGTAGTATTTCATCTATGTAGTGGGTGCTTTAGGGATAACTAAGTTTAAGCTGACATTGGTATGTAGGTTTATTGCAGGATTGATGATATTGAGCATTTAGTTGTGTTTTGCTCTTATTTGGGTTGTGTCTATGAATTAGGTTGTGAGTTGACAATTGGTGGTCCTATGCCTTTCAATAATTGAAATTCTTACTGCATCCTCTTAAAGGAAAAAAAAAAGGAAAAAAAGAAAAAAGAGAGGAAAAAAATTACGTTAAAAAAAAGACGACATCAAGAAGAAAAACAAAAAAAATGAAAATAAAAAAGTGAGTAAGTTGATTGGCATTGGGCATGTAAGTAGCTTGTGATCCTTCTTTGTCAACTCATTTCCTACATGATTCATTGGGGTATGTTCATTGTATTCTTGAGGTTTAGAATGCTGGTGAACTTTACAGTTGCTTAGTCCTTTGATTGGTTGCTCCCTAGTCACATGGCTAAATAGCTCCACATTGCCCAAATTTATTTGTTCATTCCTTTCCCTTAACCCTTTTAGCCCAAGTTACAATCCAAGTAAAGTCCTCTTAATTGTTATGTGCACATCGCATTTTTATTGGAGGAGAATTTGAGAATCTTGTCAAGCTTATTGTAGATCGCATCTTTGCAATGAGTCTGAAGTGAACCATACTATATTTCAAACACATGAATGGGAGTGGTTCACGTTTCCCAAAAGTAAGGCTCTACCAGTCTATTTGGCCCCAATCAATTCCATGTACTTGCATGATCTGCTTTGTGGTTTCTTGGAGGTGATCAAGTTTGATATCAAGCTTGTGGTCTCGTACTTTTTCAAAAACCTTCGCCTCCTCCTAATTTTGAAATGTCTTACACACTATTTGGGGTTGCCACTGACTGCTATACTTGCTTGTGATATGCTATAACTTGCCTACTTTAAGGAGGTTGTTATGTATTTGAGTCCTACATGCATCTCCCCTTGTTGGTTTTCTCTAGTGTTTACTCGAGGACAAGAAAATGTTTAAGCATGGGGGAGAATGTCTTATTTGTACAGGACTTTATAAGTGTTTGGGAGTTATTTTAGGGGATTAATATGCTTAATTGTATGATTTATGTCCTTATTTTTTCTATTATGCTTGGTTTCGCTTGTCTTGAGAATTTTGAAGAGTTTGACTTTGTGAGCCAAATTATGTGAGTAGAATGAGGATTTTTGAAGCATTGTGGATCAAAGAAGATAGCAAAAGAGGCCCAAAGATATCCAATACGGTCAAACTGTGGCTAGAACCACGATCCATGGAGATCCAAGAGAAGCAACATAACAAATATGGAAGAGCCACCAAGACAGAGGCCCCTATGGTTTGTCCATCATGGGGGCCACAATCCATAGTGGTCCCTACGAACTTATCATGGTCAGCGTTGTTTCCTCGAGCTCACTCGTTTTCTTCGTGGTTATTCGTGTTCCATGCATGTGGCAATTTTGCATACTTGATTTCAACCATGAAAAGCCATTTAGACTGCTTCATTCATTCCCTATTCCATTTCCTTTCTTTAACATGCATCATCTAGATTAGGATTTAGATTAGATTACAAGAAGAGAAAGTGAATTGAAATGAAGATTCGTAAGGATTCCATTCAGGGTTTGCAATGACGGCTCAAGCGCGATCTTGGCTGAGCATTTCTCTTCTCTTCTGTTCTCTTCATTTCTCTTTTGACATTTTAGATTTATGTTTTGTAATTTTTAGTAGGATTTAGTTGTTTTGATTTTGGATGTTTGCAAATAATAGTTCATTTCTCAATTTGCTATTCATCTCTTTGTTTATTTTGGAATTACTGGATTATTTCATGGAATCTTAGATGTTTATTGCCTCTTGTGAAATTTGATTTCTTTCTTACATGTTTTGGGTATTAGATGAAGAACTAAAATGTGAAATTTGATACTCAAACCTTGGGATTTGACTTGATTATATGATGTCTTGAGATAGACTTACCGATATAGAGACATAAAATGATAATGGTATGCTTAATGAATCTAAACAAATTAAGAGCCCTTACTTCACCTTGAAAGAGGGTTGTGATATTTCGATTATTGGTTTTAACACAAACCAATGAGGAAGAAGTGCTTGATTGATACATGAATTAAGAGATTGCTTGTTTTGTATAATTCCTTGATTATTTATCTATTAGATTAGAAAGTAAATTAGTTTAATTTCAATATCAAATTTTGATTCGCTTAGCCTATCTTAAGGGGTAAAGCCCAGTAGATCAATCTAGTCCTTGTATCACATGCTTTGATTACCTTGCTTATCTGGCTTGTCAATTTTTGTCAATTCATACTGCTTCTTTGAGTGTGTGATGCTTTATGTTTGATTGAATTATTAGAAACCACCATAGCAAAGCAGAGTAATTTTTTGTGACATTGAATTATTAAAACTTTGGTGCACATGCTGGGGTTTAAACTTTGAAATTAAACTAGAAGTGGAGTGAAAGATAAAGAATCATTTATCGTTTTGATGATTTCAAGATTAACACATGCAGGGAAATTTAGTCTACATTAAGATTTCATACTAGATCTAACGTGAATGAAATCGAAAAGGAGAGGAGAGAAAGAAGCTTGGGTATGGAAGGCGGTGCTACTTGTAAATGTTGCTATTCAATCTTCTAATCTTCTACATTCTATGATCAAGTTTGTAGCTACTTGGGCATTAGCAATGGTTGGCTTCTAACTAGCCTAATGCAATGGTATTGCATTTATTATTTAATTTTATTCTTTGTGTTTTGCAATGGCTTCTCCCTAATGTTTGTAATGAACATATATGAATTAGAAAGTAAATAAAACAAAGTAAATAAAATAAAATTGAAAAGTGATTGTATAAAAACTAGCTTGAACAACTCAAATTGAAAAAAAAAGGTAGAGTATTAATTAGGCCAAACGCCTTAAATATCTATAAGAAATAGCTTTTGTAAAAACTACTTATCAAAAGTACACACTGTTTACAAAAATTAGGACAATTAGCCCCTTAGATTGATTGCAGAGATTATTATCCTGAGAATTAATCACTATTTGGAGTAGTAGCTTGATCTAGATGAAAGAGAACACAAGTCAAAATTAATAATTGGATAATATGCGAAACTTTGTTATCATATGCAGATTGTAAGATTTGTTCGCCTTTTTTGGGATGGAGGCTAGAGGGGGTTGTAATCGGTAGCCAATTCAGCTGTCATGCCTTCATTGAATTTGTTAATCTTGCTTATTTTCTATTAGGTGATGAGGTTGGGTGTAATTGTTATACTTGTAAAGGATGCTTTAAACAAGTACATAAAAACACTTAGTTTTATTAGAGTATCAATGGGTTTCCCCCTGTTTGAACTAAGAACTGCAAGACACTTGTTAAAGCTGAGTTATTAAGTGTTTATAATTGAAGCACTCCTTCCTTATCTAATTACGATAACATACTACCCCTTCTATCTGCATTATGTCAAGATGTTACTAATTGAAATTTTGTCTATTTAGGTTACTACTTCTAATTATACAAATTGAAAAAAGTAGGACTAATAAGGACAATCTACAGAATACATAGCTGGAGTAGAAACATTTTTAGATTTTGCTTGTTGATGGTAAGGGAAGTAACATAACACTTTGCCCATGCAATTAGTGCATGCTTAGACGAAAATGTTGGTTTGATAGAGATGCTATGACATGTCATCTTATATTGTATGAATTTTTTTTTTCAAGCTACATTGAATGGATGCTTCATGAGGAGCCAATCTCTGAATAATTTCCTTTTTCAATACCTTGTACTAGAAGCCACATTGACACTTACTAATGCTAGCTATTTATGTGATGAACCCATATTTACTTCCTTTGATTCAGATGTGCTTATAAAGTTATTTGTCCTTCTTTCGGGAGAAATCTCTTGGTTTTCATAGAAAGGACGGCTTTGGAATGAATTACAAGGAAGAATAGAGGTCTAAGAAGCCCTGGGAACTAAAAGAGAAGCAGTAGAGAGAGTTTCTGCTGAACTAGAGATTTGGCATGGTGACCAGGTGGCACGACCGTACCACTCCCCAATTTTCGTAATAAAAGCCGCTTTTAGGGCTCCCATTAGGGGGCTCTTTTGGGGAGGTTTTTGGGAGAGGCGATTTAGGCTTCCTCATCCCACTCTCAAACCCCATTAGGGGGAGAATAAATTAGGGTAATTAGGTTACATTAGAAGAGTATTTCTGATTCAAACTTGTGGATTCGATCTTCAATTCAATCAAGCATAAGTTCTTTTTTCTCTTCCTCTCTCTATTTTGTATATTTATGTTAATGTTTTGGTTTAAATGCTTTTGTGATGTTTAGTGATTATAGTTGTGATTTTGGATTGTGATTTAGCCTTTGATGGCTAATTGATCTTGTTTAGGCCTTTACCCACCTTGTTTATGCTAGAATTTAGAGTTTTCTTTCATGCCCACCAAGTTTTCGATGAAATGCTTGAAAGAGCTTTCATCCGTGTTTTGGGTCATTCGACTTATGCTAAGAGGTGAGGTTGATTGTCTAGTGTGGGTAGAGAGAACAGCTAGGATTCGGACATGAAAATAGTCTCGATCGCTAGCTAAGTCAAGGGTTGTCAATCTCGTAGTTTAATTGAGCTAATCCCATGAAAATAGGAGGTTAGAACAATTAGTCCAGCTCATGGTGGTCTTAATGATTCAACCGACCATCTCTAAATACTAGCGTAACTTGGGAAGGTTAAGGTTTGACTTGATTAGTTGGTTCACCTCTGATTTAATCATAATCAAAGTCTTTATTTTTTTTATTTTTTTTTTTAGTATTTTAGTTCTTTTTTCTATCCCTTCTGTTTTGCGTACTTGAGACACTTTAGTTAGTTCTAGTATTTGGAAATAAAACTCCCTTTCGAACGACAGTCCGAATACTCAACGGTGCACCTTACACTTGGGGTTTATAAAAATTAAAGCTTTCAAACAAGTTTTTGGCGCCGTTACTGGGGAGTTGGCTTTTTTTCAACATTAGAGCTTACTTGGGAATTCGAGACAAGGCTTTTATTTTGAAAAAAAAAACCCAAAAAAAAGTTTAAAAAAATGTCTTTTTCCTACTTCCCTCAATGTGAGCATGAATTGTTTGGAGATGATATGACAGCTTATATGATTTTCTTGCTCATTATGGTTACTGTTTGGAGAAGTGAAAAATTTTGAATCAGTCTATGAGGGTGTGAACTGTGAGATCCATGCTCTTTTAGAGCATTGGGATTTTTGTGCTAAAGATATTAATGAAGCATGTGATTTCCTTGATTAGTTGGCTTAGGATACTTATGAATTTGAAACTAGTTGTTCTGATTCTTACATCCCACTCCCTTGCATCCCTGATTACACCCCTCTTGTGTGTGAAATTTGTCATTGTTCTGATCACGATAGTAATTCTTGTCCCTGTGATATTTCTGATGACAGTTTTGCTAAACTGTCCAGTATGATAGAGACAATGATTGAGCAACAAATTGAATTTGCTAATAAAATACGGGAGTATGACCTATCACATGAGACTGACTTTAGTTTAGTTCTCCTAGACTTGATGTTAATCTGTGTGATGATGGTGTGTCTTTTCCTCCTCTAAAGTCCGGACTAGAGGAAGCACTTGACCCTTGATGAACCTCTATTTATACCATATTTTAGCCCGCATTTGACTCGATTTCTCCTATATTTGTATGCTTTATCACGTCAGAGAAAGGTCAAATCGACCTTTTACACATATATTTCGCTCATATGACGTCTTTCTGTAATTTCAGGAACTTTGTTGAAGGAACTGAAAGATAGTTAATATTTAGTAGAAAAGAGTGTTAAAGAGGCGGATCTAAGTCGCGAAGAAGGTCAATTAAGCGTCGCGTAGGGTTCCACGGATCAAGCATGGACATCCCAAGGCAAAAAGCCAAACCGCACCACGCGAGCACGACACAAAGTCCTGCTAGCCAAGTGGCACGACCGTGCCACGTGGCGACACCGTGCCACGTGTGCGGTGTTCGGGTGACTTTGGCAGTGTTTTGGCACGGTGACCCCGTGCCTCTAGGCACGACCGTACCGCCCCCGTTTTCGCGTCGCGACTTAAATTTCCTTCAAGGCTATTTTTAGAACCATTCAGTTTTCATTCAGTTTTCTCTTCCCACGTACGTTTAGAGGCGAATTTTAGGTTTTTATTAGAGAGTTCTATTTTGGTATTTTGGATTTCGCTATTGGATTAAAGCTTGCTCTTCCTTAAATTCATTCAATTAATTGCAGGTTCTTTTCTCTGAATTCTCTACTCTTGTTCTTGATTATTTTAAGGTTTGCAATGGTTATGGAATTGAATGTCATGGTTGTTGTTAGAAACATGATTGTAGGCTAAATCCTTCAACTTAGGTTAGGATTGACGCCGAATATGTATAATTGAATCTTGTACTGGCTCAATCCCTGCTCCCCCTTTGTTTTGCGATTATGAATTCTACTATGCACGCCACATGCTCGATGAAATGCTCGAAAGAACATTCATCCTTTTTATTGAGGTTTAGGGGAGCGTTGAAAGACAAAACCTTTGCCTAGTGCACCGTAGTAGACGATTAGGGTTTTAACATGAAAATAGTTAAGATTCTAATTGGGATTTGAGATTGTAAATCTTGTAATCCTTCGACCTTTAGTCCCATGAGAATAGGCGACTATAGTTCTAGGATTAGTCTTCGACCCTTGAGAGAGGGCGGAGATAGGCTTAATTGACAATTTATCCATTTATGATGCATGCTTGGGAATGTTTGATTGGGTTAGTAACTGATTCACTAGCATAATCATGCTGTTAATTCCAACCTAGGTACTTTCTATTCTGCTGTTTATTACGCTTTTTAGTTGCTATCGTTTCTCCCAGTTTAGTCTCCAACCCACAACTGCGATTGCCTAGCTTGAGTAATTTAATCAGTTCTAGTAGTTGAAACCAAGTTCCTCGTGGACACGACCCGTACTTGCCGGTTACTAGCTACAGCTACGTCGTGCACTTGCGGTGTATTTATAACTCAACAAGTTTTTGGTGCCGTTGCCGAGGACTTGCACCTTTCAATATTAGAATCGATTCGAACACTCTAGACTAGGCTTTTCTTTCTTTTCTTTTGTTTTAGTTTATCACTCTTCTTCTTCTTGCTAGAAACTGTTTACGTCGGGGTATTGTTTGCTTGTGTATGCGCAGGAGGAGTCAGATGGATCAAGATCTTATTCCCCTCGATCTTGAGATAGAAGCAGCCGCACGCCGATGTAGCGGAGAAGCGAGGAGGAAGAAAGAAGCAACGATAATGGCCCAGGAAGATAATAGGGTGCTACGGGACTATGCTCTCCCCCAAGCATCGGGCATCACCTCCTCCATAGTTAGCCCTGTAGTCGAGGCTAGCAACTTCGCGCTCAACCCAGCACTTATCTCGTTTGTGGAGCGGGAGCAATTCGGCGGACACCCGTCTGAAAACCCCAATGCGCATCTTCGTAAGTTTCTTGCGAAGTGCGACACCATCAATATCAACGGGGCATCCACTGATGCAATTAGGCTGCTGCTTTTCCCTTTCTCGCTGAGGGACAAAGCCAGTGATTGGTTACGGAATGAGGAGCCCAACTCATTCACCACCTGGGAGATGCTCTCCAAGGCCTTCCTCAGCAATTATTTTCCACCGGGCAAGACTGTAAAGTTGAGGACTGAGATTACTTCATTCTTTCAGAAGGATGGCGAGTCCCTTTATGAGGCTTGGGAGAGGTTCAAGGACCTCCAGCGACAGTGCCCTTATCATGGCGTTCCTGACTGGCTTCTAGTCCAGACATTCTACAATGGATTGGAGCAGTCAGTGAAAATCTCAGTAGATGCCGCTACAGAAGGAGCTCTCATGGGTAAGTCAATCGAGGCCACAAAAGTCTTGCTGAGAGAGATGCCTTCTAACAATTATCATTGGGCAAGTGATAGAGCCACCCCGCATAGGAGCAGTGGCAAGTACGCGGTAGACGTTGTGACCCTCCTAGCCAGTCGGGTGGATGCGCTAGCACAGAGGCTAGACAAAGTAGGCACCTCTCCTACTCCAGGTGGATCTTCAGAGTTATCAGTTGGGGTCTACGCCATTTGCGAGACCTATGGTGTGCAGGGACACACATCTACTGAGTGCTACAGTGGCCCATCCGCCATTGAGCACGCTAATGCTTTTCATGGTTTTCAACCCCCACCACAGTATACTTCCCAGTTCACTGCTTACACTCAGGGGTTGAAGAGCTATTCTAACCCCCCATACAAAAACCCTAACCCACCTCCTCAAAATGCCATGCAACCACCTGGGTTCCAACCTCGAGCAGCTTACACCCCACCACCTCAACCATCTACAGCCCACTTAGAGAGTATGATGGAGCAGTTCATAATGGTACAGACTAAGACCAATGAGAATCTTAGTGCGTCCATCAATCTGCTAAACTCCCAGTTCGATGCCATGGCACCTATCAAAAGGCGATGGATACCCAGATCGCCCAGATAGCTCAGCAGGTTGGCCATCTGTCCCGGCCTCAAGGACACCTGCCAGGTCAGCCTGAGACCAACCCCTGAGCTCACGTCAATGTTGTCTCAACTGTGAGAGAAGAGATGAAGGAGAACCCGGTGATGGTTCTCCAGGAGACAGTTTTGGTTCCTGATTCTGTAGGAACTGAAGGGCAGCAGATAGAGAAGAGGTTGAGCCCTATTGAGACAGTGAGTCCTGCACCTCCTATTCATCACTATCAGCCACCCGTACCCTACCCCGAGAGGTTGGCCCGGGCCAAGCTATGTCAGCTTGAGCCCAAATATGCGAGATTCCTGGATGTGTTGAAGCGGGTATATGCTGATACCCCTTTCTTGGAAGTTCTCAAGAAAACACCTGCCTACTTGCAATTCATGTGAGATTTTCTTTCCAAGAAAGGCGAACTTAAGGGAGGATCAGTGATGCCTATTGGGCAGGTGGGCAGCTCAATCTTACAGTCACCTGTCAAGCTGCAAGACCCAGGCGATTTCTCCATCCCTTGCTGCATAGGGGATGCGTAGATAGAGGGAGCACTTTGTGACTTGGGGGCCAGTGTGAGTTTAATGCCCCTCTCCCTCTGCCGGAAGCTGAAGTCGCTGGACCTCATCTCCACCACCATATCTGTTCAGCTAGCAGATTGCTCCACCAGGCAACCTGTTGGCATTCTGGAGGATGTCCCAGTGAAGGTGGGTGAGTTCGTTATCCCGTGTGATTTCTTCATCATGGACATGGACGAGAGTTCTCATGTGCCTATCATACTAGGGAGACCCTTTCTGGCAACAGCTGGGGCGAAAATTGACGTACAGGCCGGTACCATATCTTTCCAGATGTGTGGGAAGAGGGTGGATTTCTGTTTCCCTCCACCCACACCATTTCCAGCGTCTGTCACCTCCCTACCTCCTGCAACACCCATGCCTACAATTCCTCCTTATGCTATTTATGGGGTCGAGATGTTTAATGGACATAGGGGACCTCCCATATTGCTTGGAGGCTCTTCCACTATTTCTCTGGCCGCCCCACTTCGTTTCACGACCGCTTCTGTTTATCCTAGGGAGGTAGCGGATCCTCCTCTACATTTTTACACCTCCCCCAGACCACCTCTTGTATCATTACTGTCTACTATTTGGAGGTAAGGGTCAAGCTAAGGACCTCAAACAAGCACTTCTTGGGAGGCAACCCAAGGCATTTATCGCTTTCAAAAAAAAAAAACACATTCGTGTCATTCTCATCCCTTCCCCTTTCCCTTGCCCTTTTTTTGTGTCGTTTTCATTGCGGACAATGAAAATCTCAAGCATGGGGGGTGAGCTTATTGCTCTTTGGGTGGAATGGTGGACTTTGGGGTATTGGTTGAATGACATCTTGCATTAGCATCATATAGATAGGATGACATATAGTTTTCATAGGGTATCTTTGCATTTCTTCCTTTAATAGAGCATGTAGGTTAGAGCATATAAGATACATGTTGCATCTCAAAAGGAGAAGTGATCGAGTTGGGCATCCCTAAGTTTTCCAGGTACTACTTCTTACCCTTCTTCTCACTATCCTTTATATCTTTTATTGCTTTTCTTAGTTAGCTTTACTACTTTTCAATAAATGTGTGCGAAAACCCCTCTTATGAAGAGAACACAATGGGTAATGATTGATTGATCTGGTTGAGTTGTGTATTGAAGTGTTGCCTGTTATGGTGTGAACTTTTGTGAATTGTGCTCTAACATTGCCATCTGTGTTTCCCCTACCCTATGTTGTATGTCATATTGCCCTTGAGATTCATGTGACTTGGCTTGATTGACCTTGATAAGTGAGATATACCTTGGAGTAAGTTATTGGACTGTGGTAGACTTACCTGTGAGACTTTGAACCTAATGACTATTCATTGCATATAGTCTCATACTTTCCTTCATGTGTGACTCATCCATGATTGCATCTCTAGAACTTGGTCTTGTTCTCTTTGAAATCACATTTAGCATGTGCATGTGTTGATATGACTGAGGCAATCTTTGTTCTATTTAGCCACATGAACCAAAAAGCCACCCATTGATATGCACTACCCTCTTTGCTAGCCCTTTGTGCCTTTCCCCTTGTCTTTGTTGTTGCCCCCTACACACTACACACTTGGCCTATCGATATTCTCCATATCCTTGTTAAGGTCCAGTGGAGCGACACTTCCATGTTGAGTTGGGTTTGCTTTGAAGGTTAGTTCACCTTGGGTACGTTATTAGTGGTTTGTTTGAGGGGATTTGTAATTCAAGTGTGTTTTCCCCATGCCATTCACATGCCTTTCTCCTTTCAAAGAAAAGAAATAGAAATGAATGAAAAAAGGAGGAAGCAAAAGAAAAAAAAAGAGAAAAAGAAAAAGAAAAATAAAATAATAGAAAAGTTGTGAATAAGGTGTTTGGCATGGAAGTGTGACAATGAGCTTGCTAAATCCCTCCCTTAAGGTTTTTTGTGGGGTTGTTGCTCAAATTTTCAATTGTGGTGTGAAGTGGTTGTTCCGACATTAGTTGTGGAAGTGTTTTTTGCTCCCTAGTCTTTGACTGTTAGCTCTACTCTTCCCAAACTTTTTTCACTTCTCACCCTTTACCTTTGACCCCATTACATCCCTTTACAAGTCCTCATGATTTACACATTGCACTTTGTATTAGGCGGTGGAGAATTGAGAACTCTACCAAGCTTATGGTAGTTGCTTGATTGGGTAGAGTATTGAGTGCACCCTTGTTACATATTCTAAACACATTGAGGGGAGTGTTCCACTTTATCCTAAAGTGAGGTTCTACCAGTTCTGCTTACCCACCACTAATCAAGGAAAGGTCCTGTCTTGTTGTGTACTTCGATATTAGGGCATTTGATGCATTGCATTTGGGTATAGGGGCCCATGGAAGGAAGTGTGCGAGCTGTATTTGAATTGTTTCACATTTTTGACTTGGCCACCTTTAATGCATAGTTTAACTTAGATTATTGACTATTCATCCCTTGCCTAAGGAGGGTGTGTTAAGAGGTTTACCGTTCTCCCTGATCCTTCACAACGTAGTCTTGCTTGGGGACAAGCAAGAGATAAGCATGGGGGCGTGATGAACCTCTATTTGTACCATATTTTAGCCCGTATTTGACTCGATCTCTCCTATATTTGCATGCTTTATCACATCAGAGAAAGGTTAAATCGACCTCTTATGCATATATTTTGCTCATATGACGTCTTTCTGTAATTTCAGGAACTTTGTTGAAGGAACTGAAAGATAATTAATATTTGGTAGAAAAGAGCGTCAAAGAGGCAGATCTAAGTCGCGAAGGAGGTCAATTAAGTGACGCGTAGGGTTCCACGGATCAAGCACGGACATCCCGGGGCAAAAAGCCAGACCGCACCACGCGAGCACGGCACAAAGGCCGGCTAGCCAAGCGGTGCGGTCGTGCCACGTGGCGACACCGTGCCACGTGTGCGGTGTTCGGGTGACTTTGGCAGTGTTTTGGCACGGTGACCCCGTGCCTCTAGGCACGACCATACCGCCCCCGTTTTCGCGTCGCGACTTAAATTTCCTTCAGGGCTGTTTTTAGAACCATTCAATTTTCATTCAGTTTTCTCTTCCCACGTACGTTGAAAGGCGAATTTTAGGTTTTTATTAGAGAGTTCTATTTTGGTATTTTGGATTTCGCTATTGGATTAAAGCTTGCTCTTCCTTAAATTCATTCAATTAATTGCAGGTTCTTTTCTCTGAATTCTCTACTCTTGTTCTTGATTATTTTGAGGTTTGCAATGGTTATGGAATTGAATGTCATGGTTGTTCTTAGAAACATGATTGTAGGCTAAATCCTTCAACTTAGGTTGGGATTGACGCCGAATATGTATAATTGAATCTTGTACTGGCCCAATCCCTGCTCCCCTTTTGTTTTGCGATTATGAATTCTACTATACACGCCACATGCTCGATGAAATGCTCGAAAGAACATTCATCCTTTTTATTGAGGTTTAGGGGAGCGTTGAAAGACGAAACCTTTACCTAGTGCGCCTTAGTAGACGATTAGGGTTTTAACATGAAAATAGTTAAGATTCCAATTGGGATTTGAGATTGTAAATCATGTAATCCTTCGACCTTTAGTCCCATGAGAATAGGCGACTATAGTTCCAGGATTAGTCTTCAACCCTTGAGAGAGGGCGGAGATGGGCTTAATTGACAATCTATCCATTTATGATGCATGCTTGGGAATGTTTGATTGGGTTAGTAACTGATTCACTAGCATAATTGTGCAGTTAATTCCAACCTAGGTACTTTTTATTCTACTGTTTATTACGCTTTTTAGTTGCTATCGTTTCTCCTAGTTTAGTCTCCAACCCACAACTGCGATTGCCAAGCTTGAGTAATTTAATCAGTTCTAGTAGTTGAAACCAACTTCCTCGTGGATACGACCCGTACTTGTCGGTTGCTAGCTACAGTTACGCTGTGCACTTACGGTATATTTATAACTCAACAACCCTCCCCTAGCTACTTTGCTCATTGTTGCTCCATCCTTGCCTAATACCCTTAGGGACAACACTGTATTTATCATCACTTTTCTTGATACACCTTTCCTTTTAGCTCAGTCAACGGAGTTTGAGGTAGGAGAAACCTTTGGTATTAGCGCTAGTTTTAATGAGGATGATACTTGTTCTAAGTCAGACGATGTTTTTATTGAGGAGCGTGATCTTGATGCGACATTCGTAGGGAGGTCATATGTGGATGTTGTGGCTACTGTTCCGACTAGTCCCGATCTTATTGATAATATTTCCCCCGACTCCCTTAATCCATTCCATGCTTTCTCTTCAAGTTCACTACCCTACCCTACCCTTCCCCTAAGTACCGTAATATGTCACTTGTTAATCATCACGACGTGTTCAAGGGGAATGTGGTTGACTGTCTTGAGTCTCTAGGTGCCTTTAGAGGATATGACCCCTCCCTTGACCCTTATAGATTGTCCCTCGAGATCATGCCTGCGAAAATCATGTCGACTACTGCATTTGATTTTTCTACTGATTTTTCAAAGGAATTTGATAAATTTAGGAGAGCACTTACCATTCTTTCAAGCATGCTCAGGTGTTTGATAAGTTCTTGTGAGCTTTGATAGCATCTAATTTGGTAGCTCGGATCTTAAGATAAGGAGGAGTGGCTGATCCTCCTTCAACTTCCCATAGCTCTGTCTTGAGGAGGTGATAGTTTAGGTACAGCTAGCACCTAACCTGGTAAACTCGCTCCCTCTTTTCTCTTTCTTTATTTTTATTTTGTACATATAGTTGTTCCCCTTTCTTATTTATCTTTTGTTTTTGTATAGTTATTTTTGTAGATTTATTTTTGTGTATATATATATATATATATATATAAATATATATATATATATATATATATATATATATATATATATGCTTTCTTGGTAAGGTGGCTCTTTGGCTCCCAATGAGGATATTGTGAGACTCAGGTGTGGGGGAGGAGAACCCATACTGCCAACTTTTGAAAAAAAAATTTTTACTAGTTTTGGGGACTTTTGTACTATTTTGATTGGCCTTGATCTCTTGTATCTTAACTATTAGCTAGTATATAAGTATGATGTGCATGATAGATCTTTGTCTCAAGTGTGTCCTCCCATACCCCAATTCTAACCCCAATAGTTCATTGTAACTCAGTAATCCAATCCTGATTTGTATATCATCATCATCCTAGGGTTTTAGTCTTCCATGTTTGACTCTCCGCTTGCCTTTGTGCTTAGCTACTTTTATTTTCACTTTCACAAAAAAAAGAAAAAAAGGACAAAGCTAAAGAATCAAAAAGATTTTGAGAGTTAGGAATGACAAGTATCCCTTTGAGGCATGCGCTACTGGGTGCTACCCTTTGAGACAATACTGCTACTAGAAAAGCTTGTTTCTCATGTTAATAAGTCAACAATCTGGTTAATGTCAAGCAAGTAGGACTGAGTTGATTTTGGTAAGCTTGAGTCCTAAGATGATGATACACTTGCACACCAAGCACTAGGATGGATTCAAAGTTTTGATGCACTATGGGGTGAAAGGTTGATGTATGGATGTCATTTGTAGGGACGAAGAGTCTTATAAAGCATATGATGCTTGTGCATAGGCTGATACTAAGTTACAAGGGTGATGTGGTTGATTCAACTGTGTACGGTTTACCCCGTCGTATATATATTGTGTTTTGTTCTTTTTATTTTTCAATCTTTTGTTTATCTTTTTATTTCTCTTTTTCAAGATTTTGTGGGTATGTCTTCTACGAACCCTTACGAGACCTCACTCGTCCACTTGGGAGAACCAAGGGGTTTAAAGGGCTTGTTACATATGCTAAATGCAACCGTGATTCCTACGAAAGTGAGTTAGGTCCTTAGGCTAGTTTTTCTTTATTTTGCTCGAAGATGAGCAAAAAGCTAGGTGTGGGAGAGTGATGAACCCCTATTTTACTTAGCTCCCATTTGATCCCTGTTTCTCATTATTTTTATGTCAAATATAGATGAGAAAGGATCAAATTTACTTCCTTTCATTCAGTTGTGTTTATAAAGTTATTTGTTCTTCCTTCAGGAAAAATCTCTTGGTTTTTATAGAAAGGACAGCTTTGGAATGAATTATAAGGAAGAATAGAGGTCTAAGAAGCCCTGGGAACCAAAAGAGAAGCAATGGGGAGAGTTTCTGCTAAGCCAGAGATTTGGCATGAGGACCCTATGCCAGGTGGACGACCATGCCATGGTGGCATGGGCACCGTGTGCCAGGTGGCAAGACCGTGCCACTCCCCAGTTTTTACGATAAAAGTCGCTTTTAGGCTTCCCATTAAGGGGCTCTTTTGGGGAGGTTTTTGGGAGAGGTGATTTAGGCTTCCTCATCCCACTCCTAAACCCTGCTAGGGGGAGACTAAATTAGGGTAATTGGGTTACATTAGAAGAGTATTTCTGATTCAAGCTTGTGGATTCGATCTTTAATTCAATCAAGCATAAGTTCTTTCTTCTCTTCCTCCCTCTATTTTGTATATTTTTGTTAATGTTTTGGTTTAAATGCTTTTGTGATGTTTAGTGATTACAGTTGTGATTTTGGATCGTGATTTAGCCTCTTGATGGCTAATTGATCTTGTTTAGGCCTTTTCCCACCTTGTTTACGCTAGAATTTAGAGTTTTTTTTCATGTCCGCTAAGTGTTCGGTGAAATACTTAAAAGAGCTTTCATCCGTGTTTTAGGCATTCAACTTATGCTAAGAGGCGAGGTTGATTGTCTAGTATGGGCAGAGAGAATAGCTGGGATTCAGACATGAAAATAGTCTCAATCGCTAGCTAAGTCAAGGGTTGTCAATCTCATAGTTTGATTGAGCTAATCCCATGAAAATAGGAGGTTAAAGCAACTAGTCTAGCTTATAACCCTTGAGAGAGGCCTTGGGTGGTCTTTAATGATGCAACCGACCATCTTTGAATACTAGCATAACTCGGAAAGGTTAAGATTTGACTTGATTAGTTGGTTTGTCTTTGATTTAATCATAATCGAAGCTTTCTTTTTTTTATTTTAAGTAGTTTAATTCTTTTTTCTATCCCTTCTGTTTTGCCTAGCTTGATACACTTTAGTTAGTTCTAGTATTTGGAAATACAACACCTGTGAACGACACCTTGAGTACTCAACGATGCACCTTGCACTTGGAGTTTACAAATATTAAAACTTTCCTAACATTGTGTAATGTTGATACTAAGGGATTGTTGAATAATATTTTTTGGTTTAATAAGCAAGGATGCGTTTAAGATGATGCTAATATGTATGATAATAGAGATCTTATGGCTGGGGAGTATGATGAATTCAATGATGAGCCTGGTTCTTTCTCCCTATGATAATGATAGCTTCATGCCAATTGCCACTCCAAGTTATACCTAAACCATTGTGATGTGTTGAAGCGGATCTAGGTTAAGAAGAAATCCATTTGGCCAAATAAAGGCATAATCAACGCAATGATGACGTAATAAGATGAACACCTCAAGAACACTTTAACGGAGGAACAACCAAATCGAAAGGAAACTCTTTGGAATCTTGAAAGAATACCAAGATATAAACAACCCACCAATTAATCCCCTAAGCCTAAGCACAAAGGATTAATATGAAGGGAAGACTTTAATTCACCACTCTAATAGGAGATAAAGATTAAGAGATTTTGATAGAGAAAATGCTTTCTAGCCTTTTCATTCATTCATATTCATCAAAGCTGAATGTAATATAAGAAATGAGGAATTAAATAGCAAGATACCCCTCCCACAAGCTTAGTACTAGCCCATAGCATTACAAGGATTTTCTCAAATGAAATACAAGCTAATTGTACAATTAAAGGGGGACCACTAAGGGATAAAGGTGTGCTGGAATTGGCTAGCCTTTTCATTCATTCATAATCATCAAAGCTCAATGTAAAATAAGAAATGAGGAATTAAATAGTAAGATACCCCCTCCCACAAGCTTAGTACTAGCCAATAGCATTATCAAGATTTTGTCCAATGAAATATACGCTAATTGTACAATTAAAGGGGGACCACTAGGGGATAAAGGTGTGCTGGAATTAGCTGGGCATTCCTCCCCATTGGTGATATCATTCACCTATCCAAATAGACGAGATTAAGGTGGGTATTTTTATGGGGGCGTTCTAGAAGAGTCTACCAGCTATCCACGAAGTTTGGACACTTAATTCTCCCATTGGTACCCAAATAATTCCTTGAGTAAAAACGTGCACCTCCAAACCTGCATGACCATGGCAAGGTTAAAACCCCATAACTTGTCTGATTCTTGGAATTTGATGATGATCTTGGGCTTGTTCGAAAATAGACATTCGCAGCTATCCATCATGTAAAAGTAACCCAAAATGGAGCCCATTTATCTAGACAAAAATAAGCTAGAAGTCGGGCCATATGTTCTGCCTAGAATAAGGAAGTAAAATAAAATAGGGTGACTTGGAGATAAAATAGCTAGTCTCCTTATTTAGGCTACTAAGTGTCATGCCACCTTGCCTAAGCTTAATTTGGGGTCCCTCAAGGCTCCCAAACCAAGAAAAACTTTGGAGAGCCTAATACTTGGGTATCACCCCCATAGGTGATTAAGGGCTCAAGTTGAATCCAAGTCTTGATGTTAATAAGGAAGTTAGGCCTCATGGTTTGCTCCACATCAACCTCCCCTCCTTTAAGAGGATTTTCCCTTAAATCTCCAATGTCATCATCTTCATTCTCAATGTAGGGAGTGAGGTCTCCAACATTAAAAGTGACCGAGATGTTCATGTCACCCGAAAGCTCTACCTTATCGTCATTGTTCCCTACTCTTTGCACGATCTTGTAGGGGCCATCTCCCCTTGCCATAAGCTTGCTTTTCCTCCTTGAAGGGAACCTCTCCTTCCTCAAATGCAGCTATACAAGATATCCTGATTTAAGCTCAAGATGAGTTTGATTATTATTGGCCTTGATCTTGTATTGCTCATTTACCTTCTCAATTTGAGCTTTCACTTGCTTACGTAGTTTCTTCATAGCTTTATCCCTTTCCTCGAATTCAAAGCTCACTTTGGAATCTTGAGGAATGGGAATGAGATCAAGAGGGGTGAGAGGATTTAGGCCATACCATAACTCAAAGGGTGAATGAGAAGTAGTATAGGAAGTAGTCCGGTTGTAGGAAAATTCTGCGTGGGGAAGCTTGGTGTCCCAATTTCTTAAGCTCTTACTCACTATACTTCTCAACAAGGTAGTGAGTGTGTGGTTGGTCACTTCCATTTGTCCATCGGCTTGGGGGTGGCAAGTAGTACTAAAAAGTAACTTAGTCCCCACCATCCTCCATAGACTTCTCCAAAAGTGCGATAAGAACTTGGTACCTCTATCCAATACAATGGTCCTCGGGATCCCATAAAGCCTCACCATTTCTTGGAAGAAGAGATCCGTAATATATGTAGCATCATCACACTTGTAGCAAGCAACGAAATGTGTCATCTTGGAGAACCAATCAACAACTACCATGTTGGCATCCTTCCCTCGAGGGTTCGTGGAAGGGCCATTATGAAATCCATACTAAGGTCATGCCAAGGCCTTAAAGGAACCGGAAGAGCGGTGTAAAGGCCTTGGTGGAAGTGACTCATGGCCATATGATAAATAGCACACCTTAAGATTACCTTGTGAACATCTCCACCCATCTTGGGCCAATAAAGGTGCTCCTTGAGGATCTCAAAGGTCTTCTTGATGCCAAAATGCCCGGCTAAGGCTCCTCTATGAGCCTCCTTGACAATCAAGTCCCTTAGAGGACTCTTGGGGATGCATAACTTATTTTCCCTAAAAAGGAAGCCCTCTTTCAAGGTATTAGGGCCATAGTTGGAGGGATCTTCAACCATCATCTTGAAGTCTTCATCTTCTAAGTACAAGATCTTGATGGAATGGAGTACAAAAGGCTTGGGCAAAAGAGCACCTGGCAAGAGATCAATTTGGTACTCAATTCCTCTTATAAGAGGGAGTCCCGGTGGTAGATCATTGGGAAAAACATCCTCAAAATCTTTCAAGAGTGATTGATTAAGAGGATGTAAGGGCTTCACTTCCTCACAAATGTTTGATCCAACCATAAGTAAGGTAAATAAAGGCTTGCTATTACTAATGGCTCTCTCCACCTGTGTCTTACTCGTGTAGAGGTTTTTCTCACTTGCCTTCCTCGGTTTAAGTTTGAGGGGTTTGGTTGGTGGTAGGGGGTCAAAGTGAGGTTATGTCCCTTGTACTTAAGCGCATAGGTGTTGGCATGCCCATCATGCATCACATTATTGTCAAATAACCAAGGTCAACCAAGCAATATATGACAAGCATCCATAGGGAGAACATCACCAAGGACCTCACCACAATAAGGACCAACGGAAAAAGACATAAGAGCTTGTTTAGAAACGGTTACCTCGCTTCCTTTATTAAGCCATTGAAGAGTGTAAGGAGTGGGCGGCACCTTAGTGGGAACTTGTAGCTTGTCAATAAGAGTCATAGAAGCCATATTGGTGCAACTACCTCCATCGATAATAAGCTCACACACTTTGCCTCCAATGTTACACCGAGTGTGGAAGATTCGCTCTCTTTGAGTAGGTTCAAGGGGTTGGCATGAAGGGCTCTTCGGATCACCAATAGTTCTCCAACATCCGGTGTGAATACAGTGTGATCTTTCTCGTCAAACTCTTCCTCACTAGTTTCTTCCTCTAGAGCTTGGATCTCTTCCACCTCTCTAATAGAGACGGTTCTTTGATTTGGACAATCCGCTTGGAAGTGCCCATGACCATGGCATTTGGAGCACTTCTTTCCCTCCAACCTCTTTGGAGGATCACTAGCAATCTCTTTACCTTTATCAATGGCCTTGATAGGTGTAGGGGTAGTTTCACCCTTGTTGTAGGAATGGAAGCTCTTAGAGGTGCTTTGGGGTCGATAAGGGAAAGGAGTTGCGAAGGGCTTTCGCCCCTTAAGTTACTTCTCGATCTTGGTGGCTAGGTGGCTAACGTCATTGAAAGGAAAGTGGGGTTGAAGTTCCACCTAGTAAGCTATGCTAAGAGAAAGTCCTTTGATGAACCTAGCAATAGTAAGCTCATTGTCTTTATTCAAACCAACTCTCTTTGAAGTTGCTTAAATTCTCGAATGTATTCCTCCACCCGATGATTCTCTTAGCTAAGGGTGGTAATCTTGAGATAGAGCTCTTTCTTGTATGAGGGAGGTAAGAACCTCTTCTCCATGTGTTTCTTAAGCTTGGACCAAGTCTTTATCTTAGACTTAGTTTACCTTGCTTTATTCTTCTTCAAGGTCTCATACCACAAGGAGGCATACCCCTTTAACTTGAGAATGGCCAGCTTGAATGCCTTTTCATCATTGTACTCCTTGACCTCAATGATCCTCTTAATAGCTTGCACTCAATCAATGTAGTTTTTCGGTTTGAGGTTGCCATCAAACTCCAGTGCCTCAACCTTAAGGTCACCAAGATCATCTCTAGGATGACCTCTACCCTGATTACCTCTATCCTCATGGTCCTCATGATAAGATGAGTAGGCAATGTCAATGGGGTTCACATCAAGCTCCCTAGGTCGGGGAACTCATCGTTCAGATCCCTTAACTCACTCTAGCTCTATGGTGAGTTTTCTCACTTGTTCTTGAAGGTCAATTATGGCCTTGTCTCTCCTCATTTCATGGGCTAACTCTAGAGAGATGCCTCTAGGTTCAGAAGGTTCCATATCATTGGACGTGGTTGAAAGTAGACAAAAGAAGGAAGAAGATTAATTGTTTGAGAAAAGGTGGCACAATCGTGCTAAAGGAAGCACGGGCCAAAATGGGGGGCACGGTCGTGTTATGCATCACAGGGTGGCGTGCCAAATCACTGGAGAAAATTTTTCTGGGCAACAGAGTGGCATGGTTGTGCCAGGGGGCACAGCCAGGCCATGCCAAATTTCTGGTTTGGCATGGGTGAGTGTTTTGGCTTTTTGTGCAGTTTTTGGACTGTGTTTTGGTTAGGGATTGTGTTTAGGCTATTTTGGGGGTTTTTGCTCGATGAAAAGAGGAGTTTAATGGAGAAAATGTGAGTTTTTAGGGTTTTGGATTGAAACGAAAGTATGGAAGAGTGGTTGGGCTCTTTGAGGAGAATAAGAGAAGAAGGTGGAGTACAGAGTACCCAAATCTCAAAATAACAAAGTAAGAACTCAAACATCAAATTCCAATGACAAAGTGTGAGGATTTGATGCTTACCCTTGAAGTATCCTTGTGCTCTGATACCAACTGAAGCAGATCTAGATTAAGAACAAAATGATTTGTCCAAATAAAGGCATATCAACCCAATGTGACCCAATAAGATGAACACCTCAAGAACACTTCAATGGAGGAACAACCAAATCCAAAGGAAACTCTTTAGATTCTTGAAAGAACACCAAGATAAGCAACCCACCAATTAATTCCTAAGGTCTAAGCTCCAAGGATTAATATAAAGTAAAGACTCTAAATTACCACTCTAATAACAGATAAAGATTAAGAGATTTTGAGAAAGAAAATGGCTTCTAGCCTTTTCATTCATTCATAATTATCAAAGCTGAACGTAATATAAGAAATGAGGAATTAAATAGCATGATACCCCCCTCCCCCAAGCTTAATACTACCCAATAATATTACAAGGATTTTGTAAATGAAATACAGACTAATTGTACAATTAAAGGGGGACCACTATGGGATAATGGTATGCTAGAATTATCTGCACATTCCTTCCCATTGGTGATGTCATTCACCTATCCAAATGGATGAGATTAAGGTGGGAATTTTTATAGGAGCCTTCTAGAAGAATCTATCAGCTACCCACCAAGTTTGGACCCTTAATTCTCCCATTTGATGACCCAAATAATTCCTTGAGTAAAAACATGCACCTCCGAACCTACACTGACCATAGCTCGGTTAAAACTCCATAACTTGCTCGATTCTTGGAATTTGATGATAATCTTGGGCTCGTTAGAACATAGACATCCGGGGATATCCATCCATGCAAAATTAACCCAAATGGTGCTCATTTACCCAAAAAAAAAAAACAAGCTAAAAGTCAGGTCATACGTTCTGCCCAGAATAAGGAAGTAAAATAAAATAGTGTGACTTAGAGATAAAATAGCTAGGCTCCTTATTTAGGCTACTAAGTGTCATGCCACCTTACCTAAATTTACTTTGGGGCCCCTCAAAGCTCCCAAACCAACAAAGACTTTGGAGAGCCAAATACTTGGGTATCACCCTCATAGGTGATTAAGGGCCCAAGTTGAATCTAAGCCTTGATGTTGATAAGGAAGTTATGCCTCGTGATTCACTCCGCATCATGTGTTCCATCAGGATTCCTCTTAAGTAAGCTTCAGGTGTGTTATCCTTTGAGCCTAACAGGGAGAACGACTCTAGCATCTCTCTAGATATGAATTTTCTGTTGATTGAGAGGGTGGTCAATTGTCTCATGTCCATGCCTGGTCTCTGGAAGCTCTCGACTTTGGTGGGAGCACTAATTCTGAACTTCTTTTGCTTAGTGGGGATTGCACCTTTGGTGATGATCTACAAAGTTATTGAAGTGCTATAACCACATCTGCTTGGATAGCTTGTGCATGTTTCTCATGAATGAGGATAGGTGGCTTAAAAGCCAAGTTTGGGACTCTTGGGTTATCATTTGGTCTCACATGTTTAGACAATATTTGTGTTGGCAATGATTGTTGCGTTATGTTGAATTTCCACATGAACTCGAGGGTTTGACCACACATTTTTGTTTAGTTAAGTTTGATGGGCTTAATTTCTTCTAACAACTCATACGTATCTGCTTCCATTTGTACCTTACTTTTCTTAGGGTCTTATGTTTGATCATCATGGGTTATCATGACAATTGGTAATCAGCCCCCTAGTGGCTGCCGATATGTTGGTGAGTAAATTTAGTAAAGGGCTAATGTACTTTTTGTTAGAGGGATTTTGTGCTGATCAAGTTCTTATGACCTTCTAATTATCAAGCAGGCACAATAGGTCAAACACAATGATGGAGTGCTAAGTCGATTTCTACTAATACCAACAAGACAATTACGTAATGAGGGGTTGCCCGTGAGAAAACCCTTTGACGCTCAAGTAAGGATCCAATTCATCACATAAGTCATAATAAATATATGGTGGATACATATCGAGTCTAACCTTCCCCCAAGCGAGAGTTGGACTTTTATATACGACAAATAATATAAAGTGAAACTAATGTCAAAAACTTATGCTGATGAGTGGGAAGGGTTTCATGGACCACACGAAGCCCTTGGACCATAAGCTTGAAACACTCTTCCTGTTCACGGAGCAGGACATAATTTATATTTTGAGCAATGTTATCGTTATATTCAAAATTTAATGTAACGGTCATTTAATTTTGTTGCCTCCAACATTTACTAAGCCTAAACATATGCATAGGGATGATTGGTGATCCAATCCCCACCTGAGATCTCCTTTAAGAATCAAAGTTCTAATCTAAATGTCTTAACCTCGTATTTCCTTGAGGTTAAACACATAAAAGTTATAAGATGGTCAACCACAAGACCTTACTATGATTATATTCACTTTCATGATAAATTCCAATTCATTTTTCTAATCACCCTAGTACAAAGCCACAACTCTCAATGCAAGCAAATATCCAAAAAGATAGGCTGAAGTCTTTTTCAATTATGCGATCCTTAAGAATGCATAGTTCTATCATAAGCATACACTTGTCAACCGTAATACTTGAAAATCAATTTCCTAATGACGAGGTCGCATTAGGCCACTACTACTAACTCTAACATATTCTTACTAATTTGAAAGCACTAAGCATGAAAACTGAAATCATTCAACTTGCAAAAATTAAATCTAATCTAAACATGATTGTATCTATAGATTAAACAACTGCCAATAGGTGAATCAATAAAACAAATCCAAGAGCGCTAAATTTTAATTTAGAGAAAAGGCAAGAAGTTGCTAGGAACATATTGAGCTGAAAAGGCAAACTGAGTTGAATAATTCAAACTTACACTTGAATTAGATCTAAAAGTATATAAATTAAAGTTTTGTGAGGGTAAACTAAATTAAAATTACCCCCAAGAACTAAAACTAAAGTTAAGATTGGGGAAGAATTGATGATTTCATAAATGCTCTAAGATCTCTACTTGTACTGGCGCCAACCATCATGTACTATACCTTTCTGAACTGACCCCAAATGTACAAAATTACCAAAATATGTTAAAGAGTTGAAACTTGCACTCGAAGGTCCATGTATGATTCTCTTAAATATAATCACAAACCAAGTGACTAGAAATACTATGCTTGTCGCTTTTGGTGCCCACACATCAAGCATTTCAACAAACTGCTAGTGAGTATAGAGAGAAATCTGTAACCATTAGCACAAAGTACATTAGCAATGTGCAATACAAGACTCATTATGCAGAGTCAGGACTAACCCCACTAAAGCTAGCAATCTTAGGTACAAATCAACATGCTAACACAACAGGATCCCAAAAATCACGGCTAAGACTAGCAAATAAGGGACTGGAGATAGAAGAGGGAGAAAACTCGCCCTTGATTGAGCTTCAGTAATCGAAATTTGAAAGTGAATAATAATCTAACCATAATTTATTCTCCCCAAAGTAGAGCTTTTAGAGGCAATTCGACACTCTCCCAAAACTAGGCAAAAAATGGGGGGTTTTAAAACCCAAAGGCCAAAGAAATTGAAGAACGTGGGGCCGATAGGGTCATGTCACTCTTTTGGCCAATATGTATATTATACACATGAGAGTATGTACTCTCATTGCCACATCAGCATAATATATCCAAGTTATTTATATAATTAAAAAACTAACAAAAATAAAAACAGTTACATATATCTCCTCTCACCCTCTCTCACGTTCTCTCTCCTCCCACCTGTTCTCTCTCCTCCCCCCTCCCCCTCACGTTCTCTCTCTTCTCCCACCCCACCCCCCTCACCTTCTCTGTCATTTGCTTCTTTCCTCATATTCTCATCTTCTCTTTCTACGTAATAAACAAATTAAATTTACACAATAAACAACCTTAGTAATTCAATGAATAAAATAAATATTTTATAGTGAACAAACTTGAGTGACTTAATGAGAACACCTTCTTTGGTTAGTGAACAATCTAGAGTGACATAAGTGATATTATTTTTTTCCTGAACTAAATATTTTAAAGTGAACAACTTTGAGTGAGTTAATTAACACACCGATTATAGTTAGTAAACAATCTTGAGTGACCTTAGTGATTAATTTTTTTTCCTAAATTGAATATTTTACAGTGAATAACCTTAAAACTTTAATTTCTTCCTAAGGTGAACAACAACAATGAGAAGAAAAAAAAACTACTAATTTTATCAACTTATTAACAAAGTGAACAAACCTAAACTGGATGGTGACAAGTTATAGATAGCTCAATGAACAAACCTATATTCATTATGTCACCCAACTTCGTTCACTACAATACTTCATGTTGTTCATTGGCTAACCCATTGTTATTCACCATACAAATGGAGCTTAGTAAATAGGTCACTGCTGAAAAAATACACTTTGTTCATTACAGGATTAAGAAATGTTCACTATGAGAACCTAGTTTTATAAACAAGTAGTTAGCTTATGTTCTCAAAGTCGATTCACTAAGGATTTCGTTGTTCTAATTAGATAGAAAATTGGAAGAAAGTGGAAGTATACCTAGAAGGATTTGAAAAAAAAAATATTACGTAAATCTGTAAAAGTTATAAGTTTGATTTAGGAGAAACATGAAGAACTAGCAATAAACTACCAATTTAAAAAAAAAAAAAAATTAAAAATACGATTACAATGGGAGTGTAGCAAGAAACTGTTATATTTTAAAAAAAAAAAAAGAGAAATGGGCAAGAAATTCGGTTACCATGGGAAGAAACTGCCGCTATTTTTTAAAAAAAATTAATTAGTTGACAAGGCATGATAACGTAGTGCTGAAATGAACCGGGAGCATAAGCTCCCGGGTGTATATAATAATTTGCACTCTTTTAACCAACCGAGTTTGCATGTCTCCTTATCTTCCTAAGCCAACTGCAAATCACCTCAAATAACACCTAAAAGTGCAAGAATAATAAAAGTAAGACGAGAAAAGCACAAAACCAAAATTAGTTGAACTTATAAGTACAACTAACGCTATTTGCAAAAAGAGAGGGTGAAAACTGAGCAAAAAAATATATAAATATATGATGAATAACAAAAGAAAAACCAAAGGTATGGCAAGATAATCAAAATAACAATGCAAAAATATCTCACTTAAATCACTTTGCAAAAACATCACCAGATAAAACCAAAATGGCAACACCATGCCATGGAGAAGATGCATCAAATATGGCTGATCTCGCCGCAATCAAAGGCAGCTAGTCTGAGCTGCGCTTGGATCACGACCCCTGAAAAAATTTTGTCCCTCAGGAACCTCATCAAACTTCCACTACTCTGTTGTATCTTGCCCACCAAATATGCAGTGGTGATAAGAATGAAACTTCTCCATTTCCTCTCATTTGCAAACTTCTCCAATCCATCTTTCACACTTCTATGTATGTCCCCCTCATCTTGTCCTGTCTTTCCATCTGGCCTTTCAGAGAGGGCCTGCCCGAGACACCTTGCTAAGACGATAGCATCTTCTAATGCCGAGCAACCACCTTGGCCGATTTCGGGTGTCATGGGATGAAGGGCATCACCAGCAACACAAACATTATCTTTGCTTATATTTTTCAGTAACATATCCCAAGGCCATCTCATCTTCAATGGAACAACACTGATGTTATTGAGCTCTGTCTTGTCTATGACAGTCTTTGACATTGTTGGCACGTTGCCAATATTGTCGAGCACAAACTTCTTCACCTTTTCTGGGTTGTTTTCCATCTCTTTGTCCACTACAATGAAAAGGCATTATAAGTCAATTTTTGCTTAACTCGAGCCAGACCTAGCAAAATAGGAAAGTACTCCAGCACTCAACTTAGACCCAGGATAAGGTTCCATGTTTCCGACTTTCACTCAGACCTAGATTGACCTGGCAAAACCTAAGGCAACTTTAAATTTGTTTGTCCCATATAGGTTGTATTTTTTTTCATTAGACTATTGGCTCAATTCAAAAACAGACTAAATATGACCAGAACCAAAATTAATTGATCCAAACCCCTATTGAGTTAGAACATTGAAAATGAATCCTTTATTTTGCCCGATTGCAACCTCACACTACTACCCATTTGTACATTTAGTTAATGCACATCAGATTGTCAAACATAAATCACTACTTCAAGCATAAGGGCTTACTATGTTCTGATGACATGAAAGTCATGAACCAATATATGGACTTGTCATCACAGGGAACAAAACCATGTCGAATTCCATTTCCATAATGTCGAAACATCTTAGGTTCAAGACCGTGGCCACCTGGGAAGTCTGCAATACCTCTAGCTGCTGCACGTTGAGTATGGACTGGTTTTGAAAGCTTTAGCCACTTGGCTACCACTGAATTGACTCCATCACATCCGATCAGTACCTGCAATGTTGAAAGGCAATGGAACAGTGGCTCCACAAGTTAGTCACTGTAAGCTCTTAATCTGATATTACAAAATTGGTTCTGAATACCGTAGCTTTCACGACGGAACCATCTGCGAGGTGGACCAGTTTTAGATCTCCCAGCTCCTCAATGTGAACAACCTTCGAAGAATACTTAATAGTTCCTTGTGGCAGCTCGTTTGCTAATGTTTGGAGCAGAACCTTCCTTATCAGACATCGAACTTCATTGTTTCCGCTATATAGTGTTGGGTTCCCTCCATAATTAGGAGGAACCACATGTGTATTAAAAAAAAAGAAAACAAAAAGAGAGGAAGTCAAGCAAGCTTGCATTGTTGCAGCAGCCGAAAGAAAAGGTGGAGTAGCCAAGGTAGAAAATATTAAGGAAAGCATTTAACGCCATGACCAAGCATATGCTCAAATTTGCTGCAAAGCTTCTCTAGACATCAAGAAAGTCAAAGTTACATATGCAAGAAGGATTATTTTTCATAAGCTACAGGAAGACTTTCTTGGTAGCCAGTGTAGGTAGAGGTGGACTTGTGTAGATTTGCAAAATGCCCATATTTAATTTCAAGCTCCATTCTCCCATTATAAAATGGGATGTATTCGAGGAGTTGAGAAGTAGAACCAAGTGTGAGCAAAACTTTTGAGAGTTGAGTGCATACCACCAAAAATAGTTGAGGGAATTCCACCAAAGCTAGGTGTGAGTGATTTTGTATTCCATCCCTAGTGGGTGAGGTATTGAATATATCCTCTAATTTTTAGAGGAGTTAACTTGTAATCCTACTACTACAAATAGTGGAAGTATTCTTCGGACTTACTGTCCCGTGGTTTTCCCCTTCGTCTTAGAGGGTGTTAGAGGGAAAAGGGTTCGCTTCCGCTACATTGACCCGATTTTTCCCAACATATAGATGGTAGCCACTAATAAACTTGGGAATAAAGTATGCATACAAACCCTTGCACTTTCTCATATGAAGTTAGGTATTCTGTTAATTAATGTTCACCATACTGGTGTGCATTTTATTTTCTTGGACCCTTCAATTCATCTCAGATATTCATGTTCTGTAATTGATACTCTGACACATATGGTTCTTTTCCATTCAAATCAAACATGCCTATTCTGAAACTTGCCGATTTAGCACCTAAAAAGTCGCCTCACTGACCAGCAACAACTGTGTAAATCCTAAGACTTATCACTTGTAAGAGTTTATAAGGTGTCACACACTGTGGCCAAAGTATACTGGTAGCAACTGAAGTTACTAATATACTACACCACTGAGACCACATCTGTTTAAATAGTTCCCAATACAATTTCATACTGCTGCCAAGTTCTTAATAATTCATGTTTGCTCAGCAGGCTTATAAGAGGACAAACTGAATCTCAAGATGGGCAATCGCATGAGATTACTGTTGTAAGAACTCACAATGCAATACTAGATAAGATAGAAGTCCATTATGCAGGATTGTCTTCAAATGAAAGCACTTCAGGCGATATTACTTTCTCTTGAAGTTATTTTGAGTATAAACATGGGTATGTATACTTTGCAATTCATTTTAGATAAGACAACAAAACAATCTGAGATTTTATAAAACGTGCAAATTTGAACACACACCCATACTGAAGACTCTTAATTGGGTCTAAATAGCACAGGTTGGGCTATTAGTCGCTTGCACCTTGATCAATTTTTCAGGCAATTTTAAATAATGATGCATTGCTGTCAAAAACCTTATGGCTTGTTTGGTTCTATGTAATCGAAGTGGTAATGCAATCAAAATGGTAATGGTGATTCCATTACCATGTTTGGTTACCATTAAAGAATGTAATCAAGATTGCATTGTAATTACATTTACCTCAATCTATGCAATTACAATTACTTGACTTTTCCTAAACAATTTTGATTACATACCTTTGAATCAAAATCTATCCGACTATAAGCTATTATATTTGGGAACTTTCTCTCTCTTATCTCCATTGTCTCTCCTCTACTTCCCATCTCTTATTACTTTGACACCATTTTTTT
>JACYFF010031957.1:90351799-90364015 GCA_017589665.1 Selenicereus undatus
GAAAATATATTTCTTGAATATATTATGGGAGATTTGGGAAAATAGATTTTGGGAGATTTGCCAAAATTGAAAGATTTTCTCTGCCCATATCTTCGGATGTGATAAGGTTTTTAATTTGCTAAAGATTTCTGGTTGCCTTGCTTAAAGCTTACCCACGGCTATAAGGAGATAAAGGTTATCTCTTAAGATAACAAATCCTTTAGATTTTGGGAAATATTTTATCACTAGCCGTTGGGAGCTTTTGTTTTGAAAAATCACCTTCCAAACTTAGGTGATTTCCTTTCCTCTCCTTGGTTTTTGACCGTTGGAATTTATGGTTAAAAACAGCTGCGTTTTCACTGAAAGAAGCGACACATACTGAGCTATAGAGAGAAGAAAGCAAAAAGAAATCTTGAAACACAACATTCCCAAAAGGCAAAATTTCAAAAGAGGTTTTTCTAGTGAAAAGAATTTCTGAGCTTCACTTGAGAAAAGAAAAACCAGTTCAAGTTGTGTTTAAAGCAAGCTTTCAATATATTGGCATAATAGGAACTTCATTGTACCTTACATCTGCTTAGTCAGAAGCACCCCCTGTAAGGTGTTTGTAACCCTGATCTTGAATTAGAAAAGTGAGTGAGTGGTCCTAAGTCGAGTGGACTTTGGACGTGTCCTATCTGGTGAGATTTGGACGTGGTGTAATCTGCCTTGAGAAGGAGATTACGTGGTTGCAAGGCTGTAACAAGGTGTGTTGCAATTGTAACGTGTTAAGCCCGGTTTAGTGAAGTGGTTAAATCCTACACGAGGTAGGTCGTGGTTTTTCACACCTCAGTTGGGCTAGAGGTGTTTTCCACGTAAAAATTGTGTGTGCTTTAATTCCGCATTTATCTTGGTGATTTTCGTATTTGCAATATCTGAAAAACACCCCCTGCAAACAAGTCAACAGGGTGTTCGTCATCTGAGAACAACCTCAGTCAGGGTGTTTGTCATATATAACGCGAAAATCAGACACCACAATTCACCCCCCTCTTGTGGAAGTATACTCTAAAATCTTACAAGTGGTATCAGAGCGGGTTCTCTCACAACAAGGCTAACACCTTGAGAGATTCTGAAAATGAGTACACCACAAGGCATTCTTGAAGGACAATCCATCACTCGTCCACCCTATTTCAACGGCCAACATTATAGTTGGTGGAAGAACAGGATGGAGAACTACATTCAGGCAGAAGACTATGAGTTATGGATGCTCATCAAGAACGGGCCACTTGTTCCCTACAAAATACTTGAAGATGGCAAGAAAGTTTCCAAGGAACCTTCTGAATTTGACTCTGAAGATTATAAGAAAATGGAGAAAAATGCAAAGGCTAAGAAGCTACTCTATTTTGGCCTAGGACCCGATGAATACACTCGCATCTCTGAGTGTGAATCAGCCCAAGCTATCTGGAACGCCCTGCAAGTTGCTCATGAAGGTACGAGTCAAGTTAAACAATCTAGAATTGAGCTACTTATGCGACAATATGAGTTGTTTGATATGGGTGATCGTGAGACTATAATGGATATGTATACACGGTTTACCCACATAACGAACGAGTTAAAATCCTTGGGAAAATCCTTCACCACTGAAGAGTTGGTGAGGAAGATCCTTAGAATTCTACCTCGTACGTGGGAGGCCAAAGTAACAGCCATCCAAGAGGCTAAAGACATGAACAAAATCACCCTTGATGAGTTGATTGGTAATCTCCAAACCTATGAACTCCGGAAAAACTCACAACAGAAAGAGGAGCAAAAGAAGGATCGTGGGCTTGCCTTGAAAGCACATGAGGACACTGACTCTGACCTTGAAGATGAAGATATGGCCCTAATGACCAAAAAATTCAAGAAATTCTTCAAAAAGGTCAAGGAGAACAACAAAAGAAAAGAATTCAGTAAGTCCAGAAACAACCCTAAAGACCAACCTATAGGGTGTTTCAAGTGCGGCAAACCATATCACTTAGTCAAAAATTGTCCTCTGCTTCGAGAAGATCAGATGCCAGAACAACCTCGAAAACAGGGTCGAAAACACCCTGTCAACAATTTGGGCAAGCGATTCTCGAAAGCTATGCTGGCTGCTTGGGGAGATTCCTCTGAAGATGAAAGAGAATCTGAAGCTGAAGAAGAGGTTGTAGCACTAATGGCACAAAGTGATTCAGATTCAAGTGATGAATCAACAATCAGCCTCTCAGATCTCAAAAACAAGGTACATGGTCTTAACAAAGCTACTTTAGAAGAACTTCTATATAATGTGTTAGACACCTGTGCTGATCTAAAAAGAGAAGTTCGTGACCTAGAGCTTGAAAATGAAATTCTTAAAAATGAAAAACTTGGTTTACATGAAAATATTAACATGCTCAAAGAAAATCTCTTTATAAAAGAAGGAGATTATACTCGAGTGGAAGAAAAACTCTTTGAGGTGGAAGGAATGGTTGAAGACTTGCTCAAAGAGAACAAGAGCTTGCATGCTAATATAGAAAAACTGGAAACCGAACTTGCCACGACCAAGCGTTGGAACAAGTCCTCACAAGCCCTTGATTGGTTAAACACTCACCACAGTCGAAACAAAAAGGGACTTGGATATAAGCCTAGACGGACCGTTTATCCCATACATAGGAAGTATGTTGGATTACCTGAAAGTATTGTTTGCTTTCATTGTGGGAAAACGGGTCATTATAGATATACTTGTCCTTTAAGAAAACATGCCAATGAAAAGAATGAAAAGTATGTGAAACAAATCTGGATTAGAAAAGATGAGCTTTACATGTCTAAAGAAATGGGACCCAAGTGGATCTAGGTTCCCAAAACTAACCCGTGATTTGTTTTGCAGGCTGAAGTGAGAGAAAACAACCTTACGAACAACCCCACAAACACCCTTGAAAACAAGCAGTTGTGGTATGTCGATAGCGGGTGTTCGCGGCATATGACTGGAAAAGAATCAAACTTTCTCTCACTTACAACTTTGAATGGTGGGAGTGTAGCATTTGGAAACGGAAAATCTGGGACAATTATCGGTATAGGTAATATTGGTAAAACTCTCTCCCACTCAATTGATAATGTGCACTTAGTTGATGGGTTAAAGCACAATTTGCTAAGTGTGTCCCAACTGTGTGACAAGAACAACCTAGTACTGTTTTCAAAAACACGTTGCTTGGTTGTGAATGACGACACAGGAGATGTTGTGTTGAGGGGGAAGCGATGTCAAAATGTTTATAAAGTTAGTATTTCCACTCTTCCCCAAAATAATCTGACTTGTTTAAATGCATTAAATGATGATATAATGCTATGGCACAAGAGACTAGGTCATGCAAGCCTGTCCTCGCTAAACAAACTTGTTTCCAAGGATTTGGTTGTTGGACTACCTTCCATCAAGTATAATGACGACAAGGTATGTGAAGCTTGTGCAAAAGGAAAACAAGTCAGATCTTCTTTAAAATCTAAAAAGTGTGTAAGCACCACCCGACCTCTTGAGTTATTGCATATTGATCTATGTGGTCCCATGAGGATAGCTAGTAGAGGTGGGAAAAGGTATGTGCTTGTAATAGTGGATGATTACTCTCGATTTACTTGGACCCTGTTCTTAGCCTCCAAGGATGAAACTTTTGAGAATTTTATTGCCCTTCTCAAAAGGATTGAAAATAGAGTAGGACACTCATTGGTTAGCTTGAGGTCTGATCATGGTACTGAATTTGAAAATGCAAGCTTTACAAAATTTTGTAATGAACATGGTGTTGATCAAAACTTCTCAGCCCCAAGAACACCCCAGCAGAATGGGGTGGTTGAACGAAAAAATCGTACCTTAGAAGACATGACTAGAACAATGCTCATTGCTAGTAGTCTTCCTAAGAACTTTTGGGCAGAAGCCTTGAACACATCATGTTACATTATAAACAGATGCATGATTAGACCCATTTTGAACAAAACTCCTTATGAACTTCTTAAAGGCAGGAAACCCAACATTATGCATCTAAGAACATTTGGTTGTAGATGTTTCGTGCATAACAACGGGAAGAATGCCTTAGGAAAGTCTGACCCTAGGAGTGATGAGGCAATATTTCTTGGTTATTCCTCTCACAGTAAGGCATACAAAGTCTTTAACAAACGAACCCTGTGTGTTGAGGAAAGTGTGCATGTGTTTTTTGATGAATCTAACTCCTTGAATGAGAGTAATGCACAGAATGAAGAGTTTGAATTAGGTCTTGTCCAAAAGGAGCTGTTAAATCAAGAAAAACAAGGTAAGAACACCCTGAAGGAAACAGGTACAGAAGCTGTTCCTCAAAGCGATAATCAAGGTGAGCTCCAAACAGGGGGAAACACCGTTGAACCCTGTTCGAAACCATGTTCTTCAGGAACCAGCTTGCAAACAGGTGCAGAAACAGGATCGGGAGGTGTTCTTGAGCCTGATCCTACACACACTTCAGTTAGAACTAAACATGTGGCTGTGGATCCAATTAATCCAAGATCATGGAAGCACCATAGTTCGCACCCTCTTGATCAAATCTTATCAGATATTAATACTGGAGTGCAAACTAGATCTAAACTTAAGAATCTTTGTGCTTTCTATGCTTTTCTTTCTGACATTGAGCCAAAGAGTGTAAATGAAGCTCTTGCAGATTCAGATTGGATTGCGGCTATGCAAGAAGAGCTTCATCAATTTGAAAGAAACAAAGTGTGGCACCTTGTACCTAAACCTACAGACAGAACAATCATTGGAACCAAGTGGGTGTTCCGAAATAAGCTGGATGAGTCAGGAACAGTCACTAGGAACAAGGCAAGGCTGGTGGTTCAAGGGTACAATCAAGAAGAAGGGATTGATTACGAAGAAACCTTTGCACCAGTTGCTAGAATTGAGGCTATTCGAATCTTAATAGCCTTTGCAGCTCATATGGAGATCAAGCTATATCAAATGGATGTTAAAAGTGCATTCCTTAATGGATACCTTAAAGAAGAGGTGTATGTCAAACAACCCCCTGGTTTTGAAAATGTTGATTTCCCAAATCATGTTTTTAAACTTGACAAAGCACTTTATGGTTTAAAACAAGCTCCAAGAGCTTGGTATGAACGGTTGTCAAGCTTTTTACTTGAAAATGATTTTAGAAGAGGCAAGGTAGACAATACCTTGTTTCTGAAATCTAAGGTGGAACATTTATTAATCGTCCAAATATATGTAGATGACATTATATTTGGTGCAACTCATCATGATTTATGCCATGAATTTTCAAATATGATGAGGAGTGAGTTTGAGATGAGCATGATGGGTGAGCTTAATTTCTTCTTGGGCTTACAAATCAAGCAAACTCCAAACGGCACCATGATCCATCAACAAAAGTATATCAAGGAGCTACTTAAGCATTTTGGGATGGAGTCGGCCAAACCCATAGACACTCCTATTTCTCCTTCAACCAAATTGGTTATGGATGATGGGAGTCCCTCAGTTGAGGAAAAACTCTATAGGGGCATGATTGGGTCACTCCTATACCTAACCGCTAGTAGACCGGATATCGTTTTTAGTGTTGGTTTATGTGCCCGTTTTCAGTCTAGTCCTAAAGAGACTCACCTTAAGGCTGTTAAACGGATACTAAGATATTTAAAGCATACACCTGATTTAGCTCTATGGTATCCTAGAGGTTGCAATCTTGATCTTGTTGGATATGCTGATGCTGACTATGCAGGTTTCCTAGTTGATAGAAAGAGTACCTCAGGTATGGCTCACTTTCTTGGACCTTGTTTGGTATCTTGCGCTACCAAGAAGCAACATTCAGTTGCCATGTCCACAGCTGAAGCAGAATATGTGGCGGCAGCCTCATGTTGTGCTCAGTTGTTGTGGATACGACAACAACTCAAGGATTTTTGTGTTGACACTGGATGTATTCCTATTTTTTGTGATAACACAAGTGCTATTAATATTGCCAAAAATCCATGTCAACACAAAAGGACAAAACATATTGACATTCGACATCATTTCCTAAGAGATAATGTGGAAAAAGGCTTAATTTCTATGAATTTTTGCTCAACGGAAAAACAGATTGCTGATATATTCACTAAGGCACTAGCTCGAGATTAGTTTGAGAGAAATAGACTGGAACTGGGGTTGGTGAAAACACCCTGAGAACACCTGTTCTCAGAGGTAGATCAAGCTGACGAAAAACACCCTATAATACCTGTTCTTCTCTCTTGTTTCTAATGTTTGTGGTCTGTGCTTAGCGAATATGTGTAGTCTGTGTACTCTCATGATTATGCACTGCTGTCTTGGGAGATGGAGAAAGAGTAATCATGACAAACCTTGGAATGAGAAAAGCATGCTCAAGAACAGACGGCTCGAACAGGTATCCCTTAATTGCTTTTATTGATTGCTGCCTGCTACAAATTCTAGGTGTTCCCTAGGTAACCCCTCGTGACAGGTGAGGAGTTTAAAAACTGCCTTGCGTGCATCTGTTCTCTTCATCTTGCTCTCTCTCTCTCCTCTGTTCTTGCTTTCAAACCCTAGCAAAAACTCCCCAAAACCCGAAAATCCTCCTTGTTTTTGACCAAGCTTCGAGCCCAAGGCTGGCTTGAGTTGTTTGCAAACACCCAGTTGGGGTGTTCTGTACCTGAATTGGCTTAATTTTACGCCAACTGTAGAGTCACCGAAGGGATGGTGACAAGTTTTGTGAATGGGCAAGGCATCAGGGTCGATGCGCCCACACTTGGGAAAATTCTGGGAGTACCCTCACAAGGTTTTGCTGTGTATGTGAGGGAAGACAAAACAGCCATGGAACAAGCCAGGCTCCTGGAGGTGTCCAAACGCCTAAGTCACAAACAGGGTCTGAGAACACCCTGCTCTGTCAAAAAGGGTGATCTGATGCCTCCCCACCAACTCCTTTTCATGTTCGTCATTAAGAACGTGATTCCAAGGGGTCAAGGGAGAAACTCAGCCGACCTTTTTGATCAGTGCCTGGTCGACTTATTGGACAGGGAGGAACCCATCAATCTTCCGGCAATCATGATTCACCACATTGGGCGAATTGCGAACACCACCCGGGCTCATGATCTCGGATATGGGTTTCTGCTGACAAGGGTGTTTGAGCACTTTGGCATAGTGCTCACAAGGCGAGTGGCTGCCCAAGTAATAAATGCAATTGGGATTGACACTCTGCTAGGGTGTGGCTTTGAGTTTGGGGAAGGGTCCGGTTCCAAACAGGGTCGTCGACCACCTCGATCACCTGTTTCTGAGCAACCATCCACCAAGGTAGAGGCTGTTCTTGAGGACAATGCTCGCCTCAAGGATGAGCTCTCCGCTGTCAAGGCTGCTCTTGCTGAAGAACAAGCCCTCTCTGCTAAGCGTCATGCAGACTTGCTTACTCTTCTATCCTCCCTTGCTCCTAGTATTCCTCCCCTGCAGACGAAACCACCCCCTGCTCCCTGATTGTATAGACTGTTTCTGTTTCTGTTTCTGGATATGTTTTTGTTTTTGTTTCTGTTTTTTTCTCTTTCTCATTGTACTGCTTTGCTCTTTAATGAAATATCCATTTGCAGTTTCTCTTGCTTGTTATTCCTTCTCCTTTATACTTGTTATTATTTCTTTTTAATGATGCCAAAAGGGGGAAGAAAAAGAGTGAAAAAGAGGTGATACCTATTGACATTGACAACATGTGAGAAAAAGAGTGAAAAAGAGGTGATACCAATTGACATTGACAACATGTGAGAATCTGAATCTGACCTGACCAACCTGTCCTTGACTTGCTCTTGACTTACGTGAATCCCTATTAGCAGTCTTTTTCTGGTTGTTTTGTCAATATGGTCACTTGGTTTGTCATCATCAAAAAGGGGAAATTTGTTGAGTTATTATATTCAAGTTTTGATGATAACAAATCCAAGTGTAAAAATGTGTCCAAGTAGTGTTGCTCCAAACATGATCTGCAAACAGGCCTAACTGGTGTTTGTAATCTTTACTGTGTTAACTTGTTTGCTACATGTGAGAACAAGTCCTTAAAACAGGTTTTAAATGGGTGATTCTACATTAAGTCAAGAACGCCATCTCACAGTTGGTTGTAAGGCATGTTCACAACAGCTCTTCTAGCAATGCAAAGAACAACTCCAACAAACAAGGTAGCCTTGATGTTCCCAGCAGCTTCTCTAGCGATGCAAAGAACAACCCCAGCAAACAAGGTAGCCTTGATGTTCACAGCAGCTCTACGGATCTTGGACAAGATTCAAACAAGAAGTCTTGGTATATAGGCTTTATTTATTTAGACTCTTGTTAATATGCCAATATTGAAAAAGCTTTTTCAAACATCTCTTGAATCGGTATTTGCGCTAAGTGCTTCAGAACACCAGACTGCGAACAACCCTGCAAACAGGGTGCCTAGGGTCTTTCTGATCTGAAGTGGCCATACCCGATTATCTTTGAAATTATTATTTCGGTTGGCCAAAATCTCCAGAATATTTTCAAATGTTATTCTTCTGGAAAATATATTTCTTGAATATATTATGGGAGATTTGGGAAAATAGATTTTGGGAGATTTGCCAAAATTGAAAGATTTTCTCTGCCCATATCTTCGGATGTGATAAGGTTTTTAATTTGCTAAAGATTTCTGGTTGCCTTGCTTAAAGCTTACCCACGGCTATAAGGAGATAAAGGTTATCTCTTAAGATAACAAATCCTTTAGATTTTGGGAAATATTTTATCACTAGCCGTTGGGAGCTTTTGTTTTGAAAAATCACCTTCCAAACTTAGGTGATTTCCTTTCCTCTCCTTGGTTTTTGACCGTTGGAATTTATGGTTAAAAACAGCTGCGTTTTCACTGAAAGAAGCGACACATACTGAGCTATAGAGAGAAGAAAGCAAAAAGAAATCTTGAAACACAACATTCCCAAAAGGCAAAATTTCAAAAGAGGTTTTTCTAGTGAAAAGAATTTCTGAGCTTCACTTGAGAAAAGAAAAACCAGTTCAAGTTGTGTTTAAAGCAAGCTTTCAATATATTGGCATAATAGGAACTTCATTGTACCTTACATCTGCTTAGTCAGAAGCACCCCCTGTAAGGTGTTTGTAACCCTGATCTTGAATTAGAAAAGTGAGTGAGTGGTCCTAAGTCGAGTGGACTTTGGACGTGTCCTATCTGGTGAGATTTGGACGTGGTGTAATCTGCCTTGAGAAGGAGATTACGTGGTTGCAAGGCTGTAACAAGGTGTGTTGCAATTGTAACGTGTTAAGCCCGGTTTAGTGAAGTGGTTAAATCCTACACGAGGTAGGTCGTGGTTTTTCACACCTCAGTTGGGCTAGAGGTGTTTTCCACGTAAAAATTGTGTGTGCTTTAATTCCGCATTTATCTTGGTGATTTTCGTATTTGCAATATCTGAAAAACACCCCCTGCAAACAAGTCAACAGGGTGTTCGTCATCTGAGAACAACCTCAGTCAGGGTGTTTGTCATATATAACGCGAAAATCAGACACCACAATTCACCCCCCTCTTGTGGAAGTATACTCTAAAATCTTACAAGTGGTATCAGAGCGGGTTCTCTCACAACAAGGCTAACACCTTGAGAGATTCTGAAAATGAGTACACCACAAGGCATTCTTGAAGGACAATCCATCACTCGTCCACCCTATTTCAACGGCCAACATTATAGTTGGTGGAAGAACAGGATGGAGAACTACATTCAGGCAGAAGACTATGAGTTATGGATGCTCATCAAGAACGGGCCACTTGTTCCCTACAAAATACTTGAAGATGGCAAGAAAGTTTCCAAGGAACCTTCTGAATTTGACTCTGAAGATTATAAGAAAATGGAGAAAAATGCAAAGGCTAAGAAGCTACTCTATTTTGGCCTAGGACCCGATGAATACACTCGCATCTCTGAGTGTGAATCAGCCCAAGCTATCTGGAACGCCCTGCAAGTTGCTCATGAAGGTACGAGTCAAGTTAAACAATCTAGAATTGAGCTACTTATGCGACAATATGAGTTGTTTGATATGGGTGATCGTGAGACTATAATGGATATGTATACACGGTTTACCCACATAACGAACGAGTTAAAATCCTTGGGAAAATCCTTCACCACTGAAGAGTTGGTGAGGAAGATCCTTAGAATTCTACCTCGTACGTGGGAGGCCAAAGTAACAGCCATCCAAGAGGCTAAAGACATGAACAAAATCACCCTTGATGAGTTGATTGGTAATCTCCAAACCTATGAACTCCGGAAAAACTCACAACAGAAAGAGGAGCAAAAGAAGGATCGTGGGCTTGCCTTGAAAGCACATGAGGACACTGACTCTGACCTTGAAGATGAAGATATGGCCCTAATGACCAAAAAATTCAAGAAATTCTTCAAAAAGGTCAAGGAGAACAACAAAAGAAAAGAATTCAGTAAGTCCAGAAACAACCCTAAAGACCAACCTATAGGGTGTTTCAAGTGCGGCAAACCATATCACTTAGTCAAAAATTGTCCTCTGCTTCGAGAAGATCAGATGCCAGAACAACCTCGAAAACAGGGTCGAAAACACCCTGTCAACAATTTGGGCAAGCGATTCTCGAAAGCTATGCTGGCTGCTTGGGGAGATTCCTCTGAAGATGAAAGAGAATCTGAAGCTGAAGAAGAGGTTGTAGCACTAATGGCACAAAGTGATTCAGATTCAAGTGATGAATCAACAATCAGCCTCTCAGATCTCAAAAACAAGGTACATGGTCTTAACAAAGCTACTTTAGAAGAACTTCTATATAATGTGTTAGACACCTGTGCTGATCTAAAAAGAGAAGTTCGTGACCTAGAGCTTGAAAATGAAATTCTTAAAAATGAAAAACTTGGTTTACATGAAAATATTAACATGCTCAAAGAAAATCTCTTTATAAAAGAAGGAGATTATACTCGAGTGGAAGAAAAACTCTTTGAGGTGGAAGGAATGGTTGAAGACTTGCTCAAAGAGAACAAGAGCTTGCATGCTAATATAGAAAAACTGGAAACCGAACTTGCCACGACCAAGCGTTGGAACAAGTCCTCACAAGCCCTTGATTGGTTAAACACTCACCACAGTCGAAACAAAAAGGGACTTGGATATAAGCCTAGACGGACCGTTTATCCCATACATAGGAAGTATGTTGGATTACCTGAAAGTATTGTTTGCTTTCATTGTGGGAAAACGGGTCATTATAGATATACTTGTCCTTTAAGAAAACATGCCAATGAAAAGAATGAAAAGTATGTGAAACAAATCTGGATTAGAAAAGATGAGCTTTACATGTCTAAAGAAATGGGACCCAAGTGGATCTAGGTTCCCAAAACTAACCCGTGATTTGTTTTGCAGGCTGAAGTGAGAGAAAACAACCTTACGAACAACCCCACAAACACCCTTGAAAACAAGCAGTTGTGGTATGTCGATAGCGGGTGTTCGCGGCATATGACTGGAAAAGAATCAAACTTTCTCTCACTTACAACTTTGAATGGTGGGAGTGTAGCATTTGGAAACGGAAAATCTGGGACAATTATCGGTATAGGTAATATTGGTAAAACTCTCTCCCACTCAATTGATAATGTGCACTTAGTTGATGGGTTAAAGCACAATTTGCTAAGTGTGTCCCAACTGTGTGACAAGAACAACCTAGTACTGTTTTCAAAAACACGTTGCTTGGTTGTGAATGACGACACAGGAGATGTTGTGTTGAGGGGGAAGCGATGTCAAAATGTTTATAAAGTTAGTATTTCCACTCTTCCCCAAAATAATCTGACTTGTTTAAATGCATTAAATGATGATATAATGCTATGGCACAAGAGACTAGGTCATGCAAGCCTGTCCTCGCTAAACAAACTTGTTTCCAAGGATTTGGTTGTTGGACTACCTTCCATCAAGTATAATGACGACAAGGTATGTGAAGCTTGTGCAAAAGGAAAACAAGTCAGATCTTCTTTAAAATCTAAAAAGTGTGTAAGCACCACCCGACCTCTTGAGTTATTGCATATTGATCTATGTGGTCCCATGAGGATAGCTAGTAGAGGTGGGAAAAGGTATGTGCTTGTAATAGTGGATGATTACTCTCGATTTACTTGGACCCTGTTCTTAGCCTCCAAGGATGAAACTTTTGAGAATTTTATTGCCCTTCTCAAAAGGATTGAAAATAGAGTAGGACACTCATTGGTTAGCTTGAGGTCTGATCATGGTACTGAATTTGAAAATGCAAGCTTTACAAAATTTTGTAATGAACATGGTGTTGATCAAAACTTCTCAGCCCCAAGAAC
>JACYFF010031957.1:90367514-90381540 GCA_017589665.1 Selenicereus undatus
AACACTACTTGGACACATTTTTACACTTGGATTTGTTATCATCAAAACTTGAATATAAAAACTCAACAAATTCCCCCTTTTTGATGATGACAAACCAAGTGACCATATTGACAAAACAACCAGAAAAAGACTGCTGATAGGGATTCACGTAAGTCAAGAGCAAGTGAAGAACAGGTTGGTCAGGTCAGATTCTCACATGTTGTCAATGTCAATAGGTATCACCTATCACCTTTTTTTCTTCTCTTTTTCTTCCCCCTTTTGGCATCATTAAAAAGCAATAATAACAAGTATAAAGGAGACGGAATAACAAGCAAGAGAAACTGCAAATGGATATGTCATTAAAGAGCAAAGCAGTACAATGGTAAAAACAGAACAGAAACAGCAACACAAACAGAACCAGAAACAGCCTATACAATCAGGGAGCAGGGGGTGGTTTCGTTTGCAGAGGAGGAATACTAGGAGCAAGGGAGGATAGAAGAGCAAGCAAGTCTGCATGACGCTTAGCAGAGAGGGCTTGTTCTTCAGCAAGAGCAGCCTTGACAGCAGAGAGCTCATCCTTGAGGCGAGCATTGTCCTCAAGAACAGCCTCTACCTTGGTGGATGGTTGCTCAGAAACAGGTGGTCGAGGTGGTCGACGACCCTGTTTGGAACCGGACCCTTCCCCAAACTCAAAGCCACACCCGAGCAGAGTGTCAATCCCAATAGCATCGATTACTTGGGCAGCCACTCGCCTTGTGAGCACTATGCCAAAGTGCTCAAACACCCTTGTCAGCAGAAACCCATATCCGAGATCATGAGCCCGGGTGGTGTTCGCAATTCGCCCAATGTGGCGAATCATGATTGCCGGAAGATTGATGGGTTCCTCCCTGTCCAATAAGTCGATCAGGCATTGATCAAAAAGGTCGGCTGAGTTTCTCCCTTGACTCCTTGGAATCACGTTCTTAATGATGAACATGAAAAGGAGTTGGTGGGGAGGAATCAGATCACCCTTTTTGACAGAGCAGGGTGTTCTCAGACCCTGTTTGTGACTTAGACATTTGGACACCTCCAGGAGCCTGGCTTGTTCCATGGCTGTTTTGTCTTCCCTCACATACACAGCAAAACCTTGTGAGGGCACTCGAAGAATTTTCCCAAGTGTGGGCGCATCGACCCTGATGCCTTGCCCATTTACAGAACTTGTCACCATCCCTTCGGTGACTCTGCAGTTGGCATAGAATTCAGCCAACTCAGGCACAGAACACCCCAACTGGGTGTTTGCAAACAACTCAAGCCAGCCTTGGGCTCGAAGCTTGGTCAAAAACACCCCGAGACCCTGTTCCTCAAAGAAACTGACAGACACTACCTTCCCCCTGACAACATTGCGCTTAAGCAACTTGGCATGTTTGTCAGACATAGGAGAGGGAGTGGACTGCCTTGGGCGTTTGGAGGCAGGAACAGAGGTAGTCGCTTTTGGTAGGGGGGCTGTTCTTGGTTTTCTTTTGAGGGGTGGTTTTGCTGGAGAGGACTTCACAGCAGGTTTAGTGGTTGTTTTTGGAGGGGCTTGATCTTCAGAGGACTCAGAAAACACCGGTGTCCCCTGTTTGAAGGTGTTGTCCTCAGAATCAGAACTCGAGAACCCTTCAGTAGAAGAGGAGATCTCTTCAATAATAGGAACGGAGGGTTTAGAGGTTCTGGGGGTTGATTTGAAGATAATTCTCGCAGACTTGCAAGGAGGATGAGAAGGAGATGAAGAGGGAGTTAGAGAGGGACGAGACCTTGGTTGTGGTCTTGTTCTTGGCGTTCGAGTGCGCCTAACAACCATCTTCACCCTTTTCCTCTTCTCTCTAGTTTGAGAGTCGAGAGGAACAGAGTCATCCCCAACAATGGTTTCTGGGTTCTCCAAGAATTGGTCTTGGAGACCCGAAGAATCAGCACTTGCTGCAGAAGGAACAGGACAGGGGATTGTTCCCACCTACACCATTAATTCCCAACCAAAGGGGTAGGGAATATCATTCAACCCAAGCCCAACACTCGTGAGGTTTAGCTGAGTGAGATACCCGAAGGTTTTGTGGATAATTGGGCGAGGAGGAGACGGAATTGAGGGTAAACTCAAGTTGCAAGAAACAGGGTTGAGAGCCATTGTCGCAAGGAGGAGGTTCGGTTTTTTGGGAGGTTTTTTTTTTTTGCTAGGGTTTGAAAGCAAGAACAGAGGAGAGAGAGAGAGCAAGATGAAGAGGACAGACGCACGCAAGTCAGTTTTTAAACTCCTCACCTGACACGAAGGATTACCTAGGGAACACCTGGAATTTTAGCAGGCAGCAATCAATGAAAGCAATTAAGGCATACCTGTTCGAGCCGCCTGTTCTTGAGCATGCTTTTCTCGTCCCAAGGTTTGTCATGATTATTCTTTCTCCATCTCCCAAGGCAGTAGTACATAATCATGAGAGTACACAGACTACACATATTTCGCTAAGCACAGACCGCAAACATTAGAAACAAGAGAGAAGAACAGGTATTATAGGGTGTTTTTCGACAGCTTGATCTACCTCTGAGAATAGGTGTTCTCAGGGTGTTTTCACCAACCCCAGTTCCAGTCTATTTCTCTCAAACTGATCTCTAGCTAGTGCCTTAGTGAATATATTAGCAATCTGTTTTTCCGTTGAGCAAAAATTCATAGAAATTAAGCCTTTTTCCACATTATCTCTTAGGAAATGATGTCGAATGTCAATATGTTTTGTCCTTTTGTGTTGACATGGATTTTTGGCAATATTAATAGCACTTGTGTTATCACAAAAAATAGGAATGCATCCAGTGTCAACACAAAAATCCTTGAGTTGTTGTCGTACCTACAACAACTGAGCACAACATGAGGCTGCCGCCACATATTCTGCTTTAGCTGTGGATATGGCAACTGAATGTTGCTTCTTGGTAGCCCAAGATACCAAACAAGGTCCAAGAAAGTGAGCCATACCTGAGGTACTCTTTCTATCAACTAGGAAACCTGCATAATCAGCGTCAGCATATCCAACAAGATCAAGATTGCAACCTTTAGGATACCATAGAGATAAATCAGGTGTATGCTTTAAATATCTTAGTATCCGTTTAACAGCCTTAAGATGAGTCTCTTTAGGACTAGACTGAAAACGGGCACATAAACCAACACTAAAAACGATATCCGGTCTACTAGCGGTTAGGTATAAGAGTGACCCAATCATGCCCCTATAGAGTTTTTCCTCAACTGAGGGACTCCCATCATCCATAACCAATTTGGTTGAAGGAGAAATAGGAGTGTCTATGGGTTTGGCCGACTCCATCCCAAAACGCTTAAGTAGCTCCTTGATATACTTTTGTTGATGGATCATGGTGCCGTTTGGAGTTTGCTTGATTTGTAAGCCTAAGAAAAAGTTAAGCTCACCCATCATGCTCATCTCAAACTCACTCCTCATCATATTTGAAAATTCATGGCATAAATCACGATGAGTTGCACCAAATATAATGTCATCTACATATATTTGGACGATCAATAGATGTTCCCCCTTAGATTTCAGAAACAAGGTATTGTCTACCTTGCCTCTTCTAAAATCATTTTCAAGTAAAAAACTTGACAACCGTTCATACCAAGCTCTTGGAGCTTGTTTTAAACCATAAAGTGCTTTGTCAAGTTTAAAAACATGATTTGGGAAATCACCATTTTCAAAACCAGGGGGTTGTTTGACATACACCTCTTCTTTAAGGTATCCATTGAGGAATGCACTTTTAACATCCATTTGATATAGCTTGATCTCCATATGAGCTGCAAAGGCTATTAAGATTCGAATAGCCTCAATTCTAGCAATTGGTGCAAAGGTTTCTTCGTAATCAATCCCTTCTTCTTGATTGTACCCTTGAACCACCAGCCTTGCCTTGTTCCTAGTGACTGTTCCTGACTCATCCAGCTTATTTCGGAACACCCACTTGGTTCCAATGATTGTTCTATCTGTAGGTTTAGGTACAAGGTGCCACACTTTGTTTCTTTCAAATTGATGAAGCTCTTCTTGCATAGCCGCGATCCAATCTGAATCTGCAAGAGCTTCATTCACACTTTTTGGCTCAATGTTAGAAAGAAAAGCATAGAAAGCACAAAAATTCTTAAGTTTAGATCTAGTTTGCACTCCAGTATTAATATCTGACACGATTTGATCAAGAGGGTGCGAACTATTGTGCTTCCATGATCTTGGATTAATTGGATCCATAGCCACATGTTTTGTTCTAACTGAAGTGTGTGTAGGATCAGGCTCAAGAACACCTCCTGATCCTGTTTCTGCACCTGTTTGCAAGCTGGCTCCTGAAGAACATGGTTCCGAACAGGGTTCAACGGTGTTTTCCCCTGTTTGGAGCTCACCTTGACTATCGCTTTGGGGAACAGCTTCTGTACCTATTTCCTTCAAGGTGTTCTTACCTTGTTTTTCTTGATTTAACAGCTCCTTTTGGACAAGACCTAATTCAAACTCTTCATCCTGTGCATTAATCTTATTCAAGGAGTTAGATTCATCAAAAAACACATAAGGTGCGTTTGTTAAAGACTTTGTATGCCTTACTGTGAGAGGAATAACCAAGAAATATTGCCTCATCACTCCTAGGATCAAACTTTCCTAAGGCATTCTTCCCGTTGTTATGCACGAAACATCTACAACCAAATGTTCTTAGATGCATAATGTTGGGTTTCCTGCCTTTCAGAAGTTCATAGGGAGTTTTGTTCAAAATGGGTCTAATCATGCATCTGTTTATAATGTAACATGATGTGTTCAAGGCTTCTGCCCAAAAGTTCTTAGGAAGACCACTAGCAATAAGCATTGTTCTAGTCATGTCTTCTAAGGTACGATTTTTTCGTTCAACCACCCCATTCCGCTGGGGTGTTCTTGGGGCTGAGAAGTTTTGATCAACACCATGTTCACTACAAAATTTTGTAAAGCTTGCATTTTCAAATTCAGTACCATGATCAGACCTCAAGCTAACCAATGAGTGTCCTACTCTCTTTTCAATCTTTTTGAGAAGGGCAATAAAATTCTCAAAAGTTTCATCCTTGGAGGCTAAGAACAGGGTCCAAGTAAATCGAGAGTAATCATCCACTATTACAAGCACATACCTTTTCCCACCTCTACTAGCTATCCTCATGGGACCACATAGATCAATATGCAATAACTCAAGAGGTCGGGTAGTGCTTACATACCTTTTAGATTTTAAAGAAGATCTGACTTGTTTTCCTTTTGCACAAGCTTCACATACCTTATCATCATTATACTTGATGGAAGGTAGTCCAACAACCAAATCCTTGGAAACAAGTTTATTTAACAAGGACAAGCTTGCATGACCTAGTGTCTTGTGCCATAGCATTATATCATCATTTAATGCATTTAAACAAGTCAGATTATTTTGGGGAAGAGTGGAAATACTACCTTTATAAACATTTTGACATCGCTTCCCCCTCAACACAACATCTCCTGTGTCGTCATTCACAACCAAGCAACATGTTTTTGAAAACAGTACTAGGTTGTTCTTGTCACACAGTTGGGACACACTTAGCAAATTGTGCTTTAACCCATCAACTAAGTGCACATTATCAATTGAGTGGGAGAGAGTTTTACCAATATTACCTATACCGACAATTGTCCCAGACTTGTCGTTTCCAAATGCTACATTCCCACCATTCAAAGCTGTAAGTGAGAGAAAGTTTGATTCTTTTCCGGTCATATGCCGCGAACACCCACTATCGACATACCACAACTGCTTGTTTTCAAGGGTGTTTGTGGGGTTAATCGTAAGATTGTTTTCTCTCACTTCAGCCTGCAAAACAAATCACGGGTTAGTTTTGGGAACCCAGATCCACTTGGGTCCCATTCCTTTAGACATGTAAAGCTCATCTTTTCTAATCCAGATTTGTTTCACATACTTTTCATTCTTTTCATTGGCATGTTTTCTTACAGGACAAGTATATCTATAATGACCCATTTTACCACAATGAAAGCAAACAATATTTTCAGGCAATCCCACATACTTCCTATGTATTGGGTAAACGGTCCGTTTAGGCTTGTATCCAAGTCCCTTTTTGTTTCGACTGTGGTGAGTGTTTAACCAATCAAGGGCTTGTGAGGACTTGTTCCAACGCTTGGTCGTGGCAAGTTCGGTTTCCAGTTTTTCTATATTAACATGCAAGTTCTTGTTCTCTTTGAGCAAGTCTTCAACCATTCCTTCCACCTCAAAGAGTTTTTCTTCCACTCGAGTATAATCTCCTTCTTTTATAAAGAGATTTTCTTTGAGCATGTTAATATTTTCATGTAAACCAAGTTTTTCATTTTTAAGAATTTCATTTTCAAGCTCTAGGTCACGAACTTCTCTTTTTAGATCAACACAGGTGTCTAACACATTATATAGAAGTTCTTCTAAAGTAGCTTTGTTAAGACCATGTACCTTGTTCTTGAGATCTGAGAGGGTGATTGTTGATTCATCACTTGAATCTGAATCACTTTGTGCCATTAGTGCTACAGCCTCTTCTTCAGCTTCAGATTCTCCTTCATCTTCAGAGGAATCTCCCCAAGCAGCCAGCATAGCTTTCAAGAATCGCTTGCCCAGATTGTGTACAGGGTGTTTTCGACCCTGTTTTCGAGGTTGTTCTGGCAACTGATCTTCTCGAAGCAGAGGACAATTTTTGACTAAGTGATCTGGTTTGCCGCACTTGAAACACCCTATAGGTTGATCTTTAGGGGTGTTTCTGGACTTACTGGATTCTTTTCTTTTGTTGTTCTCCTTGACCTTTTTGAAGAATTTCTTGAATTTTCTGGACATTAAGGCCATATCTTCATCTTCAAGGTCAGAGTCAGTGTCCTCATGCGCTTTTAAGGCAAGTCCACGATCTTTCTTTTGCTCCTCTTTCTGTTGTAAGTTTTTCCGGAGTTCATAGGTTTGGAGATTACCAATCAACTCGTCAAGGGTGATTTTGTTCATGTCTTTAGCCTCTTGGATGGCTGTTACTTTGGCCTCCCACGTACGAGGTAAAATTCTGAGGATTTTCCTCACCAACTCTTCAGTGGTGAAAGACTTTCCCAGAGATTTTAATTCGTTTGTGATGTGGGTAAACCGTGTGTACATATCCATCACGATTTCACGATCACCCATATCAAACAACTCATATTGTCGCATAAGTAGCTCAATTCTAGATTGTTTAACTTGACTCGTACCTTCATGAGCAACTTGCAGGGCGTTCCAGATAGCTTGGGCTGATTCACACTCAGAGATGCGAGTGTATTCATCTGGACCTAGGCCGAAATATAATAGCTTCTTGGCCTTAGCATTCTTCTCTATTTTCTTGTAATCTTCAGAGTCAAATTCAGAAGGTTCCTTGGAAACTTTCTTGCCATCTTCAAGTATTTTGTAGGGAACAAGTGGCCCGTTCTTGATGAGCATCCATAACTCATAGTCTTCTGCCTGAATGTAGTTCTCCATCCTGTTCTTCCACCAACTATGATGTTGGCCGTTGAAATAGGGTGGACGAGTGATGGATTGCCCTTCAAGAATTCCTTGTGGTGTACTCATCTTCAGAATCTCTCAAGGTGTTAGCCTTGTTGTGAGAGAACCCGCTCTGATACCACTTGTTAGATCTTAGAGTATACTTCCACAAGAGGGGGGGTGAATTGTGGTGTCTGATTTTCGCGTTATAAGTAACAAACACCCTGATAGAGGTTGTTCTCCGATGACGAACACCCTGTTGACTTGTTTGCAAGGGGTGTTTTCAGATATTGTAAATACGAAAATCACCAAGATAAATGCGGAATTAAAGCACACACAATTTTTACGTGGAAAACACCTCTAGCCCAACTGAGGTGTGAAAAACCACGACCTACCTCGTGTAGGATTTAACCACTTCACTAAACCGGGCTTAACACGTTACAAATGTAACACACCTTGTTACAACTTGCAACCACGTAATCTCCTTCTCAAGGCAGATTACACCACGTCCAAATCTCACCAGATTGGACACGTCCAAAGTCCACACGACTTAGGACCACTCACTCACTTTTCTGATTCAAGATCAGGGTTACAAACACCTTACAGGGGGTGCTTCTGACTAAGCAGATGTAAGGTACAATGAAGTTCCTATTATGCCAATATATTGAAAGCTTGCTTTAAACACAACCTGAACTGGTTTTTCTTTTCTCAAGCGAAGCTCAGAAATTCTTTTCACTAGAAAAACCTCTTTTCAAATTTGCCTTTTGGGAATGTTGTGTTTCAAGATTTCTTTTTGCTTTCTTCTCACTATAGCTCAGTATGTGTCTCAGTGTATATGTTTTCGTGAAAACTGAGCTGTTTTTAACCACAAATTCCAACGGTCAAAAACCAAGGAGAGGAAAGGAAATCATCTAATTTTGGAAGGTGATTTTTCAAGAGAAAAACAAGACTCCCAACGGCTAGTGATAAAACATTTTCCAAAAACTAAGGGATTTGTTATCTTAAGAGATAACCTTTATCTCCTTATAGCCGTGGGTAGACCTGGCAAATGGGTCATTCGGTTCGGGTACGGGTCGGGTCAAGTTCGGGTTGGGTCATGTTCGGGTTAAGTGACATTTCGGGTCGTTTCGGTTTGGGTCGGGTATGGTTCGAGTCGGGTCGATTTCGGGTCAACCAATTTTTTGTGAAATGCACTTGTCATGCCAAAACAAGCAACTTTGTTGAAAATTTCGGGTCGGGTCAATTCGGGTTTCGGGTCCACTTTCGGGTGAGCATATTTCGGGTGTCGGGTCGGGTATGGGTACGGGTCATTCGGTTCGGGTTTCGGGTCTCGGGTCAGTTTTGCCAGGTCTAGCCGTGGGTAAGCTTTAAGCAAGGCAATCAGAAATTTTTAGCAATTTAAAAACTTTATCACATCCGAAGATATGGGCAGAGAAAATCTTTCAATTTTGGCAAATCTCCCAAAATCTATTTTCCCAAATCTCCCACAATATATTCAAGAAATATATTTTCCAGAAGAATAACATTTGAAAATATTCTGGAGATTTTGGCCAACCGAAATAATAATTTCAAGGATAATCGGGTATGGCCACTTTAGGTCAGAAACACCCTAGGCACCCTGTTTGCAGGGTTGTTCACAGTCTGGTGTTCTGAAGCACTTAGTGCAAATACCGATTCAAGAGATGTTTAAAAAGCTTTTTCAATATTGGCATATTAACAAGAGTCTAAATAAATAAAGCCTATATACCCAAGACTTCTTGTTTTAAATCTTGTCCAAGATCCGTAGAGCTGCTGTGAACATCAAGGCTACCTTGTTTGCTGGGGTTGTTCTTTGCATCGCTAGAGAAGCTGCTGGGAACATCAAGGCTACCTTGTTTGTTGGAGTTCTTTGCATTGCTAGAAGAGCTGCTGTGAACATGCCTTACATCCAACTGTGAGATGGCGTTCTTGACTAAATGTAGAATCACCCAAAGAACCTGTTTTAGAGGCTTGTTCTCACATGTAGCAAACCGGTTAATACAGTAAAGATTACAAACACCAGTTAGGCCTGTTTGCAGATCATGTTTGGAGCAACACTACTTGGACACATTTTTACACTTGGATTTGTTATCATCAAAATTTGAATATAAAAACTCAACAAAAAGCTTCTGAGCCACCTACGGCCGTCCATGTTGGTAATCTAACAGTTTTTCATAAGCTGTTGTTAGAAGGTTTTGAGTTGTAGAGGATCCTAAACGAGGTTAACTCTTCCAGCATAGTTCTTCCACGTACACAAGTTGCTTAAGGGGGAACAAACACAATGCCACTTAAACCAACCTGTATTGGTAAGCCAACATTTAAGATTTTCTTTACACGATAAGAAAAATCACAATTTAATGAGTATTCTACTAATTCAATGGTCTAGAAAAACAGATGGGGTAGGTGTATTACCTCTATTATGGTTATATAACACGCAAGTATGATGAATACTCATGACTGTCACTCATTAAAGAGATATATGAGGATCAACTCAAACTGCTCTGTATGATAGTTAGCATGCTCAAAACTTTCACTCGCAACGAATAAACCAAAAATAGTAAAATAAAAAAAACATTTAAGCAAGAAAGTAGCATAAACTCTTATTCATGCATTTCTTTAAAAGAAAGACACAAAAAGACCCTAAAATTTATTTTTATTATTTTTTTCAAAAAACGAAAAGTGCAGGAGCTAAATACAGGATGCTTCCCCCACATTTAATTCATGCATTGTCCCTAATGCATGAAAACTAATGAAAATAATGAAGATAAAGTAGAATTAAATGAAAACTTCCTTGAAAAGATTGGGTTGCCTCCCAACCTGTGGTTTTATTTGTAGTCGTTAGCTCGACACAACTACAACTTATCGATCCTCTAGTTAGATCTCCTCCACTAAGCATACATGATCTCCTTCATAAAAATACTTTAGCCTGTAGCCATTTACATTGAAAATCTTGTTAGTAGAAAAAGATTTAATTTCAACAGCACTATGTGGATAAGTCTTTACTACCTCAAAAAGTCCTAGCCATCTAGGGTTTAACTTACTAGGACAGAGTCTCAATTTTGAATTGAATAGCAAGACTTTTTCGCCTACCTAAAATTCTCTCATACTAAGCTTGGCACCATAAAAGCTTTAGCTTTACCTTTGTATATGATTGCAATGTCATAAGCTTCCATACAAATCCCTTCCAATTATAGAAATTGCAACTTATGCCTCATCCCTACTAGGTCATAATCTAAATTACGCTGCCTCATAGCCCGACACGATTTCTGCTCTAACTCTATAGGGAGATGACATGCTTTATGAAAAACTAACCTATATGGTGACTTACCTATCGGTTTCTTGTATACAATTCTAGAAGCCTAGAGAGTTTTATCTAATTTAAGACTCCAGTCTTTCTTGTATGGCCTAATAAAATTTTCTAATATGCCCTTGATATCTTTATTGGAGATTTTAGCTTGGCCATTTGTGTTGAAGATGATAGCCAGTAGACATCTTATGAGTTACATGATATTGGGCTAACAAGGCACATAAGATTTTATTATAAAAAAGTCTTCCTCCATCACTAACGATTGCTTTAGGTACTCCATATCTGTGCAGAATAAGAAATTTAATAGTTTTACCATTATCCGCTCCAGTAGCCACATCTTTAATCCAGTCATATACATAATCAACAGGCCTAAGAATGGAAATAAAACCAAAAGAAAAGGAAAAAGGTCACATGAAATCAACACCTCATACATCAAAATGTCACAAACAATGCAGAGGCATTTCGTTTCTTCTAGATGAATTACCTCTCTTCTAGCATGCATTGCATCTTTTGCAAAATTTATAGGCATCTCCAAAAATAGTACGATAATAAAACCCACAATCAAGAACTTTGTGTGTTGTTCTTTTGGGTCCAAAATATCCTCAACTTTTAGAAGAGTGATAGAAAGTTCAAATATAATGGAATTCATAGTCATCTACAAATGCCTTATGATATGATCACCACAAAATTTCTATAAATATGCCCCATCCCAAATATAACATTTAGATAGAGCTCATATCTTCTCCTTGTAGGGTCTAGACAAGTCTTTAGGAAAAGTTTTGGCAACTATGTAATTATCTATATTAGCATCCCAAGGAAACATATCAGTCAAAACATATAAAGTCTCATCAAGAAAACAATCACTAAATGGATTATCACTCTCCCATTTTCTAGCCTAGTTACATGGTCAGCTACTAAATTTCAACTCCTAGCTTGTCTTAATCTCTAGTTGGAATTCCTGCAATTGTATATCCTATCTAATCAATCTAGGTTTTGAGTCATTCCTACTCAATAGATCTTTAATAGCACCATGATTAAACAGTAACTTTGACATTTAGGAAATAAGGACGAAATTTTTAAGAGCAAAAACAACATCAGACATTTCTTTTTCTGTAGCAGTGTAGTTACACTATGCTAGGTCTAAAGTTCTGGAAACATAATAGATCACATAAGGTGCCTTACTCTTTGACATAAGACTGCTCTTACAACCTTATCGCTAGCATCACACATCAGTTCAAAAGGTGGGGTCTAGTTTGGGGGTTGTATTCTAGGAGTGGTGGTCAATTTTAATTTCAATTGGTCAAAAGCTCTCCTACAATGTTCATTAAATCAAATAGAGTTTTTTTTTTTATAAGTAAAGCACATAAAGGGGAGGCAATCTCCAAAAAAATCCTTGATAAATCCTTTATAAAACCAAACATGACCTAAAAATGACCTTACTTCCATGACCTAAAAATGACCTTACTTCCTTGACATATTTTAGATAGGACAAAGATTGAATGATGTCTACTTTAGCATGTAAACCTCTAATCCCTTAGATGAAACTACATGACCTAGTACTACCCTATGCTCCCCCGTAAAAGACACTTTTCAAACTTAAGCGCCAAATTACTCTCAATGCAATGCTTAAACACTAATGTGAGATGATGTAAGAACTGATCGAATGGATCACCATGCATAGTAAAATCATCAATGAAAACTTCCATAATTTTGGTGATAAAATCATAGAAAATACGCATCATGCATCTCATAAATGTAGTAGGAGCGTTACATAAATTAAATGGCATCCTTCTAAAACACAGGCACCAAAAGGAAAGGTGAAAGTGGTCTTTTCCTGATCCTCAAGAGCTATGGGGACTTGAATGTAACCTGAAAATCCATATAGAAAGCAATAGTTTAACCTCATAGCTAATTTTTGTAGCATTTGATTCTTAAAGGGCAAGAGAAAATGGCTATTCTTTGTGGCCGTGTTTAGCTTTGTATAGTCAATACACACTCTCCTGCCAATCTGAACTCTAGTAGGTACTAACTCAAATTTCTTGTTCTAAAGTAGTCTTCCCCTTGTTTAGGAACCACATGGATAGGAGTAAACCATTCAAAATTAGTATGTGGTATATCACTCTAGCATCTAACCACTTCAGGACTTCTTCTTGAACTATCTCCGTCAGAGGTGGATTCAATCTTCACCGAGGGTCTCTCTTAGGCTTAGCATCTAATTCTAAAGTGACTTTATGTAAACATAATATGAGACTAAGTCTTTTATTTTCTCCTAAAGTCCATCCTAATGCTTCACTACATTCTCTAAGCACCCTAATAAGTTTATCCTCTTTTTTAAATGTAGGTGCATTAAAGATTATAACATATAGGGTCTCATCATCCCCTAAATATACAAGCATACTTAAGATTTTTAGGCAATGGTTTCAATTCTAGTTTAGGGGGTGAAATGCGAGAGGGTAGCAACTCTATGTGGCTTTTAGGTAATTATATCTTCTTAGGCGTATCAATTACGTCCAATTGCTACAAAGACTCTATGCTATCTACTATATCATTATCAACAAGGTAGGGCACGCTTTAGAACACAAACTAATCCAAACTCGGAGTAAGTACTCGCGATTCATATTTATAAGACAATTCATAAACTTTCTGGGATAATTCATTGATCACATCAAGTGCACAAAGATAACTCACATTATTAGGAAATCTCATGACATCAAACATATTGAACTTAATAACTTCACCATCAAATTTCGTGGTCATTCCATGGCCAATGTTCCTCAACGCACATCTATTTTAGTCATAGATGTTTTAAGAAATGGTCTATCAAGCTCTATCGAAATGCTATGGAATGCATCACCCATGTGCAATATATAAAAAGCAGCAGGACAAACGACCTCATCGAAATGGATTGAGACTTCCTGTAGGACTCCATATGGTTGTGCATTGCTCCTATCTGCTAATTGAATGATTAGGCTAGTTTTCTTTAACTCCCCTAAGTTCAGTTTATCATAAATGGACCTAGGCATCACACTAATGGAAGCTCCCAAATCATGCATTACTCTATCAAAGCAAACATTTGCAACTTTTTAGGGAATGGAGAATACACATAGGTCCTACACTTAGGGCCTGTTCTTTTCGTGGGTCAATCCACTTTTACGCACTTCAACCTACTTCAACCCATTTCAACCTACTTCAACCTACTTCAACCCATTTCAACCTACTTCAACCCACTTGAAAAAAAAA
>JACYFF010031957.1:90422386-90433225 GCA_017589665.1 Selenicereus undatus
CTTGCTAACTAACTCTATAACTAATCTTGCCAACTCAGCTAGATTTTATCTTTTATTTTTGAGCTTGTTTCCTTTCTTTTTTTTTGTTGCTTCTGGGAAGGAGTCTTCCAACAGAGACAACTAGAGTTTTTCATTATGACAAAGAACTGTAGGCAGTTTTTCTCCACTGTTCGTTATAGTGGGACAAGAGTGGAAAATTTCATGTTTGCATTTAATTTTCAATTTTTTCCCACTGATTTTTGCATTTGGAAAATGATACTTGTTATTAATGTAAAAACTGATAGTTTTTCATCTTTCAAAGAAAAAAGGGAAAAAAATTCTTATTGCTAGAATAGTTTTGACAAGCGAAGGTATTATACATAAGTGAATATCTTATCATCTTTTAATTATACGTTCAAAAGCTCTACGTAGCTAAAAGCATTATATTGGTGCAATGAAAATTAAAAACGGAGAATAATATGTCTTAGCAAAAACTGCTTACCTAAAACAAAATTTAACACGTGTTTTCACAACAACAAATAGAGCACGTAGCTGCATTTATTTTGTTCCATTGTCACAGCTATACCCTGGCAAGTAGGGATGTCAGTTACATCCGAATTCGAAGTAGATCCAATTCAATCCGAGGCAAAATTATCTGATTTGAATCCGAGATAGAAAAATTCGAGTTCGAATTCGATAAAAATAATCCAAATCTGAGTCGGATTCGGAGGAAGGATAAAATCCGATCCGACTAGTTTTTTAAATATTTCAAATTTAGAATTTAAGTTTAACTTTTACAATTTTAAGAAATTAAATCTATCCAATATACCCACCCTTCCCTCCCCAAGCTGCCAGCCCAACCCATTGTTTTATTTTTATTTTTTTTGTCAGCAAGTTTTTTTTTTCAAATGTGAAAATTAAAGCGTTGGAACCCTAATACTTGGTTACTCTGTCTCTCCTCGCCACTTCACCAGTTGCTCTCACTAGTTGCTCTCATGTCTCGGTCTCTCGCTACTTGCTAGTCAAATTGTCGAAGTAGTCCCTCCTCAGTCCTCGACTCCTCGCTCCATCTCCCTACTCCCCCCCCCCCCCAAAGCCTCTATCTTCTTGCTGGATTCTACAACGCAGACGCTGAGCATTTCATCGTCCCTCTCTGGTCTCTCGTGAGTGCACATATTCTCTTTCTCCTTAATTTAACAGTTCATTCAATAAAATCTAAATATATATTTTTATGACTTGGAGTGTTAGTTAAATTTTTGGAGTTAAGAACACAAGAAGTTAGACTTTGGGTTTTGTCATTTTGGGGTTTGGGAAGATTGTTGATTTTGATCATTTTTTTGGGGTTGATCTGAATTGATGATTCTATTGATGTATTATGTTTTAGTAAGTGTTCAGTTTCTACAAACCTTTATAATAAAGCCTTCAAACTTCACTTTTAGCAACCTGAATGTGTCACTAAAAAAGGTTAATGAGGATCCAATTGGGTGATATGTGGTGATATTACTATTGTTGTGATGCAGATATAGATAGAATAGACATGGCCATATAAAGAGGCATCAATATATGGATTAGTGATAAGATCAGAATTATATTCTAGCACTTAATTCTAATGAAAATCTCGGCTCCATACAAATAATACCAATAGATATCATTATATATGCACCCTAGTCGGAGACCAATAGAGAAGAAGAGCTAAATGACGCAAGTGGAGGATTTGTACTCTTAATTTTTTTCTTTCTATGAGCTAGACATGTTACATGTGATATTTTAGATGTATTTCATAGTTGTTAAGACTTGTAATTGTTAGAACATGTTGTCATTTTGTGAGCTTGAAATATATTCATTCTTTTATTCTTCGTTTATCTTAAATGTTCCAAATTCGATTAATACGATATACGAATGCAGATCATCGCATCGATAGATTGGTAGAATATAGAAAAATTACATAAAATTATTGCGTGGCAAAAGGAATTTTTTCGGATCGGATTAAATCTGACTCCGATCCGATCCAACTCAGATCGGATCCGGAGGTTCTCGTTCAATCCATCGGATCGGATTTTCCGATCCGAATATAATCGGATGCGGATGTTCCAATATTCGATCCGAATCCAATTCGTTAACATCCCTACCGGCAAGGAAAGCCATGCCATGCCTATTGAAGCTGTGACAATTTTTCATGTGACAAAACCTTGTTACACCTGTAGCCATACTAGTCCTTGTGGTTGACTGCCAATGGATGGTGTGTACGTATAATGTGTTTCTCATGATTTCACCTCTTCTTTTTTGTTGCTTTAGCAATTGCATATATGAAGAACATGTAAAAATAAATTTAAAAATGAAGCTTATAAGTTATAATGCGAGTTTAACAAATGCAATTTAAAAGTAAATTTTCTTTTTATATTACAATTTTAATATATGGATGACCACTATGAATTTCGCCTAAATCTATGAACATTAAATAGTATTATAAAATTTTATAGCTTTGAAATGTTTTTCAATCTCATTTTAGAATGGGAGAAATTCAAACAAAGTTGTGAGCACAATTAAAATTAAGATAAGAGGGATTATTGAATTCATAAGCTATAAGAAAATATTCCACATGTCTCTCAGGTATAAAATCAAACAGTTGGTGGGCACAAACATCATACTCCTGGAAATTCTTTAAGAGATGAATTAATGAAAGGAAGCTTATAAGGGATGGATGAAGGAAAGACACCCAAATGCTCAAATAGTGTTATTGCCTCGTTGCCCATGTTCGATCCTCAGCTTCTTGCCATTTTTCTTTAATCTAATTGTAGAGAACGCCAACAGGGGAAAAGCTAAATCAAGAAGGAAAAGCGGAAGGAACTATGAGGAGTTCACCGATAGAGCATGAGTTTCTCCTCCCCCAAATCTAAGCCCCATTTAATTTAATATTGCGAGTCTTCTAGATCTATCTTTGTCATTGTGTCCCTCTCTGCACTACGGTTGTAGCTCTAAGGTGCTAGGCTCTTTCGCTACCGTCTTTTGAGACATCTTCTTGACTTGTTCAAATTGCTAGCTCTAGCTTTTAGGCAACTTCAACCATATGTGATGACCAAGCCTCATACTCTAACACGAGGAGCAGCTCACCCATTGAGGGATCGTTATGGGTTCTCTTCATTTCTCTGTCACAATGGAGCTCTTAATTTGACAATTTGAATTGGATTGAGATGTTTTTATCCCATACATTTTCCCCGAAAAATTTATGGAGCTTTTCAGAGAAGTTTTGTATTTTTTTTTTCTAAATGGAAATGAATGGCAAGTGTAAGAATTGAATTTTGGTTCAAAATTCACACCAAGAGCAAAGAGCAAACGTATGAAGTTAAGGGAACCCATATCTGGGTGTGGTGAGAATGGAAACTGATGTGTACGGTTACTACCAAACAAAAATCAAGAGAACCCAGAGAGAAAGGAGCTGGAAAAAAGAGATGGAGCATTGATGGGCTAAAACTGTGATTGTGATCAAATAAAAAGCAAACTATAAATAATCCTTTCCTGGAGAGTCTTGGTGTTATTGACTCTCGAAAAAAATTACGAATGAGGGCGTACATGCTGTTTGTTACACCATTCCACCGTGACCAAGCAACTGCTATGACTTTATCCCTAACAGCTTTAAAAGATGAGGTATATTCATGCGAAACTTCAAGCAGGAGTGACCATATTGACATGACTACTAGAAAAAACTCTTGGAGTGTTTAATCATGCAATAGTCGAGAAAATATTACAAATTCGATATCCTACAGAAAATGAAGTTGAATGAAACAGCAACAATATAAATGGAGGTATTCTATAGGAGGAGACATGGGAGAAGGAAGCAGAACAAGTGTAAGAAAAAATCTCCTATGCCTTTAATGAGATTTGAACCAAAGCCACCTTATTGAAAGGCGGGTCTACTATCTCTAGACTACCTTTCTTGCGGTCCTATTCATAATTCTTAATTAATAATGTTATGTTATCAAAAGCTTTTAACTTTTTATTCTTTTTATGATGTACACAAAAAGAGTGGAGTTATATCACCAAATTCTCAACAAATAGTATATATGTCTTTTGTAACCAAATTAAGAATAGACTCCAACTTCCCATCCTTCGACATCCTCTCATGGAGATCGATAGGGTGGAAATGAGTGTTCACGTGAGCAACCAAATTACGTCCTGTAAGAAATAAAATCAAAGCTACATGAAACATTAAGATTTTCACAAAAGAAAAATCCTAAAGAATTTCACAAAAGATTCTGGCATTCCATCCTCCCATATACCTAGACTTTAGCCTGTTGCTGAGGAAAAGGCAACCCCCCTCCAGCACCAATCTTCTAAAAACATTCAAGGTTGCATTCCTAATAACCAAAAGGCATGCTTGTGGATTTTCAAGTCCAGCTCCCTCGAACCCATCTTCCTACTTCACATCGGCAAGAAGAACACCCCTAAGGTGATCACAAATTAACCACAAAGCTTCATCCTCTTCGTCCATGACCCCTAAGCCCAAAGTCAAATTTAAGCTTAAACATGCTTGAGTTTGGTAGTTCCAGTAAGGAGTCGCACCATCCCTATCACTCTTAACATTCTGCCTTATGTCACGGGTTGATAATTCACTCGAATCTAGACTCGTACGGCCTAGCAAACTTTGCTTAGAACTCTTAGTTTGGTTGCTAGTAAGCCTTGAAGGATGCCTAAGTTAGACTTGAGAGGCTAAATAAGCACACATGCACACACACTCTTAAGGGAACTTAGAGAGAGAAAGTAGAAAGAGGAGTTTGAGAGAATGTCTTGTGTATTGCACTTGAATGTTTTCAATAGCTTGGTTTACAAATGAGCCCCCTTGGGGGTTTATACACACATCCACCTCCTTAATGGACGGTGGAGATTTATTCGATCCTACGGCCATTATTACTCTTCCAGAATATTCTATATAAATATCCTACATGTATAATAGTGTGGAACATTCTGGAGAGTAGTCTAAAATATTCTAGTATAGCCTACAAAGTTCTAAGACTCTCTACAAGGTCTTAGATACTCTAGAAGCTTTTAGAATAGTCTAGATGATTATGGAGTGCTCCAGAAGGTTCTAGAACATTCTAGCGTATTCCAGAAGGTTCCGAACCATTCTAAAAAATTCCGAAACATTCTAGATTTCTCTGGAAATGCGGCCCATGACATTCTTCCCCACCCAATCGGGCAGTGTCCTCGTTATCTTTGGGTCTTCCTATGCTTGGCCCTTGAGTTGCCTCGTCTCGAGGAGGTGTCCTTCTTATCTGGTTGGGTTGATGTGTCATGGCTAATTGCTCGGCACATCAATCCTTTGCTTGCTTGCATCCCATCCTCGTTTTGGCACGTTTCTTCCTTTGTGCCAGCTTATCAGGTGATGTTAGGGATATGACACTTGCAGGTCCCTTATCCCTTTTGAGGGCGGATAGGTGGCCTACCTCTTTACTCTCCATTAAGCGAAGGGTAGTTAGCACCATTTCCTTGTCGGCTTCCTGTCTCATAGGTATTGTATGAGTTTGCCCATTGTCCATGATAAACAAGGTGCTAGCATGTGGAACTATGATGGCCTTTGCCCTATTGAGGAAGTTCATTCCTAGATAGAACTTTCGATCATCAAGGTGAGCCACTGTTATGTCAGCCTTACCTTTCCAGGGTCCAACTTGGATGTTCGTACCTCAAGCAACTCCATGGATTGGAAGGCTCTTCGTATTAACTACCTTCATATAGCCCTTCTCCTTTTTGGAAGGTAGGCTAATCTCATCGGTAAGTTCTTTCGCCATGTACACGTTGTATGCTCCTATGTCCACCGTTGCTTGGAGTTTCTTACCTCCAGCTTCGGTCTCTACAGACATGCAGCTACCGGCTTGCTCCCCCACCTTGGATTAGATGGCACTTAGGAGTGATATCGAGGCAATACTTGTTTCCTCTTCATGCCTCTCCACTTCCATCACAAGCGCAACAAGTTTCCCATGCTTTGGGCACTCAAAAACCCGATGAGGCTTGTTGCACAAGAAGTATGAGTATTTCCTTGGTGCCTCATCCTTCTTGTCTCTTCCTTTGTCCTTGAAGATTGTTGGCTTGTCCCACTAGGGAGACTTGTCCCAGCCTCCATCACTGTCGCTATCATCGTGGTTCTTCTTGCCTCATAGCTTTAAGGAGTCTCTCTTGAACTTGACTAAGCACTCGGCAGTGGCGATAGCGGAGGCGAGGTCTTGCACCCCATGCCTCTCAAGTTCCATACGGGCCCAATTACTTAGGCCATCGAGGAAGCAAAACAGGGCGTCCTGCTCCCCCTTGCTTGGGTTTCCAAGAGAAGCTCCTGGAACTCCTTCACATATTCTCGAAAGGGACCCTTTTTATGTTGGAGGCGTCTTAGCTTGGCCCTTTCTTCCTGCTTCGCATCCTTGGGGTAGAATTGCTCTTTAAGTGCTCTCCTGAAACCATCTGAAGTGGTGATGAGGGTGGATCCTAGGTTGACATCGTCACATCTACGACGCCACTAAACAAGAGCTATGTGCTTAAGATAGAAGAAAGCATGGTTTACCTTCTATCCTTCATCAGTGATGTCTATCGCTCCAAAGTAGGCCTTGAACTTCCAAAAGAAATTGTCAATCTCCCCAGCGTTCCTTGCCCCATTGTAGGTTGGAGTTTGGAGCTCATTCACCTTTGGGGCGGTGGACACTTGACCCGATCCACCATTGCTTGCATTGGCCACCACGGCCATGCAAACTTTGAGTTGGGTTTCCAAGGCTTCGACCCTTGCCTTGTACACCTCAATCTCGGACTTGCAAGCCACCACCTCAGCTTTACAAGCTTGGAGTTCTCCATCCCGAAGAGCTTGGACCTCCTCATTGACGTTAGTCGCTAAGGATTTCACCGCCTCTTGCATCTCTACACGGAACTCCTCAAGGTCCCCCGTGGACTTGACCTCCTCGATGCGCTTCTCCATGTCATCCACCCTACCCGTGAGGTTCGACATGGAGTGGTTAATCTCCACAAACTTGTCATCTATAGGGACCAACAAGTCCTTGTTCTTGTCCTTGCCCTTCTTCCCTCCTTATTGAGGGTTGCCAACATAAGTGACACTTGAAGCCATGGATCTCCCAAACCGGAGCTCTAATACCAACTATCACGGGTTGATAATTCACTCGAACTTAGACCCATGCGGCCTGACAAACTTTGCTTAGAACTCTTGCTTTATTTGCTAGTAAGCCTTGAAAGATGCTTAACTTAAACTTGAGAGGCTAAGTAAACACACACACACACACACACACACACACACACACACACACACACACTCTAAGGGAACTTAGAGAGAGAAAGTAGAGAGAGGAGTTTGAGAGAATGCCTTCTATATTGCACTTGAATGCTTTCAATAGCTTGGTTTACAAATGAGCCCCCTTGGGGGTTTATATACACATCCACCTCCTCAATGGACGGTGGAGATTTATTTGATCCTACGACTATTATTACTCTTCCAGAATATTCATTATAAATATCCTACATGTAGAATAGTATGGAACATTCTAGAGATTAGTCTAGAATATTCTAGTATAGCTAGAAGGTTCTAAGACTCCCCACAAGATCCTAGATACTCTAGAAGTTTCTTGAACAGTCTAGATGATTCCGGAGTGCTCAAGAAGGTTCTAGAACATTCTAATGTATTCCAGAGGTTCTAGACCATTCTGAAAAATTTCGAAACATTCTAGATCTCTCTAAAAATGCAGCACATGACACTTAGCTCACGATAAGCCTTGACGAAACTAACAACATTAGTAGTCTAATCGTCCCACTCAAATCACGCCTCCCAAGTATGAATATATTGCATGGATTCCAATGCTCTCATATAATTACAACAAAATCCCTGACCTATAGTTTAGGGATCTCGCTGCATACTCAATGAAGTCCTAAGAGCACCGACAAATCGACAATGCAGGTTTCATAGGCTAAAAATTTGGCTCATAGTCCAAAAAGCACCATGCATCAGTGATCCGCTTCGCTAACCTCACGGTCCAGCTCATGGCTAGGATCTGCCCCCCAAACACATTTTCTCTTTTTTTTTTACCAACTAAGCCCTTAAGAGTCTAAAACTCAATGATATGTTAGTGGTAGAGTCCATAAAATATTATTTTATTTGATAATCTAAGTTAGTGATCCATAGGAAGTAGAGAAGAGAGAAAATATTGGCTAATGGGATAATGTGGAGGGTGTTGACCTTCACTTGTGATCCAAAATTATGGATCATTATTACATATGCTCTAAGCCTTAGAAAACATACCGGTCCATAAACTCTCCTCAAAATGACTCCCTGCCAAATTTCATAAGAAAAAAGACATAAGAATAGTATCGAAATATCATATTCTTCAGGTGGTCGACATATCTCACACATCATGCAAAAATTGGAAAGCCTTCTAGAAATACTAGACTACTAAAGCCTATGGTAACCGTTCCTTGTCGATGCGTAGTCCATGCACTTCGGTGCCCTGGCCACATGGTAGACAGATTTCACTATGCATTCAACCCTTGAGTCGAATTGCCAAATAATCTTGTCACTAGGCCGAGAATCACAAAGAAGAATTTGGAAAATGTAGTCAACACCCCAAGGCAAAAAGGGTCCCTTAATAACCTTTTCCCCTACATTTCATGGTCCTTGTCTCTTAACTGGCTGCAATAGTATAAAGATCAACATAACATGACCGCAAACGATAATCTCCATCAAACTAATTCCTTTACGCAAAAAGTTTAATTATTCAAATCCTAATATTTGTTTCTTACAAAGGTTTATGGAATGTTGGCTCGACTACTTTAAGCTCGACTTGTCTAGGATAGGTCAGCTCATGAGCCCAAATTTATATGGCTTAAACTTGGCTCGGATAACCAAATTAGCTTGATTCGAGCTTGTCATGAGCTAGGATTGGCAAGCGGAAAAGCCAGTCAACTTGGCTCACCTACACCTGTACCTATATACATTACTGCAATAGGTGGAAACACCGCAACCCACCTAGGTTTGTCACCACCTCAATCTCATGATATCTGATTTTAGCAATTTTGGTGTAACTTCCGTCTAGCATGTCTTGGTTTTTGCCCAACTAGTTGTTGAAGAAAGGTCTAGATCCTATCAGAAATAAGCATTTGCTTGTCGATTCCAACAAATAAAAACAAAGAAAACAAAAGAATCAAGAAATCTCATTCCTCTTTCACCTTTTACTCATTTGCTATAGCTCATTTCCTAAGCTTTATATCTTTAATCAAATAATCTACTTAAAGACAATCTGAAGCACCCACTAAGAGACTAAGACTCCAAAATTCACACATTGATTTTAGGGGCGTTTAGTTTTGAACGACCCAAACAATTTAAAAAAAAAAAACGTGGTGGAAAAAATTCAGGTTATAAGGCACGGAAAAAATCGAACTCAAAATTTTGGATTTCGGTACTATAGATTTTTGGTTCAGCCTTATTTAAAGGTTTAGTTGATCCGCAGCTTCAGTTATTCATGTTGGAAATTGTTCTGATTTGGGTACTTAAACCACTAAACAACTGTTCTTTTCGGAAAGAAGAGGCCCTTTTTCTACGAGAAGAAGTAGACCACTAAGTCGGAGAAAGTATTAGTTAATAGTCAATAAACAACCCTACATTTAATGATTTTTTCTTTTAAAAAAAATAGAAATATGTTTTTAAGTTTATTTATTACATGGATCCAGACCATGATACAAAAGTGAGAAACAAAGTGTTGGAAATTATGATCTAAAATGGACACAAACAAACAAATTAGTACGACAATTAAGGATGAGAATAATGAAGATGAAGGACTGACCGTTTGAGGTGTGCTAAGTACTATGTAAAGGGTAGATTTGGCTCCCTGGAGATCATGTCTCAGTGCTATTAGGTTCAAAGCGAAAACCCTACCGTGTGTCTTGGCGCTACTAGGTTCAAGGCGACTACACTTCTAGAATTCGACGGCGCTTCCCACAAAGGAATATACACTATGTGAGGTTACAGTAATAGTGACAAGGTTATAGGATTATCAACGATTTACTCTTGACCTACTAATGTAAAACAAATATTGAAGTAGACAAGCTTGGTGTTTTCATTTGTTTGTGTTTTGTACGAAAGCAACAACAACAACAACAATATCTCTCAGTGTGAGTTCCACATTTGTGAGGTCTAGGGAGATCCGAATGCACGCAACTTTACCTCTACAGGCATCTTTACTCGTAGAGACATATCTAGCCATAGAGAGGCTAATTCCAAGACACCAATCAAAAAAAATTTTGTGAAAACATTTTGAACAATAAACAAAAGATAAACAGTAGGAACTAAACTAAGAAGTACTATCAAAATAGGCGACAGTAACTATGAAAAATATAAGCACAACATCGCATAGGAAAATACTGTATCTTAACAAACAAATGAAGTCTAATAATGTATCTTCCCATATGAAAATACCATCTGTTTTCAAACACGATAAACGAAAAATGGGAAAAATATCCTGCATTACAAAACGACAAAACCTACCGTACGACACCTCAAGGACAGCTATGCAGTTATCTCTCTATGCTCCAAGACCTTAATTCTATCGCGCTATGTCTATCCTGAGCCATGATTTGATATTCTAATATGAGTATTCAGTCAAACCATGCGCTACAATGGAATGAGCTAATGGAAAAGGAAGTTTGCATGATTTGTGATTAGATTTTGGCAAATAAATACTGCCCTTAATTTTCGTGAGATTGATTCATGGCTAGCAAAAATAGAAAGCGAAATGATAAATCATACATACATATATATATATATATGTATATATATATATATATATATATATATATATATATATATGTATATATATATATGTATAC
>JACYFF010031957.1:90433625-90455213 GCA_017589665.1 Selenicereus undatus
ATTCAAATTTGACTATGATATTATGAGATAAAATATGTCACTTTATTAGGGAGCCAAAGTTAGCAAATATTTGACCTTTCTTAAGAAAGATTCAATAGTTACATGGTTGATATTTTCCTTGTATATGGAAGGTCTACAAAGCAGCTCAAGAAAATCTTAAGCCAGCAAAAGATATGCTAGCCTTTACAAATCAGCCAATTGGATCAACTAGCCGTTACTAGCTGGATTGTGTAATCTTCAAGAGTACTGAACTGCCATTCAAGGCCTTAAACTGAAGCTAATTTTAAGGAAAGTCCAACGGCTAGTTTGCAAGAACTCCTTCAAGACTTGGCTATAAATATAGAGCTGAATGAAGAGCTAAAGTATAAGAGAGAGCAAGCACTCATTGGCATACACATTATTCGAGAATTTATTGGCATACTTTGAGCTTAAATTTGCTTCTATATATTACATTTCATTGTATTATTCAAGTTGCAATTTGGGTGAGATCATAGAGTTGAAGGGTCAACTCTACCAACGACTTATTGAAGGGTCAACTTGTAGCTTGGAACTTAGAATAGGTGTACTCTAGAGTTGTAACAATCACTCCTAATAAAATTGGATCAATCTTAGAGTTAGGGAACTCTAGGCAGGGACTAAGCTTGGTTGATGCTAACCTCGTAAAAAAATTACTCGTGTCTTGTCCACGTTTATCTTTCCACTCTTTACTTGATTAATTTGCGATATTGATCATCACTCTATTCAACCCCCTCGTCTAGGGTGATTTAACTAGCCAAAACCGGGCCAACAATTGGTATCAGAGCAAGTACTATTTTTGTAAGACTTCACCGTCTAATAATTCGACCCCATGGCTAGTTATGATTTTGGCTCTGACTACCCTTCGCTTTTTAAAGGTACTAATTATTTTTGTGGCAGGAAACAATGAAATGTTATATCAAGTACAAGGATCTTGATCTGTGGGAGATCATGGTCAAAGGTCCTATAGTTATTGAGAAATCAGAAGATGAATATGCTGAAGATGATTACAAGCGGATATCCAAAAATTTTAAAGCTATAAACATTTTATTTTGTGCTCTTACTGTTGATATTTATGAGCTTATCTCACATTGTGATAGTGCCAAGGAAATTTGGGAGACTCTTTATAATTTATAAGGTACTAATCAAAATGTGGTATTAAGCGAATTCGCGGTGCAGGATGAAATAATCATGGATGAAAATGTTAAGCAAGTTGAGGATCACCAACCACATGAAGAGCAAGAACATGAAAATGATGATCCAATTCAACGGTTTATACATAATGATGTCAAGCATATCCAAATTGAGGAATTTCTTGAAAATGGTGAGAAAAATAGTGATTCATCTATTCTTCAAAGCGGTGAGGATGAGGTAACATCCATAATTAAATTTTCAAATAATAGTATTTTTTCAAGTTGTCAAATTTTTTATGATTTAAATACCACACCAAATTTTCAACCTTCAAAAATTCTTGATTGTGGTGTTAAATCAAGAAAATGTGTCAATATTGAGGGAAAGAAAAATTTTACCTCATTAATTTTTCTTGCTTCTAACAATGTTGAATCCAAGAAGAAAAGGGTATCAAGATTTGGTCAAGCAACTTCATTCTTGAAGAAATCAAAAGGGAATGCGCATGTTCGTGGGATATTATTGATTTCTCATTTACGTACTAATAATGAATTTTCAATAGCATTTGATCCTCTTGAAAATTTAAGTGGACAAGGAAACATTGGAGCTTCGCAAAGGTATATGGTAAGTTATAGTTTGCCAAAAGTAAAAATAAGGTAAGTTCATTTATTTTATCATTGCTCAAATTTCAAGGCCCTGAAATACAATCCAAGGCCTTGTAACAGGTAGAAATTGGGTATCTTTAATATGACCAATTCAAAGGCTTGAATTTTTATGTCAACATCTTCAATAGTAATAACATTTGGATTTTTGCTAAACATAAGACGATGTTACTTTGCATTTTGTGGCATTTTGATTTCAAAATTTTTTGTGAATTTTAATTTACTTTATTATCCTTGGAATGTAAGCATGATTAACGTTTCAATATATCTTATACTATTATGACATGTTATTATGCACATTACTTTTGTCCATAATTATTATGATTCCTAATACTTATATTGCTTGTATCTAGAACGAAAAATTATATATCTTGATCATTTTTCAATAGTCTTTGAGTTTTCAATTGGTATCATTTTTGATAGCCTCGATTTACTCTTGAGAATTTTGTTAACGTTAATCAATTATTACATCATTTTGTTTCAAGTCAATGAGCATTATCGTATGTGATTAATTTTATGGTTAGTATTTTATCCCTTATATACTTTTTTGTGAGTGCCATGGATTGAGGGAGAGCATCTTTATATGACATTGATTTATTAAGGGGGAATGATATGTGTTTGCCATAATTTTTTATAAGCTTCAATTTTTCTTTCTTGTTCTTGGGCTACCTTTTTGATGAAATACAAAAAGGAGGAGAAATATTTGGAAAACTTTTCATGGTGTGTCATTCAAAATTGTATGAATATGTTATTTTTATTGGTTTTATCTTTCATCAAAAAGGGGGAGATTGTTAGCTTTCTTAAAGCTCATATTGAGTTTTTTAATATGTTTTGATGAAAGACAAAAAGGGATTAATCAATTGACATATTCACCATGTTATAATTAAATGATCTTAATAATTGTTATTGTTTAAATGTGCTATATTTTTGAGGTGTATGTTGGAATATTACTTAGTTGATTTTATATTAGGTGTCACAATATCTTTGATATTGTTTAATATTCAAATTTGAAGGTTATCTTTATGATATTATATTGTGTTATTCAAATTTGAATATGTGATCTTTATGATATAATATTATAATTCAAATTTGACTATGATATTATGAGATAAAATATGTCACTTTATTAGGGAGCCAAAGTTAGCAAATATTTGACCTTTCTTAAGAAAGATTCAATATTTACATGGTTGATATTTTCCTTGTATATGGAAGGCCTACAAAGCAGCTCAAGAAGATCTTAAGCCAGCAAAAGATATGCTAGCCTTTACAAATCAGCCAATTGAATCAACTAGCTGTTACTAGCTAGATTGTGTAATCTTCAAGGGCACTGAACTGCCATTCAAGGCCTTGAACTAAAGCTAATTTTAAGGAAAGTCCAACGGGTAGTTTTCAAGAGCTCCTTCAAGACTTGGCTATAAATATAGAGCTGAATGAAGAGTTAAAGTATAACAGAGAGCAAGCACTCATTCGCATACACATTACTCGAGAATTTATTGGCGTACTTTGAGCTTAAATTTGCTTCTATATATTACATTTCACTATATTATTCAAGTTGTAATTTGGGTGGGATCATAGAGTTGAATGGTCAACTCTACTAATGACTTGTTGAAGGGTCAACTTGTAACTTGGAACTTAGAGTAGGTATACTCTAGAGTTGTAACAATCCATCCTAATAAAACTGGATTAATCCTAGAGTTAGGGAACTCTAGACGGGGACTAAGCTCGGTTGATGCTAACCTCGGTTGATGCTAACCTCGTAAAAAAATTATTCGTGTCTTGTCTACGTTTATCTTTCCGCTCTTTACTTGATTAATTTACGATATTGATCATCACTCCATTCAACCCCCTCCTCTAGGGTGATTTAACTAGCCAAAACCGGGCCAACAAACTTCCTCCATTTCTTTTCTAATAATAAATCACCTTAAGTTATAGAGCAATTAATAGATTCATTTTAAACAATTTATGTGTCATAACACTAACCTTTCAAATGCATTTTTACATCAATTAAATACAATATTTAATAGGATTGATTGTATCATCGATCAACCTTTCAAATAATTCATTCTAAATAAACCTTTATAATTAAAATCATAAAAGGGTCATTAGCCCGTATTCTTGAGGTTCAATTTACACTTACATGTTTTTCCTACCCTTTTAAATTCCATGACAGTAGATACAAAATATTGATTGGTTATCTGCATATAACATTATGTGTGGCCTAGTCACTTTTAATTTTTTTTTATAAAATTAAAATACATTTCCGTATATGATTTTTTATCCAATTTTAATAAACTCTATTATGCTTTATCTTAGAAGAGATTGATCTTTCTTTGCTTTTATCCTATTGAACTAAAGGTCAATTTGGTAAACGATAGACCGATAACACTACAACTCGATTCATCACAATCATCGAAGTAAGTATTTCCTACCTTGCGAACGAAATGCTTTTGAATGTATGCTTTCTATTTGATTTTCTAAGCCTGTGCTACCCTAACATTGGATCATTTAAGTATTACATACATTAATCTCATCATATGACTTTAAATTTTCTTTATAAAATTTAAATACATTTTTACATATTATTGTTTGCTATTCCTCCAATTTTGATGAACTTTGTCCATTTTTTTTCTAATAATAAATCACCTTAAGTTACAGAGCAATCAATAGATTCATTTTTAACAATTTATGTGTCATAACACTCAACCTTTCAAATTCATTTCTACATCAATTAAATACAATATTTAATAGGATAGACTGTATCATGCATCAACCTTTCAAATAATTCATTATAAATACACCTTTATAATTAAAATCATAAAAAGGGTCATTAGCCCATATTCTTAAGGTTCGATTTACAATTACATGTTCTTTCTACCCTTTTAAATTCCACGAAATTAGTTACAGAATATTGGTTGGTTATCCGCACATAATATAATATTATGGGTGGCCCAGTCACTTTTAATTTTCTTTTATAAAATTAAAATACATTTCTGTATATTTTTTTTTTTTGTCCATTCCTCCAATTTAAATAAAATCTATACATTTGGTTTGAGTTGGTATTTTTGCATAATGTATTAACAAGTCAGGTTTAATGTCAAGCGCTATGGAATGGATTAATAGATTCCTTATCAATCGGAAAAGAAATAAGGAATTCCTTTTTAATAATTTAGGTTCCTTTTTAATAATTTATGTTCCATAACACTCAACCTTCCAACTACATTTCTACAACACTTTAATACAATATTTAGTATGATCAATTGTTTTATGAACATCCTTTCAAATAATTCATGCCGTAATTTAATCATTAATTTTAAATTTTATTATATTGTCCTCTAAATTGTCTAATATACTACTATATAAACGTGTCGAACTGTACATTTACAACCACCAACTACTAAGCAACTGAGGATAATCAAAAACTATTGTAATGGATAATTATTCTTTTATCCATCAATTATCTGCTGAAAAAGCTTATCAGCGGGTAAAAGTTAGAGTATCAAGAATGTGGGATTGCTCTAACATGAAGAACAACTCATTCTTGAGTCGCGATATGGTTCTCATTGATGAAAGGGTTAGTAGCTAAAATCTTCATTATTTTGTTGTCATCTTAAGTATGATAAATTAAAAAATACCAACTTTCTCCATATCATTTTTCCTTGAAAAGAAATGAAATATATTAATGCTAATATTAGTCAAACATGTTGTCATGATAATATTATATAATATTTTCAAGACTAGGTAGATTAGATGCTAGTTTTCATAGCCATATGCTTCTCTTGTTACATTAGAATGCTTTTTTTTTTTAAAATGTGATAATGGTTCACTTCAAACCAAGTTATGTAATGTAATACATTTCTTCACTTTGGTTTGATGTAGGAAGATTACATTCATGCGACTATCAGATCAAATTTTGTGGACCTCTATTCTAACCTACTTAAAGAGGGCTGCATCTTCATGATAAAGAATTTTACAGTGAAGCCTAACAAAGACAACTTTCGAGTTGTTAGCGATAGCAAGACAATGTTGCACTTTCATGCAAATACTATTGTCAAAAAATCGAAGCTGATTCAGGCCAAATATTGAGATACAAGTTTGATTTCTTTGATTTTGATAAGCTTCATCTTCGAGTGGGAAAACAGGTGCAGTTTAATCTCTTATATATCTACCATCAAAATTTTATCTAATTTGATAATAATAATAAATTAAAAAAAAATTGTTTTACAGATGTCATCGGATACATTGTGAGTCAAGGATTAATTCAAACAAAAACTATTGGTGATAAAAGTGTTCAATTTTTGGTTCTTGAACTAGAGGATTTTTTGTGAATCTATTGTCGGATTATATATGACTTACAAACTTCTTACATGTTATTTACATGATTTTGTAAAAGTTAAATTACTAAGATTCTGAAATTGTGTGTAGGAACAAGCGAGTTAAGTTAACATTGTGGGGAAAATGTATGGAGGACTATGAAAATCAATGCAAATTATTCTCTGATGGTGCAATTAATATTGGGTTATTCACCACCAATATGGTGAAAGAATTTGCTGGTGAGTATGAAGAAATATGTCCGATCCTTCAAAAGTCAAAGAAGATACAATTACAAATTTAAATTATTTGAGAAATATGGACTGGAAAACAAATGAATACAATAACTTCTACTGTTGTAATGCGGGTAACGTGACATTATCTTCATCTTCGGCCACTTGCATATATTTAAATCCAAAACTCAAAGAAGCCGACGATTTGAAAACACATTTGGAGTAAGTCTTTCTTGCTAGAACAATTTACTTATTTATAAGAACAATTGTATCACATTCATTTCACAGGTCATCTACTAAGGAACTTAGTGTGGGAAGACTTGACATGACGTCTAAAACCATCACTAAAGAGGAGATAGCGCAGAAGCTTCAAAGTCTTGTAGAGATCATCAAAACAACTAAAAAAGGCTTTCACAAGGTTTAATTATTTTAAAATTTCGATATGTAGTATTCACATTATTTAAAATATCGATAATGATAATTTTATTTGTTATACTGGGCACATAACATTTTTCACAAATGTTAGAATGACTATGTTATAAAAATCTTCTTTCACCACCCTCATTAAAAAATGACATATTTTCAAATTATATCATATTTCCAATTTCTTCCAAGTCCTATGCCACTTAAACCCATCCTCTTTGTATCTTTGGAATTTCTAGCACCTTTTAACATATTTATGTTCCTTTTCTATTTATACCTCCTGTAATTGTGTATTTGTTGAGATGGAAAAAACTTCTTAAGAACATCAAATTTATTTCTATGTAAACTAACACCTTTTTCCCCTGATTGGAAGGAATTGCGTTTTTACTACGTCGCTGAGATTGTCGACGTTAAAAGAGAAAAGGATTGGAAATATGTCTCACGTTATAATAATATTTGCAAAAGAAAGTTGAGAAAGATGGGATCTCACTTATATTGTGAACATGGCCAGAAGAATGTTGAAAAACCCGTTATAAGGTAATACTAATAACAACTTTGTTATGTTCTCAATAAATATTTCAAAATACATCACATAACAATGGAACTTTGCAGATTTTGATTGGAACTTGCAGTAAAAGATGAATCTAATGCCACAATATTTGTCCTTTTCGATAAAGAGGCTGAGAAATTAATTGGTCAGTCATGTCTCACTCTTTGTGATATGGATGAAAATGAAAAGGTTGCATTACAATACATTCTATAATTATTTGAATTTCACAACAAAAAGATTATAAGATCGTGCATGACACATTCTTAAACGTTTTAGTTTATAGGTTGAAGATGACAGAGATAAATTTTCATTTCCAATCAAGAAAATTATAGGAGAGAAGCACATTTTTCAAATAAAAGCCTCTTCCTATAACAAGTCAGGTATCGAACAAAGTTTCCCTATATTGAAGGTTTTCTCATAATCTTATCTTTTGGAAGGAAATAATGAAAACGAAGTCAGATATCTTTAAAATGGATGTTATGTCTTGCATTTTTTATAAAATATATGATTCGTCTAAAATCACATATATTATAGGTAGTATCAAGTGCACATAATGCATCAAGAGGGAAAGAAGTTGTCATCGATACAATGAATGTCAAAAGCTCATTCACCATCACCAAAGATAAGCTTAATTGGTATTTCTCTTTGGAAACTTTCAGAACACTATTTCAGAACAGTCCTGGAAACAGGGCGACCAGGGTGTTTCCAGACTAAGCTGCGAAAAATGGTTTTACACGATTCTCTCTCTGATTTTGGGCAGCATATCTGAGACTTGCAAAGAAGATTTTATGTGGAGTATTTTAACCCCAAACGATTTTCCTTAACTAAAGGATTTTGCAAGATCTTTTTGAAATAAAAAGAATCTCTAATTTTTGGCAAGTGGATAAGTTTGTTAAGAAAATCATGGGCTAGAGGATTGAGTCCTTGTGGCTGAGAACTACCGCCTTACTCTTGCGGCTAAAGGACTCTATCTCCTTTAGGGATTTTGTTTTCCAAATCTATGAGAAGTTAAAATCTTCTTACCCGTCAAAATTCTCTATAAAAGGTGGCTTTCTACAACTCATGGTGCATCGGTTTTCACAGCATTTTCAAAGATTTTTATGAGCAAAATTTCTAGAGAGAAAACCGACTAAAGTGTGTGAAAAATTAAGCTTTCAAAATTGGCATACTAGGACTTCATTTGTACCCTATATTCGCTTGATTGAGAAGCATTGTAAAAGGGTGTTCTTTGTGTAATCTCTCCTTTACAAAAGTGAGGTGAGTGTGTCCTAAGTCAAGTGGACTTTGGACGTGGGGTAACCAGTCTTAGGGAAGATGGTTACGTAGGTTGCAATTAGTAGCAAGGTGTGTTGCTATTGTAACGTTTTTAGCCCGGTTAGTGAAGTGGTTCTAAATCCTACACGAGGTAGGTCGTGGTTTTTTTCACCTCAGTTGGGCTAGAGGTGTTTTCCACGTAAAAATCCTGTGTCCATTATTTCCGCATTCAATTTCATTGGATTTTTATTTCTGTTCAACCCAGGAACAGTCTGTACAAACAGGGTCTGAGACTGTTTGCCAGAAAATTTTGAAAATCAGCCACCACAATTCATCCCCCCTCTTGTGGCGGTGTACTCTCAAAGCTAACAAGTGGTGTCAGAGCAGGTTCTCATTAGAAAGATTAACATCTTGAGAGATCCTAAACATGAGTACACCCAATGGCATACTTGAGGGGCAATCCATAACTCGACCACCATACTTTAATGGTCAACATTATAGTTGGTGGAAGAATAGAATGGAAAACTACATTCAAGCTGAGGACTACGAGTTATGGATGCTTATCAAGAGTGGACCACTCATTCCCACAAAAGTGATCGAAGATGGAAGTAAAGTTCCCAAAAAGCCTGAAGAGTTCAATGCCGAAGACTTCAAGATGATGGAGAAAAACGCCAAAGCCAAAAAACTCTTGTATTTTGGTCTTGGACCGGATGAGTATACTCGCATATCTGAATGTGAGTCTGCCAAGGAAATCTGGGATGCTTTACAAGTAGCTCACGAAGGGACCAATCAGGTAAAGCAATCCCGGATTGAATTGCTTATGAGAAAATATGAGCTGTTTGAGATGGGTGATTGTGAAAGTGTGATGGACATGTACACTCGCTTCACTTACATAACGAATGAGTTGAAATCCCTGGGAAAATCCTTCACCACCGAAGAATTGGTGAGGAAGATCCTAAGAATTTTACCTCATTCTTGGGAAGCGAAAGTAACGGCCATCCAAGAAGCTAAGGACATGAACAAGATCACCCTAGACGAGCTGATTGGAAATCTCCAAACATATGAACTTAGAAAAAATTCTCAGCAGAAAGATGAAACAAAGAGAGATCGAGGTCTTGCACTAAAGGCCTTAGAAGATGATTCTGATTCTGATGAGGAGGAGATTGCCATGATAACTCAAAAATTTAAGAAGTTCTTCAAGAAAGTTAAAGAAAACAGCAAACGGAAGGATTTTGGCAAGGCCAGGAACACCTCTTGGGAATAGTTCTCCGGATGCTTCAAATGTGGCAAGTTAGACCATATTGTGAGAAACTGCCTACTGCTTAAGGAAGAACAATCCGAACACCCTAGAAAATAGGGCAGGAAACAGGGTGTAAGTAGCTCAGCGAAACGATTCTCAAAAGCTATGCTAGCGTCCTGGGGTGATTCAAGCGAGGATGAAGGATCTGAAGCCGAGGAAGATGATATAGCACTCATGGCAAGAAGTGACACTGATTCAGACGATGAATCAACAAACAGTCTAACTCAACTCAAGAACAAGGTATGTGGTCTCAATAAATCAACCCTTGAAGAATTGGTGTACACTATAATGGATATATGTGCTGAGTTAAAAAGGGATGTTCGAGACCTAGAACTTGAAAATGAAACTCTCAAAATGGAAAAGCTTGAAGTTGACAAAGAGACACTTGCCTTACATGAAAACATTAATGTGGTTAAAGAGACCCCACTCATGAAAGAAGAGACTTGTTCCATCAATCTGACTGAGCTGAAAAAGGAATCCCTTGACTTAAAAGGAAAGGTCGAATCCTTGCTGGAAGAAAACAAAATCCTTAAAAGTGAAAAAATTGAAATTGATATGGAGAACTTTGGTTTGCATGAGGACCTCAATAAGTCCAAAGAGACCTTAAGTATGAAAGAAAAAGCTTTTGCTACTGACTTCACTAGGCTTGAAAATGAGTCCTTTGAACTGAAACAGAAGGTTGAATCTCTGCTTGATGAAAACAGAAAATTGCTTGAAAAACTAAAACAAGTAGAATCAGACCTTGCTGCAAACAGGCGCTGGAACAGGTCCTCACAGGCGCTGAATTGGCTGAACACTCACTTTACCCGAAGTAAAAAGGGATTAGGCTTTGTGACTAAGCGCACCGTTTACCCTGTTAATAGAAAATATGTGGAATTACCTGAAAATATTGTTTGTTTTCATTGTGGTAAAACGGGGCATTATCGGTATGCGTGTCCTATAAGAAGGTATGCCATTGAAAGAAACACGGTTTATGTAAAACAAATATGGGTTAGGAAAGATGAGACTTAAGGAATGGGACCCAAGTGGATCTGGGTTCCGAAAACTAACCTTTGATTTGTTTTGCAGGCTGAAGTGAGAGAAAACAACCCAGCAAACAACCCAACAAACAGCTCAGGGAACAACCTAGGGAACAAGCAGCTGTGGTATGTTGATAGTGGGTGTTCGAGGCATATGACTGGTGAAAAATCCAATTTTGTCTCACTTACAGCCTCAGAAGGAGGGAGTGTGGCACTTGGAAACGGCAAATCCGGGATAATTGGCAGTATAGGTAAGATAGGTGAGTCACTCTCCCATTCAATTGAAAATATTTATTTTGTGGATGGATTAAAACACAACTTACTAAGTGTGTCCCAACTGTGTGACAAAGACAACCTCGTAGTGTTCTCTCCAATGCGTTGCTTGGTTGTTAATATGAACACAGGAGATGTTGTGTTGAGGGGGAAGCGACACAAAAATATTTATAAAGTGTGTATTTCTACTCTTCCGTAAAATAATTTGACTTGTTTGAGTGCCTTAAATAATGATGTTATGCTTTGGCACAAAAGACTAGGTCATGTAAGCTACTCACTTTTGAATAAACTTGTAACCAAAGACTTAGTGGTTGACTTACCTTCCATCAAATTCAATGATGACAAGGTATGTGATGCATGAGCCAAAGGTAAACAAGTTAGAAATTCTTTTAAATCTAAAAATTGTGTTAGCACTACCCGACCCCTCGAATTATTGCATGTTGATTTGTGTGGCCCCATGAGGATCACAAGTAGAGGTGGGAAGAGATATGTGCTTGTTGTAGTGGATGACTACTCTCGTTTCACTTGGACCCTGTTCTTAGCATCCAAAGATGAAACATTTGAAAAATTTCTTGCACTTATCAAAAGGATTGAAAAGAGAGTAGGACACTCATTGGTTGGCTTAAGGTCTGATCATGGTACGGAATTTGAAAATTCAAGCTTTTATTAACTATTGTAATGAGCATGGTGTAGATCACAACTTCTCATCCCCAAGAACACCCCAACAGAACGGGATGGTAGAACGCAAAAATCGTACTCTAGAAGACATGACTAGAACAATGCTGGTTTCTAGTGGTCTTCCTAGAAATTTTTGGGCTGAAGCTTTGAACACATCATGTTACATTATAAATAGATGCATGATTAGACCTCTTCTTAACAAAACACCTTATGAGCTCTTCAAGGGAAGAAAACCTAATATTATGCATTTGAGAGTATTTGGTTGTAAATGTTTTGTGCATAATAATGGGAAGGATGCCTTAGGAAAATTTGATCCAAGGAGTGATGAGGCAATATTCCTTGGTTATTCCTCGCACAGTAAGGCATACAAAGTGTTTAATAAGAGAACCTTGTGTGTTGAGGAAAGTGTGCATGTGCTTTTTGATGAAACTAACTCTCTAAGTGAGAATGATGCACAGGAGGAAGACCTTGATCTAGGACTTGTTAGAAAAGACTGGTTGCTAACACATGAGAAAGGTAAGAGTCCTGAGGATGGATCAGGGCCTGGAGCGGTTTCCTTGGAGGGTGGGCAAGGTCTGAACCAGACAGGGGGAAGCTCTGCTGACCTTGGTTTGGATCAAAACCAGCCTAACTCTTTTCGAACAGGACAGGAAACAGGCTCCAGAACAGGCCAGGAAACAAGCTCCGAAACAGGCTCAGGAACAGGCTCCAGAATAGGCCTGGGAACAGTTTCTGAACCTGTTTTGCCAAGTATTCCAGCAAGAGTAGAAAGCGTGTCTGTGGATCCACCTACTCCACGACCATGGAAGCACCAAAGTTCGCACCCTCTTGATCAAATTCTGTCTGACATTAATACAGGAGTGCAAACTAGATCCAAGCTTAAAAATTTCTGTGCTTTTTATGCTTTTCTCTCTAATATTGAGCCAAAAATGTTAATGAAGCTCTTGTAGATTCAGATTGGGTCACGGCAATACAAGAGGAGCTTTATCAGTTTGAAAGGAACAAGGTGTGGCACTTTGTACCGCAGCCAGAGGATAGATCAATCATTGGCACCAAGTGGGTGTTCCGGAACAAGCTTGATGAATTCGGAACAGTCACCAGGAACAAGGCCCGGCTGGTGGTTCAAGGCTACAACCAAGAAGAGGGCATTGATTATGAGGAAACCTTTGCACCTGCTGCAAGGATTGAGGCTATCCGCATCTTGGTAGCCTTTGCAGCTCACATGGAAATAAAATTATATCAGATGGATGTTAAAAGTGCATTCCTCAACGGATACCTTAAAGAAGAAGTGTATGTGAGGCAACCCCCTGGTTTTGAAAATAAAGAATTTCCTAACCATGTTTTTAAACTTGACAAAGCACTTTATGGTTTAAAACAAGCTCCTAGAGCTTGGTATGAGCGCTTGTCAAACTTTTTATTGGAAAATAGTTTTAGAAGAGGCAAGGTTGATAATACCTTGTTTCTAAAAACTAAGGGGGAACATTTGTTGATTGTTCAAGTATATGTTGATGATATTATATTTGGTGCAACACACAATGATTTGTGTGAAGAGTTTTCAAAAATGATGAGGAGTGAGTTTGAAATGAGCATGATGGGTGAGCTTAAGTTTTTCTTAGGCTTGTAAATCAAGCAAACTTCAAACTGCACCAACAAAAATATGTCAAGGAACTACTTAAGCGTTTTGGAATGGAATCGGCCAAGCCCATTGATACTCTCATTTCTCCTTCAACGAGGCTGGAAATGGATGATGGGAGTCCCTCAGTTGAGGACAAATATTATAGGGGCATGATAGGGTCACTTCTTTACCTAACTGCTAGTAGACCTGACATTGTTTTTAGTGTAGGTTTGTGTGCCCGTTTTCAGTCTAAGCCTAAAGAATCTCATTTAAAGGATGTTAAACGGATCTTTAGATATTTAAAACATACACCTGATTTGGCGTTATGGTATCCTAGAGGATGTAATTTTAACCTTGTTGGTTATGCTGATGCTGACTATGCAGGCTTTTTGGTTGATAGAAAAAGCACCTCAGGTATGGATCAATTTCTTGGACCTTGTTTGGTATCTTGGGCAACCAAGAAACAACACTCTGTTGCCATGTCCACAGCAGAAGCTGAATATGTTGCAGCTGCTTCGTGCTGTGCTCAAGTGCTGTGGATAAGGCAACAACTCAAGGATTTTTGTGTTGACATAGGATGCATTCCTATTTATTGTGACAATACAAGTGCAATTAACATTGCTAAAAATCCATGTCAACACAAAAGAACAAAACATATTGACATTCGTCATCATTTTTTAAGAGACAATGTTGAAAAAGGATTAATCTCAATAAATTTTTGTGCCACTGAAAATCAAATTGCTGATATATTCACCAAGGCACTGAGTAGAGAAAAATTTGAGAAGAATAGACTCGACCTAGGTTTGATAAAAACAGTCTGATCATCCTGTTCTCTCACCCTGTTGGTAATGTTTAAAGGTTGCAGGTTCAATATGTTTAACAAAAATTTTGCAATCAAATTACTGTGCTATTTTTAGCATGTGTGTGGTTTGCAGCTTGCTGACACTCGTTGAGGTCTAATGAGAATGCCCTTATTGTCCCATGTTACCGAGCAAGAGACCTCAAGAACAAGCGTCAGAAACAGGTATGCTTCTTGTTTGTCAACTGGTTGCAACTAGTTGATGAGAATTACAACTCTTCACCCTTCCCAAAGCTCACGCGGCTAGCATTAAGTGATAAAGCCGGTGCAATGGGCAAATCTTCCAAGATCTTCCATTCCTCTCTATTTAATCCTCCCAAATTCGTCTCCCTCTCTCACCTCACCTCAAATCGCTTGCTGTGATAGCTCTCACAAAACCCTAAACTCTCACTCCCTTCCTGCTAAAATGGCGTCTCACATCAGCAATGAGAGTTCTGTGATCTCGATTCAGAGCAGCAAGCCATCAATCGGAGCAGCACCAACTACTGAAGCGCTGTTCTCTCAACTCCTCACGGCTCTACTTGAAGGTAAACATGCTGAACCTCCTCGCCCCATTTGCTATAAACCGTTTGGGTTTCTCAAAAGTGTAGACCTCAAGAACGTAGGTCTCAATTTAACTGACATCCCCTATAATTTTGGGTGGAAATTGGTTCCGTTTGAAAAAGGGGATGCATGTCTGAGATCTAAAAAAATTGGGGATTGGATTGAGGATTTGGGGGCCAAAGACAAAGTCTTTTTGCCTGAATTTAGTTCGAATGATATATGGGAAACCAAGTCCTGTTCCTTTGGGTTGTTTCCAGAACCAGAAATAGGGGCTGAAACAGGGCCTGAAACCTTCGACCCAGTGTTCGAAGATGACCTAGGAGATGAATTGAGAGATGATTCGGATGATACAGGGGGAAGTGGGGAAAAATTGGAGTTGTCCCTTGCTGAAATTGAAAAGCCAACACCGGTACCACAAACCAGTGAAAAAAGAAAAAGATACAAAATGGTGGCTAGGCGAACTAGGACGCCAAGAACAAGGACACCATCAAGGCTCAAAACTGGCCAAACTAACCAAAACCCCTACCCAACCTCAATTCACACCCAGACCAACAAGAAAATCTGCCAGAATAGCCTTTTAGGCTACTCCCCGGTCTGTGGCAAAGTCCTCACCTATGATTGAGAAAATTTCTTATTCCTCCTCTTCTAGTTCCTCTGAGAACACCTCCTTCAAACAGGGCACTCCCGTGTTCTCAGAATCCTCAGAGGAGAAGTCTCTGCCTGAACCTTCATTTGAGCCTCCCTTGCCCATTCCCAAACAAGCCTCCACCTTACCCTTTGAAAAGCCATCAACTACAAAAACCCCCAGCAAGCGCAAAGTTGTATACAAACAAGCCTCCAACCAAGGCCTAACTGAAAACTCTCCTACTGCTCCTCACCCTAAAAAGGCCAAGACATCTGCCTCTCCTGCACCTAAGCTCTCTAAACTCCTTCAGAGACGGATAGTCAGGGGTAAAATTGTCAAAGTCCAATATTTTGAGGAACAAGGTCTTGGGGTGTTCTTGCACAAGTTAAGGGCTCAAGGATGGTTCGAGCTATTTACAAACACCCAACTGGGGTGTTCTGCTCATGAGTTGGCCGAGTTCTATGCTAACTACTCGGTCACCGGTGGAGTGGTGACTAGCACTGTTAATGGGAAGCAACTTCGCTTTGATGCGAAGTCATTAGGAGAAATTTTGGGGATCCCGCCACTGGTTCTGATGTGTATGTGAGGGAAGATAAGAAGGTTCTTGGGGCAGCGCGGCTTTTGGAGCTTTCCCACAAGCTGAGTCAGCAAACAGGCTTGCAAACAACCCAGTCAGTCAAAAAGGGGGACATGACATCTATTCACCAGTTGCTTTTTTGGTTTGTCATCAAGAATGTCATCCCCAGGGGCCAAGGCCGCAATCTAGCAGATGCCATGCATCAATGTCTTGTGGATCTGATGGACAGGGAAGAACAAATCAATCTTCCTGCCATCATGATTCGTCACATTGCAAGAATTGCAAACATCTCAAGGGGACATGATCTTGGGTATGGCTTCCTACTGACTTGTGTTTTTGAGCACTTTGGGGTAGAGTTACAGAAAAGGGTGGGAGCTCAATTTATTGATGAAATTGGGAGCAACACCCTTATGGGTTGTGGGTACACCTTGATTGAAGGTTCTGCTTCTGAACAGGGGACAAACACCCCCCATCCTCCTGTTCCTGGCAGTTCCTCAGACAAGGTTGAGGCTGTTCTAGAGCACCACTCTCGCTTGAGTGCTGAACTTAATGCAGTGAAGGCTGCTCTGGACGAGGAAAAGGCTCTTAACACCAAACGCCATGAAGATATCCTAGCCCTTCTCACTTCCTTCTCGGCAAAGCTCTCCCCTCCTGCTCCTTGAGCCTTCCCTGTGAACTGTTCTTGAAGGGTGTTCTGTCCTGTTCTGTTCTATTCCGTTTCTTCTCTTGATTCTCATTTGCCTTCTTACTCTATGTTGCACTCAATTGGCAAATAATAAGTTATCTTGTTTTTGGTTTTGCCTTGCTTGTTTGTGTTGTGCATTGCTTATGTGCGACTAGGATGGCCAATCTCATTACCGTACCAAAACACTTGAGTGTATCGCTTGTTGGTTTTCCTCCATTACCCAAGTGGTGGTGATTGCAAACACCCTCTGTTTCACTGTTTGCTCCTTCCTTTTTCATGATGCCAAAAGGGGGAATATAGGATGACCAATGCTGTTGTAGTTTTACCATAGAAGAGTCATTTCTCTTGAATTTCTTCAATGCTAGATGCCCCTAGTGAATTTTTGGTCCCATGAATAATTGGCACAAATTACTTCGTTTGTCCTTGAAAGTCAATATGGTTGCTTGGTTTGTCATCATCAAAAAGGGGGAAATTGTTATGATGTATATGGTTTTGATGATAATAAATCCAAGTGTTGTTGTTGTTCCAAACAGGTTCTTACTACTGTTCTCAATGCCTTAAAATGTGCTTGGTTAACAATGTTCAAGAACAGGTCTTAAGAACAGGTGCTGAAGATACGTTGGCTGGCAAAACTTTCCTGAACTTCAGAAACAGCCTTAAGAACAGTCCTGCTGAGTGTTTGGAGCAGCTATGGTTGATTCAACAAGAGTCTGTGTTTTGCTATGGTTTTATTTTATTAGATTCTTGTTAATATGCCAATTAGAAAGTCTTGATTTAACATTCACTTTAAATTGGTATTTCTCTTTGGAAAATTTCAGAACATTGTTTCAGAACAGTCCTGGAAACAGGGCGACCAGGGTGTTTCCAGACTAAGCTGCGAAAAATGGTTTTACACGATTCTCTCTCTGATTTTGGGCAGCATCTCTGAGACTTGCAAAGAAGATTTTATGTGGAGTATTTTAACCCCAAACGATTTTCCTTAACTAAAGGATTTTGCAAGATCTTTTTGAAATAAAAAGAATCTCTAATTTTTGGCAAGTGGATAAGTTTGTTGAGAAAATCATGGGCTAGAGGATTGAGTCCTTGTGGCTGAGAACCACCGCCTTACTCTTGCGGCTAAAGGACTCTATCTCCTTTAGGGATTTTGTTTTCCAAATCTATGAGAAGTTAAAATCTTCTTACCCTTCAAAATTCTCTATAAAAGGTGGTTTTCTACAACTCATGGTGCATCGGTTTTCACAGCATTTTCAAAGAGTTTTATGAGCAAAATTTCTAGAGAGAAAACTGACTAAAGTGTGTGAAAAATTGAGCTTTCAAAATTGGCATACTGGGACTTCATTTGTACCCTATATTCGCTTGATTGAGAAGCATTGTAAAAGGGTGTTCTCTATGTAATCTCTCCTTTACAAAAGTGAGATGAGTGTGTCCTAAGTCAAGTGGACTTTTGGACGTGGGGTAACCAGTCTTAGGGAAGACGGTTACGTAGGTTGCAATTAGTAGCAAGGTGTGTTGCTATTGTAACGTTTTTAGCCCGGTTAGTGAAGTGGTTCTAAATCCTACACGAGGTAGGTCGTGGTTTTTTTCACCTCAGTTGGGCTAGAGGTGTTTTCCACGTAAAAATCCTGTGTCCATTATTTCCGCATTCAATTTCATTGGATTTTCATTTCTGTTCAACCCAGGAACAGTCTGTGCAAACAGGGTCTGAGACTGTTTGCCAGAAAATTTTGAAAATCAGCCACCACAATTCACCCCCCCTCTTGTGGCGGTGTACTCTCAAAACTAACAATATGGTACCCATTTTTGCTAACAAAAGTTATAGTTGCCATTAAGGCAACTATCGATGTTTAACTTGAAAAGAATATGGGCCTTTAACTTGCAGATCAACAATACTTTTCCCTAAATGCTGTGACCCTCTACCACACTGGGGTTTTAGACCTCAACAACCAATTAAAGAATTGACATGTTTGAATAAATTTAGCATTCATAGAAAAGGCATTCTTCCAAAAAAAAAAAAACAAAGAAAAAGGAAACATTTTATAAGTACTTCCTCTTCGCCCTAAAATAAAAATTAAAAACCATCGTTTTAGAGGCTTTCTTTCGTTCGTAAAAAGGATGATATAAGAAACTTTTTAAGATAATTACAACATTATAATAAAAATAATGTATATAAAAATAATAGGGTATCCACATACATATTAAAAAAATGTGAAAGCATGCACTTCCATTAAATTCATAGATACTAAATAACATGACTACATCATACATAATACAATCTTTGAAAATATTAATTTTCATGTAAGATGATATGACACACTTTTTCATATAACACTTCTAATTGAGGTTCACATGTGAACGATAATTTTAAACTTTGTTTGTGCAAGTCAAAACAATATCCAATATATTGATTTAGGCCCACTGACATGTATATCCACTGAAGCCAAGGAGTTGACATATACTGAGTTCCCTAAGGAGTTTGTTTGGAATGAAAACTACAAAGTTTGGACGCCAAGAAAACAAGGTACTTGCCTTGGAAGAATAATGTATGTCAATCCTACCGCTGGAGAGAAATATTACCTTACAGTGCTGTTAAACTTGGAAAAAGGACCTACCACTTACGAAGACATTAGAACAGTGAATGGAGTAGTGTACCCAATATTTAAAGAAGCTTGCTATGCACTTGGGCTCCTAAATGATGACAAAGAATGGAATGATGCTCTACTTGAAGCAAGTCAATGGGCTACAACTTCTGAATTAAGAGAATTTTTCGTGACAATTCTGCACTTTTGTGAAGTTAGTGACCCGGTCCAATTTTTTCAAACCAACGAGCAGCTCTTATCAGAAGATATATTATATAAAAAGAGGAAACTATTCAAAAATCCAAATCTCATGCTTTCACAAGAACAAATTTCGATGTTTTGCTTGGTCGAGATTGAAAAGCTACTCAATAAGAATGGTAAGAGCTTAAGCGATTTTGAAGGCCTATCCCATCCAGACTTGGAATAAATAAAGCACCTTGGCTCATTCGCGAGCAACTAATAAATGGTGTTCATGAGCTAAAAAGACAACACGTTGAATGGAAAAGCTCCTTAAATCAGCAACAACTTGAAGTGTACGAGTCTGTCATACAGCATGTCACAAACAATGAAGGCAGTGTGGTTTTTGTATATGGGCATGGCGGCACTGGAAGGACATATTTATATTGCACAATAGCAGCAAAGTTGAGAAGCGAAGGAAAGATTGTACTTATTGTTGCTTCATCGGGTAAATATTTCAATAACCCATTGAATTATCAATTCCACTGCCCCAAGGTTGATTGATAAATGTTTTAATTACCCTGTTTTAAATTAAAAATTTACTAATCAATATTGATACATATATACGAATCTAGTGCAAATGTTTTCCTCGTCTAATTAGGTATCACTTCTTTACTCTTGCCGGGAGGTTGAACAGAACACTGCAGATTTGACATACCCGTAGACTTGACTGAAACAAGCACATGTGGGATTCGACTGAAAATCCAATTGGCAGATTTGTTATGTCAAACTTCACTCATTATATGGGATGAAGCACCCATGGATCACAAATATGCATTCGAAGCTGTGGACAGAAGCTTAAGAGACATCATGGGTTTGAAAAAAAACAATGAATCAAGATTCAAATTATTTGGAGGGAAGACATTGCTTCTAGGTGTTGACTTCAGACAAGTCCTTCCAGTTGTCACTAAAGGAAAAAGACAGGACGTGGTCCAAGCTACAATAAATAGATCTTACATATGGGACCACTGTCAAGTGTATATGTTGACAACTAATATGAGGGTACGTCAAGAAAGGACAAATGGGGAAAAAGATGAAATAAGAGAACAATTCTATAAATGGGTTTTAGATGTTGGAGATGGTTTGGTTAAATCAAAGACAAGGGATAGAGAATGAGAAGCCACATCGGTCAAAGTCCCAAAAAAGTAATCCTTCAACACAAAGGTGACCTATTAGCACCATTGTCAATAGTACTTACCAAAGCTTTGATCAACACTAGCAAGATGAGGCATACTTAAAAGAAAGAGCCATATTGACTCCATTAAATGAAACAATTGATGAAATAAATGAATATATTTCAAACCACATTCAGAGCCCGGAAATAGTGTACAAAAGTCATGACGAAATATGCCCGGGCTCAATGGAGTCATGTGAACAAGAATGCATGGTCCCCATTGAATACCTTACCACATTGAACTTCTCAGGCCTCTCAAGCCATGTCCTAAAGCTCAAAGTTGGTCTCCCGGTAATGTTATTGAGAAACATAAATCCAAGACTAGGACTCTGTAACGGAACAAGATTGTTGATAACACATTTGGGAAGATACATGGTTGAGGGGAAGATCATCTCAGGAAATAAAATAGGCACCAAGGCCATCATCCTAAGAATAGTACTAAGCTCAAGTGATCCCAAATTCCCATTTGTCATGAAGAGAAGGCAATATCCTTTAAAAGTATGCTATACCATGACCATCAACAAGAGTTAAGGACAATCGCTGAAAACAGTGGGAGTATACTTACCTAAACCAGTGTTTAGCCACGGGTAACTGTATATAGCAATGTCGAGGGTAACATCACTAGATGGACTGAAATTCCTAATTAACGAAGACGACGTTAATTACAAAGGGCACACAAGAAACATAGTATACAAAGAAGTCTTCAGTAACATACCAAAGGTAAACAACTATAATTCTAACTATTAGCACATTTATACATACATACATACATACATATACATACATACACATACATACAGATATATATGTGTGTGTGTGTGTGTGTGTGTGTGTGTGTGTGTGTGTGTGTGTGT
>JACYFF010031957.1:90472147-90496927 GCA_017589665.1 Selenicereus undatus
ATAAAGAATAAAAAAATAAAAAAATAAAAAAAAAGTAAAAACAAAAAAATAAAAAACTAAAAGCAAAAAAAATTAAGATTAAAAAATTAAAAATTAAAAATTAAAAATCAAAAAAATAAAAAATAAAAAACAAAAAACAAAAATTTAACAAAATTTGGATAACTTCATAAATTATCACACATTAATTATATTCTCATTATTTTAACCCATTTCAACCCACCACATAAAAAATATACCCACTTCAACCTACTTCAACCAACATCAACCCACTTCAGCTTACTTCAACCTATTTCAACCCACCTAAAAAAAAAATACCAACTTCAACCTATCTCAACCCACCTCAACCAATTTCAACCCACTTCAACCTTTTGACCCACCCAATTTACCCACGAAAAGAACAGGCTCTAAATATGATATTCCTGTCCGTACCAATTTGGGCTTCTCAATTGCCTATAAATCTAGCTTTTACCAGTTGTTAGACACAGAAATTTTTTTACAGTTCTTCATTGCTCTTTCTTGTAGTCTACTAGGTCTTGTTTGAAGGTTCTCATCTCTCTTTGTTCTCGTACACCATCCGGATAGGTCGGCGTGTATCCCTTGAAATCAATTGCTCGTGAGTCCTCAGTGTGTTGCTAGGGGAGAAAATTCAGTTTTAGAACAGCGGGTTTTCTACACCATGACTACTATTCTTTCACCAAGAAGATAAGTTCATTATTTGATATTTAGTCGCATTCTCTCTGTATTGTACTAACAATAGGAAAACAAAATTTTTGCTGTGGCTAATGGCTGAATCAACAAATGTCAGCTGCTATATTCCTACGTATTATGCCAATGTTGAATGGGAATAACTACAGATGTGCTGATAAAATTGATTTCTTACTTACTCAATCTGGAGTTGACTATGTCTTAATTGTTGAAGAGGTCCCTAGACAATCCAAAAAAAGTTATTTGAAAGATACTAAAACTTATTATGATTTGCTTTGCATTATACATCTTATTAAATGTACTGTCTTCACAGTAAGATGTAAAGTGCCAAAGGAAACAAAGTAATGTGACAGCAAATGCAATAACATGCACTACTAAAAAAGAGCAAAATAACGACAAAAACAGGCGATGGAAATGGGAACGGAAATAGGAAAAAATTAAAAACAAAATCTGGAATGAGGTGGCGATGGAAATTCCGCCGCTAATTTGCCTAAACAGTGTTTGGCACCAGAATGTCTGTCGCTCAAAAGAAAGATTAATTTTTTTTAGGTGGCGACAGACCACACAACCTTGAAAATTTAATTTTCCAAGGTGGCGACGGAAATTCCATCGCCGTTCGTCACCCAGTTGTTTTAAAGAAACCAGATCTGGTTTCTTTTGTTCCATTTCGTGACTGTCACCGAGAGAGGGAGAGAGAGAGCGACCACGAGAAAGAAGAGCATAGCCCTCTGCCGCCGACCCAACGTTGCCGCCGCTGATCCCCCTTGTGCCGCCTGCCACCTTCTTCTCCAATTTCTAGCCTCATTTGGGTGAATTTTCTAACTCTAGATTTAGTTTTAACTATTACAAATTATAATTTTGGTAGTTGAAAATGTGTTGTTAGGGTATGTTTATATTGAATTGCTAGATGTGTGTTGAGTAATTGCTTCAATTTGGTTGAAATTATGCATTATTGTAATTGGAGGTTTAGGATTGTATGAGATTAGTAGTTTTGTTTGTAAGAGAAGATTTGGTAGAAATAAAAATTTATGTGAAGTAATTATGTGAAAATTTGTGGGAGTTTTAGTGGGTGATTTTCAAGAGTTGAAATATGTGTGAAGGAATTGTGTAAAATTAGTGGGAGTTGTAGTGAGTGATTTGCGAGGGTTTACTATGAATTGAAATTAATACTAATACAATGTACTTAATTATATCTATTTTTAAGTAAACAAATCTGTATAACTATAATTAAAATTGAGTGATTACACATTGGTTAGACACTTGGTAATCACTTATTAGTTATATCTTTTTTCTTTTAATTATATTATAGAATTGAAGTGCTCATCAATGCTCATGACAATAAATAATTATATATTTTTTAAGTTTATATTAAATAGTTATATCAATGTGCAAATATTAGGATATTAAAAGACGAGTCTCTAAGATGCATGTATCCACTTATAATCAATTTATCTGTTGCATTTGAGGCTTTTCTATATCTTGTGTCAAAGTGAAATATTAGAAAAACAAGAAAAAGGTTAAAATGTGTGTGACCTTAAAATCTCTTACCAAAGTTATGTTAACTAATTATTTATTTTGCATTAGAAAATATTTTTACTGTAAATTGAAATTAATACTAAGTCAACGATTTTTATGAATATTGTTGCTTGAGCAAAATATGAGTGGCCTAACACATCGTTTGTGGATGTATAATAGATTATTACCTGATCGTAATGGTTACACAGTAGAATTTTTAAATGGGATACATCAATTTGATGCATTTGCACGTAGGGAAGCAGACTTTCAAAGTGGGGCGAAATATAGATGTCCATGTTCGAAATGTAAAAATAGAGCGCACTTAACACTCGATGAGGTAAAGATGCACCTGATGTATAAGAGTTTTGTGAAAGGATATTGGTATTGGATAAGTCATGGAGAAGTAGAACCTCAACTATATGATTTTGGATATTCTACTAGAGAAATGGTTGAAACTGATGGTTCAAGTCATACAAATTATGCCCACAATGAATGCTACGTAGATCATATGGAGTCCATGATTGGTGATGCCATGTTGGCAAATGAAAATGTAAGGGTTCAGGAGGGAAGCAGTTCTCAAGAACCATTCTACAATATGGTTCAAGCTGCTCAACAACCCTTATATGATGGTTGCTCAACCCACAGTGAGCTCTCTCCTACTGTTCGGTTATTGAGTATCAAGTCACAAAACTATTTTAATGAAGTTATTCAGTTAATAAAAGAGATGTGTCCTCCTAGCAATCGTGTGCCAAACAACTATGGCTAGACGAAGAAGCTTGTTAAAGATATCGGCAACGATGTGATACACATTGATTGTTGCCGTAAAGGGTGTATGCTCTTTTTTAAGGAGGACTCAAACCTCGATGCATGCAAGTTTTACGGGCATTCAAGATGGAAGAGGCAAAGGTCGTAACCAAGGAATCAAAGGTCATTGCCATATGTAAAGATACATTACTTGCCATTGAAATCTCGACTGCAGAGGTTGTATGCATCAAGAAGCATGACAGAGCACATGCGATGGCATTATGAACATTGGCGGGAGGGCAGTGTTTTATGTCATCCATCAGATGACGCCGCATTGAAACATGTCGATAACAAGTATCCCGATTTTGCTGTAGAGCCTCGAGATGTTAGACTTGGTTTATGTGCTGATGGATTTAATTGTTACACGTTGTCCTCAAGATCTTATTCCATTTGGTCGATGGTCGTTACACCTTATAACCTTTCCCCTGAAGTGTGTATGAACTATTTATGTTCCTCATTTGTGTAATCCCCGGCCCTAAAAGTCCCAAGAACAAAATAGATGTATATTCACAACAACTTATTGACGAGTTGAAGGAGTTGTGGGATGTTGGGATTGAAATATGTGACATATCTACGGGTCCAACATTTCAAATGAAAGTTGCACTTATGTAGACCATCAATGATTTTCTGGTGTATGGGATGTTATTTGGGTGGAGCACTAGTGGTCAATTAGCATGTCCAGTATATATGACACAACAGAGGGCTTTGAGACTCAGGAATGGAGGTAAATTCTCGTGGTTTGATTATCATCAGTGTTTCTTACCAAGGAATCATATATTTAGGAGAAACAGAACTTCATTTAGAAAAGACAGAATTGTTAATGGGGGTTCTCCTCGCCGCACAAGTAGGGAACAACTTTATACTGAGGTGGAACTCTAACCAATGGTAACGACAAACGGTGACTTTCAAATACCGGGATTTAAGGAGAATGAGCATAACTGGACAGAGAAGAGTATATTCTGGGTGTTGTGTTACTGGCAACACCAATTGCTCTGTCATAATCTAGATGTGATGCACATAGGGAGGAACTTCTTCGAGAACATCATCAACACTGTGATGGATGTTCATGGAAAAACAAAGGATAATGTCAAATCAAGAATGGATGTTGCAGATATTTCTGATAGAGAAGAATTACATTTGCAGCGAGGTCCTAATGGCAGAATAGTTAAACCAAAAGTGAACTTCGCTCTTGTTGTAGATAAAAGAAGAGAGTTGTGTGAATGGGTTAAGGGACTGACCATGTTTGGTGAATATTGCTCCAATTTGAGGAATATTGTGGACCCCAATGAGGCAAAGTTCAACAATATGAAAAGTCATGATTGTTATGTGTTTATGGAGACGCTATTGCCCATTGCATTTGGTGCTCTCCCAGATGATGTGTTGAAATCTCTAATTAGTTCTTTAAGAATTTGTGCTCCACAACACTGTGGGAGGATGTACTTGAGGAAATGCATTGAAACATTGCTATTACTCTCTGTAAGTTGGAGACGATATTTCCTCTAGGTTTCTTTAATATGATAGAGAACTTAAAGATGCATTTGGCAGAAGAGGCACAACTTGGTGGTCCTGTCCAGTACCGATGGATGTATCCATTTGAAGGTAACATAGATCATATTAATTTAAATTAGATTTATAAAACTAGGGAATGTATGCAGGTGTTTACAAGAATTACTTAATATTAATATATTAGGTACTTCGGTCAGTTGAAGAGAAGGATTAAACAAGTGTATCCTATGTATGAGGATCGTATCAGGAAGAATTTTGAAAGCAAAGGCAATGCACGTTTGAGGGACTTCTTTGGCAAAGTAAGGAAGCATAGCAAGAAGCCTCAGTGGCTCGGTGATGAGGTATGGAAAGGACTCCAAGGGCATTGGGCGAATGAATCATATAAAAAATTATGTGAAAAAGCCCAAAAAAATCGGCTTGGTGATCCCTAGAGTCTTGAACCATCTCTTCATACCCATGGCTCAATCCCTATGCATGACCATAGGATGCGTCTGGTATCAAACCGTAAATCTTACAACATTGTTTTACTTATTTGTTTCCTTGTGGTGCTTAACGTGTTTTCCTGAATTTGTTTAATTCGCACGTAGAGGGAAGAACTTGGGACGGATCCCACAATTGTTGAGTTGTTCATCTACACTCACAGACTTAGAGGCAAACCAGATGAACCTTGGGTTGATAGAAAATCACAACAAACATACGTAAGTTATTCTCGATAATTAATCTTACGTTGTGATTCATATATTTTCATTGCAAATAACATATTTGATGTTTTACAAATGTTGTGGTATTGCAGGAGTCCTTTGAGCAAGAATTGCAGACAATCAGCAACTCTTCAACTCTCAAAAGAACTCGCAGGACAACTCCCAAGATCCATTTCAACCGCTTCCAAACCCAAATGAGTTGTGGGTGAAGGCATATACAAACAAAAAAGGTCGTATTTATGGCATTAGAGATGAGACCGTCAACATTAGGGAATCCTCCTACTTTAGCCCCTCTTAATGAGTCGGTATACTAAATTTTAACTTTAATTTCAGTCGTTAAAGTGAAAACTGCCCACAACATCATTTTAAGTTAAGTTACATTATTCTCATAATATTCTTACTACATACACATGGTTTTTAGCAGGTACAGGTCCGACCGCATCTCAGCAGGAGTGACATGATTTGAGAGAGAGGGTGGCTAGCATGGGGATTGAGTTCACCACACAAGTTGAGGTGTATTATACGACGATGGAGAGATATAAGAGTCTATAGGAGTCCAACCAAATGTTGAGCCAAACTGTGCTGAGTATGAATCTGCAAATGCAGGCTTTCTTCCAAACACAAGAAGCCTTCGGTTCGAGATTGCAATATGTCGTCCCTACCCGTCCACAGTATGATGAAGAGAATAAGGATAAGGACGAGGATGACGAGTATGATCTTGATGATTGATCCCTGATCATGAGTTGCTTGTTTCTTCCCCTCTCTATTGCCTGCTTCTTCCATAAAAAGGGCAGCCCGGTGCACAAGCATCCTGCGTTCACGCAGGGTCCGGGGAAGGGCCGCACCCCAAGGGGTGAATTGTAGGCAACCTAACCTGACTTCTTCCATATGTGAATATATTTGCATTGCCTCTACTTTTCTGTTGCCTGCGTGTGGTGATGTTGAGAACTACTCTAATTTTGTTTTGTAAATTGGGTTGTCTGTGATGTATGTTGATGACACACTTGAGATACTTTGGTTTGAATGTGATGTATAAATTGTTTGTGAACTGGAAATTTTTGAGAATGCTTCGAGTGAAGCAGTTGTATAGAATGGTTTCTTCAATACCCTTAATATATTTTCTTGCAGGAAAACAAATGCATTATATTTGGGGTTCTTCAAAATACAAATTTTTTATTTAAAAAAAACTAAAAAATAGCGACAGATAGGCGACAAAAAATGAATTTTTTTCAAAAAAAATGTTACAGATAGCGACGGAAATAAGATTCCATCGCCATCAGCGACAGATATTCTATCACCCAATCCGTCGCTGATGGCGACGAATTCTTAATTTTGTCTCCAACTGGTGCCGTTTTTGTTCTCGCCAAATTGTGATGTCTGTCGCCTATTCCGTCACCACCTAATGACGGATCCAAAATTTCCATCGCTGAATCCTCAACGACGACCAATATTGCGATTTCCGTGTTCTATGGGCAGTTCTGTCGCTGATTTAAAATTTCCGTTGCTGATTTGCTGTTTTCCGTCACTGATTCCGTCTCTATATGACCTTTTTTTTTGTAATGGCGGCCCTTCATTGTTATATCAAACATTGAACAAACACTATAGTAATGTAGTAAATCTGCAACGGGAATTCTGACGAGAATTTGGGTGGATTCCGACCGAAAATCAGCTCTCCGACGGAAATTCCGACAGAAAAAGAGGCATCGGGAATTGGGTCGTCGGAGATTGGCGTCCAACGGATTTCGACGGAATCCGACTAATTTTTGGACGGATATAGCCAATGGAAATTCCGTCAGACAGTTCTACAGCAGCCAGAGATTTTTGGAGGGAAAATCAATTTGTGTCGGAATTTTCCAACAGAAAATTCCGTCGAAAATTCCGACAGAAGTTGATTGTCCATCCAAAAAAAAGTAACCCAATCAAAATCGCAAAAAAAAATAATCTAAATAATCACATATAAAAAAAACCACCACAAAAAAATCGCCAAATACGAATTTTTTGGTCTGAAAAATAAAAGTGCTAAATTGAAAATTGTATCACGTACAAGAAAAACCACCACAAAAAAACCATCAAATACGAATTTTTTTGTCTGAAAAATAAAAGTGCTAAATTGAAAATTATTTGTGACATTCACAGTTATTTTTGATCTACAGACAGATCGATTAAACTAATTCGAATCAGATAAATTCATAGGATCAGTATTGTCATTTTGAGAGTCATGCTCGTCATCAGAATCTAAGTTCGGTTGGCAAGAAGAACTTGCACTTTGCCCCTTAAGAAATCTCAAAACATTTTTCATGATACGCTTTGTCTTCCACTGTTTTTTGGCAATTTGACTTATGGCCTCTGCTTGTTTGGTAATATTCTGATTGAGAAGTTGTGCTTGCTTTCTTCAATCAAAGTGCTCAGCTGGTGAGTGGCGTGCAGCCGTAATTGTAACTGATTTCTTCAACTTGACCTCCTCAGTACCAAAACCGTACACACGACCTTTTTTGTCCAGATTTTTTTGAAATCAAAACTCTTCTGGGGTCATAGGCGGCAGTTGAGACCCTCCTTGAGTTGTTGCTTGAGTGTACTCTTCCCATTTCTTGTGGTGCTTCTCCTAAAAGTTGTGAAAAATAAAACTATTACATACTAAGGCGACAATTATAACATATGAATTGAATAATGTGTGAATAAAATGTGTCAAACTTACATATTTTTTTTGCAGATTTCTCATCAACGAATACTTTATCTTTGACCTTGCAGTGAGTATTCTTAAACAGCTCTTCACATATGGGTTCCCTACATAATGCTTTGGCCTACAAAAAATAAATTGTTCATATATATATATATACGCATTGAATATAAGAAATATTATTAAGAATCTCATTAATTACCAGGCGTCTCTTCCTTTCACTAATCGGAATTGAGCCACATGTATGTAATGAAGGTCCAAGACCTTCTGGATCACTCATTCTATTCTTTTTATTTTGTTGACTCCACTTCTTAAACTTGTCATCATCAGTCCAATGCTTAAGCATCTCATTCCAAACACTAGGAGGTAACCACTTTGGCCTTTTGTTGTAACTCCTTGCCTATCCAAGATTGTCCTTAAGTCGGGTTGCACCTCTAGACTCATAGCTACAGCGTATGTGGAGTTCAGTGTCTGGATCCCAGTAATAATGTTTCTGTAACAAAGTTCAAGTATATTAATAAACACATCGAATAATTTAATGACGACATTGAAATTAATTGTACAGAAACCCAACCTTAAACTCATTAAACCATATGTCTCGCTGGGATTGTGGAACTTCCTGCCACATGGTCCAAGGAAGTGGGCACTTACCTGCAAAGCTTTCAACAATTTTTTGAACTACACCCTGGTATGGAACAAAACTAAGTACAAAAAAAATTGTTAAAATTAATTATTATAGGCATGAAAAAAATATGATTTGCAATGGAGAAAATTTATAATGAACTTACGTATCACCATAAGGTTGCAAATAAATCTTATTATTTGTGCTTACAGCTTCATTATTATGTGTAGAACTTTGTCAATCTCCTCATGCCCTTTCATTTTGGACCCCTTCATTGTGGACTGATTGGCTTGGTATCCTAGGCTGACTAACAATCTAATTACTGTTGTAATGTGGGCTAATAGTGTCAAATTGTTGATAAACTAACGGGCTAGTTGAAGTGCTATCGATAAGGATTATTAGGTTGGATAGGTGTTTGCATACCCATGCCAAAAAAAGGTGGTTGCATATGTGGTTGTTCATTCAAGCTACTAAAATAATTTCCAAATGGCTGAGTTGGATCAAGAAAACCTCCAAACATCCCACTGAAGGTGTTTGTTTCATAGTTTTCAGCTGGATCATTCTGTGGGGTCGGTTGCGGTGCTCCTGTACCCGCACCACTCCTAACGAGTCGACCTTGATCACGTCCACTATTTGCCACAAACATCTAGCAAATAAGAAAAAAATAGACACAAAATACAACAGCGCAAACATTAATAGTATTGTCATTAAAAAATCACTACAAACAAAGAAACTTTCAACAACTAAATTATACTAAATGTGTCAAACACATATACTTATTTTTCCTCGTTTGCAATTAAAAATAAAGTACACAGAGTTGACCTATTAGGAAAAAACATATTATTCCTTTTAGAATTAAAAAATATTTTGTAAGAGTTAAAGATTAATTATGAAAAATTACTTACATTGTATTCAAACCACTGTGCAAAATTTGCTTCAATAAACAAATCAACTTCCACATCACTCTCGTTAGGATTATTACCGCAGAATTGATGTCTAAACCAACTGTATTTAAAGATTCAAATTATTTAATTACTGAACAATTGAAGTATTCAAATAAAACTTTCAACAATTGATAAACTTACTCTAAATATGGTTGCACTTCATCACAATTCAGTAAAATGTGAAGGCGAGCAACACGATATTTCGGCTTAGTAAGATACCTTTTTTCTCGATTTCCAAATAGAGTACCCTTATGATTAAACACCGAAAGAGTTGGCCTTCGTGATTCGGATTGCCACATACTCTCATTACGCCCAGTTCTTGGGCGATGCAAGTTTGACTGAAAATAACACTCGGTAAAATGTTTAATCTCAAATGCTAAATATGCCTGAATCATGGATGCCTCTACACAAGCTTTGTTCTTTGCTCTGGCCTTCATCCAGCGAAAATACCTCTTAAAAGGAAAAATCCATCGATATTGAATAGGACTACCCAACAATGCTTCTTCTGCTAAATGAATAGACAAATGTTCTATGACATTCCAAAATCCAGGAGGAACAACTATCTTCAAATTATAAAGAATTAGAGCAATATTCTTATTCATCTCTTCGAGCATGCTAACATGTAACTCACGGGTGCATAGGTTTCTGAAGAATTCACTCAACTCGACCAAGGGTTCCAAAACATCTTTCGGAAGAGCAACAAAGGCTATTGGAAGAAGATTCTCCAAAAACCACATGATGATCATGAATTTTCATATTTTCAAACTTTGTGTTAGATGAATCAACCCAATTTCCCATATTAGAACAATAACCATCAGGTACATGAATCTCTCGCAACCATTGGCAAACTAACCTCTTTTGAGTTAACGAGAGTGCAAACTTAACTTTTGGCTTACATAATCTATCAGTGGACGATTTTGTACCTAAGCCCAACTCTTGTCTACTGCACAGAATAGCCATATCCATTCTTGATTTTGTATCATCCTTTGTTTTTTCCAGAACATCCATCACTGTGTTCAAAATATTTTCACTGAAATTTTTTCTTAATTTGCATAATATTAAGGTTATGTCTTAGAAGTTGATACTTCCAACAAGGCAACTCCTAAAAAATACTTTGCTTGGTCCAGTTATGTTCATTTTCCTGAAATCCTCGAATTTGAAATTCTACTTCTGTAGTTACTTAAGACAATGTAGATGATACATCAGACAATATTTCACCAAAAATCTTTCGAGGAGGGCCAATGTATATGCTCTTCCCCTTACGAAAAGAAACTTTATTACCTCTAAAACAATGATTGTGAGGCAAGAACTGACGATGACAATCGAACCAATATGGCTTTTGTCTATGCTGTAGCTGGAATGTACAATTTTGGTGCATGCAAACCGGACATGCTAACAACCCATGCGCACTCCAACCGGATAGCATTCCATAGGAGGAAAAGTCATTGATTGTCCACATTAATGTAGCATGCAATCTAAAAGTTTCCCGCATGAAACATTAAATGTATCCACCACAACATCTCATAGCATTTTCAACTCATCAATTAAGGTTGCAAGTACACATCAATTCTGTTTTTTGGATTTGTTGGACCTGGGATAACACAACTTAAAAACATGTATAGAGTGGTCATACACATTTCTGGAGGCAAGTTATAAGGTGTAACAATAGCTAGCCACACAGGATACGATCTTCCAAATAGTGACAATGGTGTAAAACCATCAGCACATAGACCTAACCTCACATTCCGAGGCTCACCTGCAAAATTTGGATACTTTTGGTCAAAATGTTTCCACGCTAGTCCAACCGACGGATGTTGGAGAACACCCGGTTCTCATGGTGCCATCTCATGTGAGCGACAGTACTTTTAGAGGCATACAAGCTTTGCAATCTTGGGATTAAAGGTAGTTAGTGCATTGTAGCACATAAAACCTCCTTATGTCCTCGTTGGTTGGAGTTCTTTAGTAATTATCTTGCATATCCACAAAATTTGCATGCAGACATAGCCTCATCATGTTTATAATAAAGTGTGCAACCATTTGGACAACAATCAATTTCCTAAACGTCCATGACTAAATCTCTCACTTTTTTCAGCTGTTGATGATAATTTTTTGGAATGCGACTTTCAGGAGGGTATGTATCTTTCATCAGACCAACAACTTCATTGAAACAACATTGAGACATGTTGTGGCCTGATTTAATACTAAGCAGCCTTACAGATGTTTCTAGTTCAGTTATGTTACACCCTTCATATAAAGGTCTTTGGGCAGATTCAAGCATAGAGTAAAATGTCTTAGGATTTACATCATGAGCGCTACTCATGTTCATTTCATTAGCTTGGAAGGCAACATGAAGTATATCCTCCATATGATTACGATCATTGTGATCGTAATCATAACTTATAGATTATGAAGTGCTTGCACCCCCTACTTCTGAATTGTCATTTTCCCCATGACTTATCCAATTCTAATAATTCTTCACAAATCCTTTTCTACACAAATGAGAGTTTACAACATCAGGTGTAAAGTATTGCATATTCTTGCACTTAACACATGTACATCTATAAACTCCATTAATTCTATACTTCTCCTGTTTTTGTGCAAATTCATCAAATATATTTACTCCCGTCAACCACTTATTTCTAAGCCCATGTCCATCAAGATTTCTCCTCTTATACATCAATTGATGATGCAACGACCCATCCAAACGTTGATAATCTGGTAGCACTAATTGTTATATATTCTACAATTAATTTTAATAAATATCATTTAGCAATCAATTTAACCATGCACTAACTAATGAATTATTGTAATACATCATACAATTCAATATTTGGAAGACAATAATAAACTTATCTATGAATATTAACACAATTTTGATGAACATAAATAATTATAGGTAAACATAATAAAGAAACCTGTTTCAATCGGCAAAATACAACAGCAAGCTTGTCACAGGAACATTAACAATTACGATATTTTTTTGATCATTCAATATTTTTTTCCTTTTTTTCCCATCTAAAATACATAATAAATAAACCATAATTAACATCATTTACCAAAACAAATATATTTAATTATCACTTTATATTCGCATATTCCAAAAAGAAATTATATTCATATTTAGTTCGCATATTATATTCCCACATTTCGAAAATAAATTTTCACAAAAGAAAACTAAATTACAACAATGTAATTAAACATATATGCTACCAGAAAATAAGTTTAACGTAACTATTTTATTTATCAAATACAAATTACATTATTTATTTCATATTTCATCGAAATAAACAAGCCCAAAAAATAAACAAAATATTATTAACAAAAAAATTCTTAACATATTTTAACATTTTATAAGAATTATACGGTTTTTATAAATATATATACTTAATATATTTTATTCCACTTGGCCAAATAAATACACATCATAAATCAAATAACAAATAAACATATTTACATCATATTTTCCACATCCATAATTTACCAAACAAAATAAATGAAATAAACAAATACATATATACACTACAAAATTAAATTACACAAAATTCAATAATACATAACAAATTTCTATACAAACATAATATATACAAGAAATCCAAAAAAAATAAACATACTTAACAAACTCAGGTCATTTACCAAAACAAAACGCATTAAATATTCTTAAAATATTTCTACATTTTATAATAGTTATATTTTTTTAAAATTACCTACTTAATATATTTTATTCCACTTATCCAAATAATACACTTCATAAATCAAATAACAAATATAACATATTTCACATCCATATTTTCCACATCTATAATTTACAAAACAAAATAAATTAAAGAAACTATCACATATATACACTACAAAATTAAATTTCATAAAATTCAACAATACATAACAAATTAATATACAAATTTAATATTTACAGCAAATCAGAAAAAATAAACATACTTAACAAACTTAAATCATTTACCAAAACAAAGCACATTAAATATTCTTAACATATTTCAACATTTTATAATAATTACATAACTTTTATAAATATACATACCTAATATATTTTATTCCACTTATCTGAATAAATATACTTTAAAAATCAAATAACAAGTAAACATATTGCATTCATATTTTCCACATCTATAATTTACCAAACAAAATACATTAAATAAACTAACATATAAATTACACACTACAAAAATTAAATTTCACAAAAATTCAACAATACATAGCAAATTTATGTAAAACTCAATATATACAACAAATCCAAAAAAAATAAACATACTTAACAAACTTAAATCATTTGCTAAAACAAAACACATTAAATATTCTTAACATATTTGAACATTTTATAATAACTATATAACTTTTATAAATATACATACCTAATATATTTTATTCCACTTATCCAAATAAATACACTTTATAAATCAAATAGCAAGTAAACATATTACATCCATATTTTCCACATCTATAATTTACCAAACAAAATAAATTAAATAAACTAACATATAAATTACACACTACAAAATTAAAATTTCACAAAATTCAATAATATATAACAAATTTATATAAAAATTAATATATACAAAAAATCCCAAAAAATTAAACATACTTAACAAACTTAAATTATTTACCAAAACAAAACATGTCAAATATTCTTAATATATTTCAACATTTTATAATAATTATACAATTTTTATAAACATACATACTTAATATATTTTATTTCACTTATCCAAATAATTACACTTCATAAATCAAATAACAAATATAACATATTTCACATCCATAATTTATCAAACAAAATAAATTAAATAAACTAACATATATATATATATATATATATATATATATATATATTACAAAATTAAATTTTACAACATTCAATAATAAATAACAAAGTAATACAATTTCAACACACAATAATTTCAATAAACCTAGTTGCTTAGTCTCACTAACCTGTAAATACCCAAAAAATTAAATCAATAACCGGCGAAAAGAGTTGCAAAAAGACAACGGCAGCGGCGGCGGACTGCTTCTCCTCTTCAACCCACCCATAATAAATTGACCAGAAAAAAAAAAGTAATTGAATCAAAATTTTCAATTTTAAACAACAATTTAACTAAAAATAATTAACTTACTGGTGAATAATAATTAACGACAAGCTCTTCACGTTCACCGGCCACCCAAAAAAATGAGATTTGCTCTTTCTCTCTCCTCCTTCCTCTCTTTCTCTCTCCTCAACACCCTCTTTCTCTCTCCTTTGTTCTATTTCTCTCGGTTGTGAAATGAGGGCCAAACGTGAAGACCATGCTTTTAAAAACAAGATCTACTTTTTTTGGGAAACGAGATAACTTTCCTGCAGAAATTACATCAGAATCCGATGAAAAGTCGAATTTCCGACGGGAAGGATTTCCATCGGAAATCCCGTCGGAAATTGGATTTTCTATTGGATTCCGATATAATTTCCGTCGGACATGGCTTAATGTCTCCATCGAGCGCCTTGTACGTCGCTTTTTCTATTAGTGTTTGGCCCCATTTTTGTAGTGAATTAGAAGGGGGTGGGGAACATAAGCAATACCATGAGCGTGTTCGACAATAGTATTTTGGGTAGCATTTAAAGTTTTGACTGAATCAATACACATATCAGGTAATTTTTATTGTTCGATAACATAGTGTTTTAACTAGCATTTCAACTAGCGTTTCTTAAAAACTAATAGTATTAATGTTTGGCATTCAAAAGTACCATTTCATTTTTTTGGCAAAAAAAAATCCTTTGGAAATCTATCTTTGAAAATTATCTATATCAATTTATGTCAATGTACATTAATCAGTTAACCCAATAGCTAAATTTACTGAATACATTTATTTTAACTGCTTATCTAAACAGTTATCCGCTAACAGTTAAATTAGAAACGCTATCCACTATCTAAATATCTGTTCGCTACCTGAACTGTTATTCGATACTTGAACTGCTAATTTTACCGAATATGACTCATATTTGCAATATATCAACATGGCCACTTTTTATACGGTCACATAAGTAAACACATCCAATACACAACCAAAAAAGAGGAAAAGCAAAAAAAATAAAATAAAAGCAACCAAGCGGTCCAAGCAGGCAACACTGCAACATGGTGGAAATTTTTGTAACCATTTTTACTCAACTCCCACTTTTATTTTAGAAGAGTGATTTTCAAGCTACCAACGTCTTTATTTGCTAAGTGGATTGTTTCCAATTTCTTCTCCATTTTTTGTGCAATATAATGGGCACATAAGTCTTCCATGAATTCAACTCTTTTTTGACAAATATGATGCGATTTTCCCCATTGTATTGTACTGATTTTGCTTCTCATTTGAACCCCCAAAAAAAAAAAAACAAATGGGATGTGAATTTTTTTGAGCAAACAGTATTCTTATGAGCAAAACCGACAACATTTACTAAATTGTTTTCCTTCTTTGAATCACACAAAGTTAACTAGGTAACCTGTCACCTTAGCTATGAGTGCACATGGTTGAGAAGTACCTATTATATTTTAACAGGATGGCACCATTATCCTTAAGGACAGTGTCTAACACAGCTCAAATAGAAAATCCTCTCTAACCTTTTTTTTTTATTATTTTTGTTGCATCCTTTATTTACAGTTTATTTACCGCAATCTTACGGGTAACCCCTTTTAAAAAAAAAAAACTATTTTCATGTATGATTCACGTAGAAATTCAAACATAAATACAATTTTTATATTATAATTTAAAACATGTTGACTTATTTTCTTTTTAGTGGCGTATATGCTTCATGACAAAACCCAAATATTAATTCACATCATTAAATTCTATTTTTATGTTTATATAAATATTATATTTATAAAAAAGCTGTAAGATTTTTCATGTTGGTAGTATATTAAAAAATATATATGTATTTCTATAAATATGAGAAAAAAATAGATGATAAGTTGAATGTTATAAAAAAATATATAAGGAGATTTAAAAAGATGTAAGAAGATATAAGGAGAAGTAAGGAGATGTAAGAAGCTGTATGAAGGTATAAGTTTTAAGCTAAATCTTTCCAATTATAGAAAAACACATGACCAAGAGCTGTAAAGAAGTTAGAAGAAAATGTAAGAAGATGTAAGGAGCTGTGAGAAACTGTAAGGAGTTTATAAGGATAGATGTAAGAAGTTGTTGAATTATTAAAAAATTGATGAGTATGAGTTTTAGATATGTGTGCATAATTGTTGATCTTTTCGGGGGAAAAAATATTTCATGAAAGTAAAGTATATTTATCACTGCTATTTATGAAATAAATTTTATAACATCACTAAACAAATTACATTTTAGCATCACAAAAAAATTATTTTTCTACAATTATTGTTTTGGATAATAAAAGAAATAGTGGAATAACATAATTAATGAAAATAAACCTTTAAATATGTCCATCAAATAACAATAAGATAAATTTAGAACGACAAATGTGTAGAACCAAATATTTGCTACACTTGAGATGATTTTTTGGTATGAACATTAGTTTTACCTCCCCATAAGCAAATTAGTTTTACCTTCCCACAAGTAAATTAAAAAATAACAACTTTTCTCAACAAAATTGAATAGAGTCCTAAAAATAAAATACTATTTAAATTAAGCATTTTAGAATTAAATTCGACCCAATATTCAATTGTATGATAATAGCAATCAGGTTGCCATGGATAAACTTATGGATTAAATAGTTGAAATATGTCACCTACATGTTTACTACATATATGATTCACGTTGAAACTCAAACATAAATGCAATTTCTATATTATAATTTTAGAACATGTTGACTTATTTTCTCTATAATAGCATATATGTTTCATGTCGAAACTCAAGTATTAATTCACAAAAATTTTGTTTTTATGTTTATACAAATATTATATTCATAAAAAAAGTTGTAAGATTTTTCATATTTGTAGTATATAAGAATTATATACATATTTCTATAAATATGTAAAAAAAATAGAAAACAAGTGGAATGTTATCAAAAATATATAGGGAGAGTTAAGAAGATGCAAGAAGATGTAAAAATATGCAAGAAAATGCAAAGAAATGTAAGAATTTAGTTAAAGATGTAAAAAAACTTTAAGGAGTTGTAAAGAGTTGTAAGGAATTGTAAGAATGTGTAAGAAACTGTAAGCTAATTCCTTCTAGTTGCAAAAAAAACATAGCCTAGCGGCTATTATTTATGTGCATATTATGTGAAGTACTGTCTCACTTGAGCTTGGATATGGAATGCCTCTTTAGGAATGGTTACTGTTATAGTCGTTGTTAACTATTACACGTATATATGACACACTTTGGCACATAAGTTAAATTGAGGTGTATAGTTAACCTATCTTTGATTTATTATTATTATTATTATTATTTTATTGTTATTATTACATGGGATTCAATTTTTATTAAAAATAATCATAAGTACTCAATAATATAATGTTAAAGGATTTGACCTTAAGACCTTCATATCTAGAAGTGTACCTAAGTCGAGTTGAGCTCGAATCATGCTAGGCTTAGCCAAGCTTGTCAAGCAATTAAGCCTAAACACGATGCGAGCTGTCAAGGTGCCACAATGCAATAGGAATAAATAAACACAATTTAAACACGTCTACCACTTGTATGAATACTGCTTGTATTGATTATGAGCTGAAATTTAATTAACGCAAAGCAGTCGAACCGAGTTCGAATCAAATTTTAAGGTAAATCCAATAATTTTCCCGGCCAACATGGCTCATTTACAATCGTAAGAATACTAAGATATGAACCTTAGCCGATGCCCACTTGGATCCTTTTCATGCGGAACATCATGCAACCCGTAGTGGCTTATCTACTCCAGATATAATTTTCCGTAGTGCATTTTCGTCATCTAGACTTTTTCAACTTTTTCACAAAGTTGGTAGAGTACAACTTATTGTGGATATTTTATCCTTTTCATTTTCTTCTTTTTCCCCCAACACTTCCTCTTTTTCAAAATCGATGCCCTAGCGAGACTCCAAAGTCCAAGCGAAGACCACCTGGTTTTGGAGGGCCCGGTTAGACGGCCAACGCAAGTTCCCAACCTGTTAATTTAGGCACAATGAAGAGAGTAACCAAACCATTCTTTCGGTTTTTTTTTTTTTTTTTTTTGGGGCTATAAATGACAGAATTATAGAAAGATCGATGTCATTAAAATTTAGTCCTAAATTTTAATGACATCGATCTTTCTATAATTCTGTCATTTATAGATAAAAGTTACCTTGGACAATTCAATCTTATTCAAGGCATGGCTTTTTTTTTTTATAATGATAAAGTGAGTATCAAATAAGGAATGGAGGCTAGAGTGGGAAAGAATGGAATTTGCTGAAAAATAATTATATTTTTCTTGCACGAATGGAAAAGAATGCTTTCATAGTTAATGTACGGTATCTTGCACGAATGGAAAATAATTATATAGCGTCTGAGAAGAGACATTGCTTGCCTTCATCTGTTGGTCTGTTGGTTAAGGTACGATATCTTCCTCTGCCCTGTTGCACTTATACTTTCATAGTTAATGTCACTTGATTTTTTGTTTTTCGTATTTCTTAGTCCATTCCCTATGGCTTATCCTTAATTTTTTTCCATAAAATGTTTGCACAAAATTCTTCTTCTATAAAATGTTTTCACAAAAATCTTGTTTTTCTAAGTATCTTGGAATCAGCCTCTTTGCAGACAGGATTCCTGGTAGAGGTAAGGTTGCCTACATCTAGATCTTCCCAGACCTCGCGAAAGCGGGATCCACACTAGGAGTTGTTTTTGTTGTTGTTGTTGTTGCAAGAATGGAAAAGAATGAAAATGGGAAGGGAATGAATAAGAAGAAATAGAATGAAACAGGGAGGAATGGAACAGAATGATAGAAAGATGGTATTATTGATATCAAAGTGCAGGAGGAAATGGGAGGGAGAGGAAAGCAGTTGAAAGATATAATAAAGGTACGCGTGGGCAACAAATTGGGTTGGGTTGGACTGGGCTAGCCCATTAACTAAGCGAGGTGGACAGGGCTTGACACATTTGTTAATGGGTCGGGCCTGGGTTATGGGCCAATTGAACCCAGCCCACCCATGGCCTGCCTATTACTACTTCAAGAGTGTTTTTGGTGAGTTAATTTTTCAATTAATGTCTCTATGATTTTACAACCAAACTAAACTAGTCCAAATTCAAAGTTAGAAAATACACAACCAAGCTAATAAACGGGTCGGATCGGGTCGGCCTATGGGCGGCCCACTTTAGGCCCGTATAAAACCGGAACAAACTTGCACAAAAAAAAGGTGTATAATAATTATTGTTATGTACAAAGTGTTGATAATAAGATTAACTAATTAGAACATATAAACTAGTGTGTCAATTAGATTGAAAAAAAATAATTGGTCACTAAACGAGCCATTAATGGGTCAGCCCAGTCCGACCCGTTAATATGCCTTAATAGACTCGCCCACTATTGGCCCTTTCTATTATTGACCCAGTTCTTTATTAGCCCTATTTTAAATGGACTGACCGTTTAATCCAATAAGTACTCAATCCGTTGTCCACCCCTAAATAAAAGTATAGCATAAAGGAATGAAAGTGGAAGCCCAAATTTATCCACTAGAAAAGCATGCGCTCATATGGAACTCTTGATGTATGAATTTTTTAAAATTTGTGTGAGAGGCGCACACAGAAAAAGCTTCCTTGCATATCTTGATCGGTCCCCAAAAAGAAAGGTTACATTTTTCTCTCATAATGGTCCATGTGGCCATTAAAATAGCCACTTTGGGCGCAACTGTCACCAATGCAAAATTGCTTGCTGAGTAATGTATTTTTCATAATTTTATGATGTTATGTGCTTGCTTTAACTTTTTGCTTGAGTTCGTGGGGTTATCTGCTTGAGATAATGCAGCTTTCTTTTCATCGTGCTTTCAAGCTTATCTAGACTGTATAATATACCTTTTGCTTCTGGATATTCTTAAATACCTTTGCGTGTGTCTTCTTCCATGCCAACCCCTACCTTTCATAACCAGTAATCATCCGTACAAGTGACGTTATGATGCCTTCGCTTGTTGGGATTAATCAGCGAATTTCCGTAAAATATTTCCTCAGTTCAGAAATGCCGATGCTCCGTGCTCATAAATTGAAGACTAATTTAAGTACAATTTGTTCATATATTTAGACACTTGACCCTTTTTTTTTCATTATTGGTAGCATATTAAAGGCTAAAAAAATTAAAAGTCTAAGCATAAGGAACAAAATTAAAGAATCAACAAGACTGTACTACTTACAACAAATAAGCACAAAATTAAAAGACTAACATGGGTGGAAAACCCACCGCTCCACATGTCCATCGGCCATAAGTAATTAAAGGAAAAGTAGCGTCTAAGATCCATTTTGAAGGCTACCAAAGCATAGGTGTAAAATACTCTCTATGACAATGTTGTAATTGATCGTAGTACTTGTTCCCCTTGAAGGTCTGAAGTTTAAGTATTTTAAATAAAGATAATTTATGATATAAGAGTTCTATTTAGTTATTCACTAACAGTATTTCCACTCTGGTATGATGATCCAAAAATCTTATAGAAGAAAAGGGAAGAGGAGTGTACAGGTTCATGTCTTAGTTTAAAATCATGTTTCATAGCCTGCATCGAGTAGAAGATATAACCCGTTGAACAACATTAACATGATAGATTATGAGATATTCCTTAAAGTTCAATAATACATCATTTAGGTTCCGTTTGGACCTTGAACATTTTGGTGGAAAGAAATTTTTTTTGGGAAAGTTACTTTGTTTCTTGTGTTTGGTTTAGAGAAAATCACAAAGAATTTTTTTTTTGAAGAAACTTAGGTGGAAAAATTGTTAAAAACAAGTGATAAAATTTTCCTCATAAAATTGTTAGGAAAGTTTGAGAAAAATTCCCAACCTTATCCAACCTCATATTGTTTAGATGACATCAATATGATTCAAGTAGTTCGTCAACATTCAGATTTCTCATCGAAGTTCTTGTATTTTTTTCTCAATCCAAACAAGAGAAAAAAACTCATTCCCTCCATACTTTTTTTTTCCTTCACATTTCTTTTTCCCTTTAGCTTTTTTTTCCATCAAATTTTCTAATGACCAAATGGAGCCTTAATGTGTTTCATGACAAAATATTGTTGACGGCAGGTGCTCAAAAATTGGATAAAGAGGGAGAAGACTAATGTAAGTTCATATTTATTTTTAAAAATTTTGTTGGATAGTGTCTCGAATAAAAAAGTAGCATTCATTCAACAACAAAATAAATTACTAGAAACTTTAGAAAGTTTTCCAAAGCCCACATGGTTAAAATGTGTTAATGATAATGATTTTTCGTTTTCCTCAAGGAATAAGTACGGTCGTCCTTCGGTGAATTACCTCTATGATCATGAATTTTTTCTGGTCATGTTTCGAAGAAAGCCCATCTACTCATTGGATTTAAGTGGGACCAACGTCAACAACCATGCACTCTAGGGGGTTTGGGGATATGGGACCTCGCGAAATGGAACCAGGTCTTACTAATGTAACAAGCATGGCAGATCTAGTCAAAACACTAGTCACTCATAGCTCAAATTTATCCAGGTAAGTAAAAGCTCACTCTCCTATAGACGTGGCGTATTATGACTGTAAAGAACATAATGCTTCATGGGGATTGTTGGGCTTGGCTAGAGCGGCATCCAAATTTAAAGAAGCCCTAACATAGAAAATATAGAATGGTTGCATAGTCAGAGTGCTTGAAGGCAAGTAGTGTTGTAGTGAAAGATTACGGTTACTACCATCAATAAACACCGCAACCTGGGAACATCGCCCTGTATCTGATTTGTTCAACAGAACCAAAATTCGATGGGATGTAGGCAAAATTAGAAGCTTATTTGCCTACCAAGTAATATAGAACATCCATGCACAAAACGTTAGGCTTGCCGAAAAACTCGATCAGTTATACTGGCCACAACGGAGCAATAGAGAGCATACTGTCAAATCTGGCTATCAGTGGACACTGAAGTGTTATTACATAGCACTGAATATTCGAACAGTTAAGATGTGGAAGACTTTGTGGTCACTTCAAGTCCCAAGCCGTTGGAAACTCCTAATTTGGAAGGCATTTCATAATGCTCTTCCCACTGGCAACAATAGGTGAATTAGAAAGATAGAGCAATCGTCTGAATTCCCACTATGCAATAAACTTGGAAGAATCGGTTCAACATCTCCTTAGAGATTGTTGGCTGTCCAAGCTACTATAGAGGACTCCCCTTCGGTAATCAATATTGATGCACCTGCTGGTTCCTTGGACCCAGTGGATATGTGATTGGTTAATCTTGCTAAATCGAATCGGTAACCCAAGTCAAAAGGGACCAAGTATTTTTGTAGCAATTATATGGAGTATTTGGATGTCTCGTAATGAAATTCTTTTACACTAAGCATCTACGACTCCCACAAGATAGGTGGAAGAACTACAAAGCAGTCTACGTTCACTCTCGAGTTTCCTTGTTTAGGCGAGGAAATCTCTTCTACAAACCTCATCCGCGAGCCAAAGGGCAACCGCGATGCTATGAGTCACAATAACCCAAATACAAGTGTCTCATCCAAGTAGCTGGAGTATGCTTCAAAAAGAAAAGATGGGCAGACATTACCATATTGGCAAGCCAAGGAGATGTGACTATTATGACATATCAAGATAAGTTGTTATGCAATTCAAGAGTGCTGGCCACAATGCTGGCTGCAGAAAAGGCTCTGGCCTTGGTGCTTCAACATGGATGGTCGACAATAGAAATCTGGACAAATAGTTCAATGTTAATATGATCTTTGCTAGAGGAAAACGCTACTCAAGTGGATATTTTATTGATACTTGATCAATGTACTAGGTACCAACAGATCTTTGGATGTTGTATTTTTAGGAAAGTAGATAAATGTTAAATCCAAATGGCATTAAATTTAGCTAGACAGGTAAGATATCAATGTGCGTAGTGTATGTCTACTCTGTATTGCCCAATAGACAAGAAAAGATAAAGAAAAAAGAATAAATACAGCCATGGCGTGTGGTAGATGCTAATGTTTCTTTTTTTTTTGTTTTGTTTTTGTTTTTTTTGATGGGGAAAGGGGGAGGGATGGCTTGGGGTGCAATTGAATCGTTCGGGGACCCTATGGGATAAGTTTATCCATTTGCAAAGAATGCATGAACGATAAAACTAGGGACGAGCATGGGGCGGGTTCGGTGCGGGTTGAGCTATACCCGTATCTATACCCATTTTCAAAAGTCATACCCATACCCACATCTATACACATCGAATTTTGAATTGTTGTACCCATACCCCTACCTATCGGGTTTTTCGGATTTACGGATTTTATTCGGATATATATAGGATGCGCAAAGTGTCACCCATATTCAACCCATATTTGCATACATGGTATATCTGATTAGCAATTTCAAGCGACGCTACTAAAATTTATGTCGGATAAACTCACGGAAGTTAAAAATGTAAAAAAATTTAATTTTTCATTTCTACATAAATAAACACTATACACTTAGAGTTTCATGCCAAACATTTATTTTTGGATTTTATCATATTTTAGTCGCCTTTTACTAGGAAATTGGGTATGGATTTTAAGAATCCATACCCATACCCTTGCCCATTTTCCAACGCTATATCCATACCCGCCCCATACCCATTTTTTTACAAGTTTGCGTACCCATGCCCACTATAAATGAGGCGGGTTTGGGACGGATTTTTTGAATTTGGGTGCAACTCTCATCCTTAGATAAAACGGTATTTACAAAGTTGCCATGTGAACAACGCTTGTCCCTTCAGCATGATGCATGAATTTATTAAATGTCTCATATAGAGCTTGTGTACGTATATCTAGTACTATAGTTAATCAATGCAAGTAGGTTCAAGCAACTTGACATTTTTTTTTTTAAAATAAAATTTTAAATTTGAACCTTGTGAATGGAGACAATATATAATAGGATGGTTTGATTTTTATGAGTCAATAATATCCTGACTCTGACAAATAAAAGTTCAAAGACCCAAAAAAGAATTTAATATAGCAGTTGGATTTAGTGCATGCGTTCTTTAAGGCCACTCCGCTGATGTTTCAGTCCATATTTTTGGTGACAGGTAAGAGTTCACCAATGTGATAATTTTCAAGTACAAGCATGACTATCCCATACGGTGAAAGTTTTAAGAGAAAGCGGGGGCGAATATGGAGGTTTATTGATGTATACTAAGTAGGAGAGAGTCCAACCTCACAAAAAGCTAGAGAAAGTGTTTGGTTTTTTGATAGAAGAGGAAAAACAA
>JACYFF010031957.1:90496937-90540008 GCA_017589665.1 Selenicereus undatus
AAAAGCTAGAGAAAGTGTTTGGTTTTTTGATAGAAGAGGAAAAACAAAGGTAGAAGAATGCAAACATGGATAGTCAAGTGACCTTGCAGGGATAATCCTAGGAGCCACCCTTGGAGAACACTTGGGCAATCCTCTTTAGATCAACTAGTGACTGAATTTAATCACTATCTAGTTGAAATAAAAAGAACCTAGAGACCCACTTGAGTTGCCAAACTCAAGATACAACACTAGAAATTTTAAGGGAGAGAGTTTTCTAACTCACAAAATTTCATATATCTCGAAAGTTGATCGAATTGAAATGATTCTAAACTATGGCCTTTATATAGTAGAGGCCTTACACAATGAAAAGACATAGAAAATAAATGAAAATATGTGAATTAAAACAAGTAAACTTTCAGCATACTACATTCGGATGAACAAGCCGAAGAGGGATGTCTTTTGGTGTTGTTGGTGTGAAGTGAGTGTGGCAGCAAAAAGGATTCATGCATCCCATAATTCCACACATCTAGGCCTTATTAGAAGAGGGAGGACACGCTTTATGAGGAGGCATAAGCAGCAAGAGCCGAAATCACAAGCTTTCACACACCTTCACGCGTTTTGCATTAAATGCATTCACATCAGCAGCAACCCCAACTTCAAACAGGCATAACTCTCTGGTTTTGGATCCAAATTCGATGATTCTTGATTCATTGGAAAGCTTAGGATGTCTAGTTTCCAGGGAATATAGTTTCATCGCATTTGGACCAGCTGTTCAAAATTTATGGGCCAAAGAGTGGAGACTGTCCAAAACTAGCCTGCATTTTGATATCCGAATTTATGGGCTGAGCTTGACCAACCAAATGAACTCCAAATTAAGCGTGGTTGGTCTTGTTGGAAAGATCTCTTATTAAGCTTGAAGAATGTAAGGACCATCAGAATTTAGGCCCATTACATTTTTATACAAGAGTGTCACAAATACCGGATGTGAAGAGGATGAATTAGGTGTGAACTCACAAGGCAAGTTCACGGCTTGTCGGCATAAAAGGGCAAACTCCTTGACTTCTTTGAGCTGAATAGGGACAGTAGAAGAGTAGTCAAGATGATCTCCAATAGTTTGCTCTTTTGAAGGATGGTCCCCATCATTTATGGTATGGGTGTTTTCGAATGCTTGTAATTTAAAAAATTGTTCAATTTTTAATATAAAAATTTTAAGATTTTAAAAGGGACAATCATAAGCTTAATTAATATTGTTAAATCGAAGGAAGTATAGTAATCAAATAAGGTTGAATAATAAAAGATTTAGATCCATCACCGTGGTAAATGTCATCTAGTTAGTGTAAAAAGATATTATCTAGACCTATCAGTTCAGTTAGACAGGTTATATCTAGGTCATATGTCTTTGTGTTCAGGTAAAATATGGATCGAACGTATTTTGAATTTGGGTAAAATACGGGCGAGTATATATAAGTTTCATAGGTTTCGGGTCGACCCAACGAGTTTAGAGTGCATTTTACGAGAGTTACTTTTCTTTTGTCAAAATAAAAAAAATTGTGCATATTTATTGCTCAAAATTGTAAGTATTTATTAAAAAAACATAGTAATTGTAATCTCTGAAAGCATTTTTAAAAATATTTTAACTTTTCATTATGATACATGAACGTCATGCATGGGTGGACAAAGAATCAACTACCCTTTGGGTTGGGTGGATTAACTTGTACATTGAAAGAAGGTCAATGACAGGTCAGATCATTTATGGGTTAGCCCATGGAGAGCATGTTGATGGGTTGGAGTAGTTTAACGCGATAATAACCCATTTAATAATTTGATACTTTTATTGTTCCCCTTGTTGGACCCGTGACTCAATATCTATTTCTAATTCCCATGTTAAGCCCACACCAAGTTCCCAACCTAGGCCCTGTGAGTCCTGACCTCAACCCAAATCAACTTCTCAACAAAAGTCATCTAAATCCCCAGCAAAGCGCGCATCAACTTCCAGTACCTAAGCCCACTGCAAATGCAAGCTTACCAGTACAATTGAAACAAAAGGGTAAGTCTTCATACTACTTACCAGTCAGCCCATCACCATCAGCCCATAGCAAACCTGACTGCAGATGACCTTCTGATAAACATGTACAAGTTAATTTATACCTATCCAGGCCATAGACCAGATCATTCCTAAACACACCTGACTGCACCCCTTTACAATCTACTCCTAACCCATTCAAACCTGACTCTAACACTAAACACTCATCCAAAACACTAACCAAACCTAACTTTAACCTTGGTGAACTTGCTGCAGCCCCTACCAAACCTCATACCAGGTCCAAATCTAGAGATGTTGGCATACATATAGGCCCTAATTTAACCATAGGCACATTTATGGATGGCCACAGCTCCCTGAGTCAGTAAATTTCTTCTCCCTTACTTCATAGCTGCTCCAAAAGTGGATGTGAAGGGAATACATGAAATTGTGATGAGGAAGTATGGAATTCATATTCCAGATCATACGTGTTGGAGGACAAGGAGAATGATGAAGGATGTTGTTGATGGCAAACATGAGGAAGGGTATAAGTCTTGACACATTACACAGAGGAGTACAAAGCCAAAAATTCAGGATCTATTACTTTCGTAACTTGGGCTTACTAAGGGTCTGCCAAGAACCTAATGATCAAGCACATACTCACTTGTATTGGTCCTTCAAATGCAGCATTTAAACAATTTTGTTGGCATTTGATTGGGATAGATGTCTGCCATCTTAAAAGGGTCTACAGGGGAGTGTTACTCACTACAATTGCTCTAGATGGCAATAATGGACAATTCTCATTAGCTTATGCTATGGTTGAGGCGAAAAACAAGGAAGAGTGGAGTTTTTTTTGCCCCCTATCTGACCTATTAAGAGCTCTTGATGCAGTTGAGAACCAGTCCATATATAACATAATGTCTGACAAACATAAGGTAAGCTTGCGTTGTTTTCTTTGTAAATTGCTTTATAATTTAGGCTATTTCACTGACTTGTTCATTATTTGCAGTTTAGGGAATTATAAAGGCCTTAAGAAATGTTATGCCTATTGCTTCAAAGAGAACATGTGTCATCCATTACTACAAACATTTTGCATCACTTTATCCAGGTAAGTCTAAACAGAACATACTCATGAAGGAAATCTATGTATATCTATGTTATATTTTTTACTTTATTAGATTAAACATAATACTGTTGTTTATTGTTAGGTGCATAGTTTCATACATTTTTTTACATTGCTACAAATACCTATGCCCCATTTGTACATGAGAAAGCAATGGAAAAAATAAGAGAGAAAGACCCTAGTGCTTATAATTGGCTGAAAGACATTGAGAAATTAGAACTGTGGGCTCGGTCTAAGTTTGACACCAATCTTAAATGTGATGACGGTACCAACAAGTTTGTTGAAAGCTTCAATCATGCAATTGTGAAGTTTAGAGGTTTGCCTATCTTTACCATGCTTGAAGAAATTGGGAAACTCATTGGGAGTAGGTTTGTGAAGAGATTTGAAAAGTCACAAAAATGGAATGGAAGGCTTGTCCCATATGTGCATAAGAAGTTGATTATGATAGAGATGGAAAGTAGGAACTGCACACATCTGGTACATGCAAGGTAAGGAGAATTTGATGTGACTGAAGGGCATACCAACTTCACAGTGAGGTTATAAGACAGGTTCTGTGATTGTAGAAAATAGCAACTCATTGGCCTCCCTTACAAACATGCTGCAAGGTGCATTTTTAGGATGAAGCAACAGTTGGAAGATTATGTTGAAGACTGCTTTACTATGGAGAAATATAGAAATTTCTACAATCACATTGTTCATTCTATTATGGCTCCACAAACGTGGAAGAAAAGGAATTTGCTTGATTTAGACCCACCTTATGCTCAAAGGAAAATAGGTAGGCCACCAAAGCATAAAAGAAGAGAGTCCTTGAATACCCTTTACCTGAATCTCAGTCACAACAACTCCCACACTAAGTACTTAGGTTTGGCACTACCAGGTATAAATTTTACCTCAAATTGTGGTTAATTAAGCTTACCAATATGTGTTAACTAATAGCATTTGTTTTATGGTAATAGGTGTAAAACATGTAAGCACCTAGGCCATAATGCTGCAACTTGTGGAAGGCCAAGAGACGAGCATGACAGACTGTTAGCCAAAAGAAAGAGGATACCCACAGAAGGTGGGGTTCCTAAACCTCGAGGCAGGCCAAAGAAGCAGAAGCCATTCACTTCAACTCTAGCACCCTCCATAACAATAGTAGCTCAAGTAGGTCCTTCCAGCCAATGTACCCAAGTTGGAGCAACTCAAGTAACCTGACCTACAAGCATCTCAAGCACCGAAAGCCAGCACCAATCTTGTGCTTATTAAGTTGTATTTGTAGTGAAAAAACTTATGAACTTTATAAATATTTATGATGTAAGACAAAGTATGTTCCAAGAGTATGTGTTGTTTACTTATTTGCACTTGTCATGTGATAAAGTGCACTTGGTTTGATAATGTAATTACTTTAATTCAACAAAGTCAAATAGAGTATGTGTTCCAGACAAAATATGTGTTAACTAGAAGAATAACTCAATAATTCCATTTTGTGATTACAATATACATAAATGGCTCCATCACATTAGCAAGTGAACTTCAAACTACCATCACAATGACAAGCGCTACAATAATACCAATTAAGAGCACATACACAATGCTTTGCCCCTTTTCAATCAACTCAAATAGCATTCTTAACCCTAACAACTCCATCTTGATTTCAGTAAGCATCATCATAATCCTCTTCTCCATCTCATTGTCATTATTAACCCACTTTAAGAACTTGTCACACCGTACGCACTTTATGTATTCCCTTCCCTAGTTTTGGCTTGAGTGGGACACTTTTCTTGTTCCTTGCATATGGCATCTTGGACATATGCAGTCATCATCAAATCAACTTAGCTGATTGCTCCTTGAGGATGACATTCCCCTCATTTCAACTTCTTGCCCCTTCTTGGCAAAAAAGAGAAAAACAAAAATTGAAGATATTGTGAGCTAAATCAGTGAAGACATGCAACAACAGGAGACAGAGCACAATGCTCCTTTCCTTGAGCACTAGAAGGCAAACCAATAAAAAATGCAATGGTAGTAGCACCTATGAAGGATGTATGCTTGGGAAGGTGGGCGAATGCAAGGAGACTAAGGAATGCAAGGAGAAAGAAGAGCAGTGGGGAAGGAAGGGAAGACCGAAAGGAGGGACAAATAAGATGGTTGGGGATGTATTTAAAAAGAAAAACACATGACCGTTGGAAACAATTGTAAGAATTATATCTTTAGGGGTAATTTTGGTTTTCAACTTCTAAAATTCAAATTCAGCGCTCTTTCAATCGGAATGCTGATGTCACAGGCAGGAATTGAGCCATACAAGTAGTTTCACCATTCTTTAAGATATCCCAAAATTAGTTTTAAAAACTAAGGGTCCTTAAAATAGTTTCCACATAAGTTGCCGTACCTTTGTGTAGTTCTTAGATAAATTGTCTATTACTCTTTGACCTTAGCTTTACCTACTATAGAAGTTAAACAGGAGCTCACTAATCCGCCAAACCCGTGGGCCCATGATTTTTTCATTGGCCAGATATCTTATGTTCTTTCACATTTCTTGCTGATCACCTTTTTGACATGAACATTTTTCTTTTTTTTTTAAATATCCTCTTTCTGTTTTTTAATTTTCATGGAATCCTTTTGACTGGGAAATTTTATAATATATGTTCATGAAACCTTGAATCGCTTGTATTGGCAATGCGCAATATCAAAACCGAGAGCTTCTTTGTTAGCTTTCAACTTTAGATGTTTTTATTTATCTTTTAATGGAATTAAGATTGTCAGTAACTAAGATTTTTACGCTCTCATCAACTTTATTCTTGGGTTTTAGCTTGATTAAATTGGTTGGTTATTCCAAGCACTTTCAAGGTCTTGCCCAATTGTTGATCCACTAGGAGAATGCATGGGTTTCCCACCTTGCTTCCTTTGGGAACAGGGATAAGCAAGATATTTCATGGGGATCTTTTAATTTGTTTGTTAATAGTGTTAAACTAATTATTGGATTTTTTTATTTGTATCTTTCGACATTTGGCCATAGATATACCTTTGGGGGGGGGGGGGGGAACACTGTAGTATACTGATTTTGATAAATCTTTTATGAAGCTTATTCAATCACAGTCGATATAGTTGTGTGGAGCTTAGTCATTAACGACTGGATGTTTAGATTTTTTTCTTTTATATTTGAACTAATTATTGCATCCTTTTTTATTTGCATCTTCTGATATTTGGCCATAAATACATTGAAAAAAAAAACTTATGATATTTAGTGGCTGTAGTATACTACTTTTGATAAATGTTATATATATGGAGCTTATTCAATGAGATCTGAAATAATTTGTGGAAAAAGAGTGCAGTTTATTATTGGTTTGTTCTCCGCTTCTCTACAACAGCCACGACATGCTTATATATCATACAGAGAGACGGAGTTTCTCTAATTCCTAACCCTAACTAGATAATTTAGCTGCCTAGAATATAGGAATCAGATAATGAAAATATTTACAAAATATTTACATATTGTAGACTTTCCTAATACTCCCCCTCAAGTTAGAGCATGAGGATTGATCATGCCCAACTTGGATGCAAGGAAATGAAACTGTTGTGTCCCCAAAGCCTTGGTAAAGATGGCTGCGAGCTGAAGATGAGACAAAATGTAGGCGGTGATCAAGTCTTTAGATAACAGTCGCTCGCGGACAAAGTGGCAGTCAATCTCAATGTGCTTAGTTCGTTTATGGAAGATAGGATTCTTGGCGATATAAAGAGCAACCTGATTATCACAATATAACTTCATGGCTTGCGAATGAAAAATACAAAGAGATGCAAGAAAGGATTTGAGCCATATAAGCTCAGTAGTCACAACAACCATTGCCCGATATTCAGCTTCAGCAGAGGAGCGGGACACGGTACTTTGTTTCTTTGTCTTCCAGGAGACCGGTGATTCGCCGAGAGTAATAAAGTAACCGGTCAAGGACTTACGAGTGAGGGGATAAGCACCCCAGTTAGAATCGCAATAAGCATAGATTTGGAGAGTAGAGCTGGTGCGCAATAAAAGGCCTTGGCCAGGAGTCCCTTTTAAATAGCGCAAAACGCGTTTATCGACTTCAAAATGTTCCTCCTTGGGGTCTTGCATAAACTTGGATAATATGTGAACCGCATAACATAATTCTGGTCTCGTAATGGTGAGATAGATGAGACGTCCAACTAATCGTTGGTATGAAGTGGGATCCGGTAAGGGTTGACCATTAGCGAGAGGGAGTTTGTGATTAGGTTCAATAGGGAATGCCGCAGGCTTAGCACTAAGTAGCCCACATTCATCAATAATTTCAAGAGCATATTTCCTTTGGCGTAGGAAAATTCCTTGAGCGCTATGGGTAACTTCAATGCCCAAAAAATACTTCAAAGGACCTAGGTCCTTTATATGGAAGCACCTGTTCAAATAACGCTTAAATTCTGCATATGTTGTAGAGTCTTTGCCAGCAAGAACCAAGTCGTCAACATAGACCAATAGTGCCATAAAAACATCACCCTTTTTGTAGGTAAATAAGGAATAATCAGCAAAAGAGCATACGAAACCAAAGGCAAGCAGTTTAGAAGATAGTTTCGCAAACCACTGTCAAGGTGCTTGGTTTAGACCGTAGAGGGACTTTTGTAACTTACAAACTGTTTTTTTCTGAGGAGATCGAAACCTAGGGGGCAAGGTTATGTACACGTTTTCTTCCAAATCGCCATGTAGAAAGGTGTTGTTGAAATCCATTTGATGGAGCTCCCAACCCTTGGCAGTGGCAACGGAGAGAAAGCAACGTACACTAACTATTTTCGCAACAGGAGCAAAAGTCTCATGGTAGTCAAATCCCTTAACTTGTTCGTCCCCTCGAATCACAAGACGGGCCTTGTAGTGTTCGATGGTGCCATCGGAGTTGTACTTTACTTTGTAGACCCATTTGTAGTGAATGGGTTTCTTCCCTGCTGGCAAATCCACTAGGGTCCATGTTTTGTTATACTCGAGTGCCTCAATTTCTTTGGCCATTGCGTCTCTCCACCAGGAATCAGTCACTGCTTCATGAAAATATCTTGGTTCCACAACTTTAGTAATTGCATGAACATAATTCATATGCACATTAGAAAATTTGTTACACGTAACATAATTCGCTATTGGATACGGATTACCTGAGGAGACCTTTTGAAGTGGGTGAGTTGACAAGGGGTCATGTTGTTGAATTGAATGACACAAGTAATCTTGGAGATGTGTGGGAGTCTTTCATTCTCGGTGTCCTTTTCCGTACTCCTGCTCATTGGACGTTGCGGCTGGGGCACACTGTGGTGAATGGGTTTCTATATCTTGGGCTGGCGAAGATAGGGTTTCTGGGGTTGCAACAAGCTGGGCTGATGAGGACCTGTGTTCTGCTTCGAACCCACATAACTCCCCTTGCCTGTGGGCTGGCTATTGTGGGCCTCGATACCTTGGTCTGGTACCAATGTACCACCTTTGTGGTTGGTATGGTGCCCCAGCTCAATTGCTGTATCAAGTTCATCGTGGCCCAGCACATTTGAAGGCAAAGGATCTGAGTTATAGGAAGCTAAAAACTCATTGTGCTCAGTCTTGCTATGAGAGGCAAAGGGAAACTTGTCCTCATGGAAAATTACATTTCTATTTACAGATATATCTTCAGTCTCCAAATCATAGACTTTCCATCCTTTTTTACCATATGGATATCCGACAAATACACATGTTTTGCTACGTTGGCCAAATTTATCCTTTTATCGGGGGAGATAATGAGCATAGCAAAGTGAGCCAAACACTTTAATATGAGCATAAGATGGTTTCTCACCAAACAACATTTCATAAGGGGTTTTTCCATGCAAAATAGAAGTAGGAGTCCTATTTATAAGATAGCCAGCAGTCAAGACACCCCCTAAAATTCAATGGGTAGGTTAGCCTAAAAACGAAGAGCTCGGCCAACGTTCAGGATATGACGATGCTTTCTCTCAGCCCGTCCATTTTGTTGTAGAGTATCCACACAAGTGGTTTGATGTATTATTCCTTGTTCTCCATAAAATTGCTTCATGGATCCAAAAGTAAATTCATACCCATTGTCACTTCTGATAGTTTTGACATTAGTGTAAAATTGTGTTTTGGCCATCATGCAAAAATTGTGAACTAATTGTGAAGCTTCGCCTTTGGTTTTCATGAGATAGACCCAAACGGCCCTACTTGCATCATCCATAATTGTCAGGAAATAATGGGCACCACAAAACGAGCTAACACGATATGCTATATCACAGTGGACTAATTCAAACGGTTTAGAAGCTTTATTACTACTAGTAGAAAAAAGCATACGTGTTTGCTTAGCCCGAAGACACACATCACATAAATCATTCTTATCGCTTCTAGTAAAACTATCACTAATGGTATTTGATAAAAAAAAGTAATGTCTGACTAAAGGGATGGCCCATACGTCGATGCCATAGATCATATGAGATTGCGGAGTTGACTTGAACATTTGCTGGAAGATCATCCTGGAACAAGTAGACCCCTTGTTGTTGCTTACCCACTCCAATCGTGTTCCTTGTAGTGTGGTCCTGTATCACACATAGCTTATCAATGAAGGTTACAATGCAAAAAACTTCTCTAACTAATTGCGCAATGGATATAAGATTGCAGGTTAATCCTGACACATACAGAACATCTTGAAAAATTATTTTTGGGCTCAACTTAAACCATTCCACGTTTAATGGCCATAGTTTCTACACCATTCGGCAATCCAACACCCATAGGCGAAATATTAGAAATGTTGCACAACAATGTTATATCCCTGGTCATATGATATGAAGGCCCACTATCTAAAAGCCAAGCTTTCTTAGTTGATAGCTTCTCACATCCGGATTTTGGAGCCTCAATTAGACTCAAAATCCATTGTACCTGTTCTGGAGTAAATCTGGAAATACCAATCTGGTTGGGTTCGGGTTCTGCACACTCGTGGGCCTCGCTGGATGCTTATATCGCATGAGCATACTCACGCCCTCTTCCTTGACCAATACCTCTGCCTCCTCGTCCATCTCGACCTCGTCCGCGACTCCTACTTCCACCTCGCAACCCCTAGTTGGCTGGGTAGCTGATGACCTCGAAACATATAGCCTCATCATGCCCATACTTGTCGCAATGTCTGCAGGTGGGCCGTTCTCCAGTTGTTCCGTGTGTCCTTCTTCCGTGTTGGGCAGCAAAGGCAGCCACTTGCTCAGTCCGATTGTCTCGGTTGATCATGACACACCTGTGGTGTTCTTCCTGCTGTACCATGTTGAACATCCTGTCCAATGATGGTAGTGGTTCAAGAGCTAGAATTTGGCTACGGATTGTGGAGTAAGCGTCGTCGTCAAGTCCCATTAAGAACTGATGGGATTTTTCTTGCTCCATAATCTTCATGAATTCGGTTGCTGCTCCACACTTGCACTCAGGCACTTTTATGTAATTTTCAGGCTCATTCCACAGCCTAGCAAGCTTTGAGAAAAAGTCAACTACATCGAGATTATCTTGCTTACATGAGGCTATGTTAGCTTTTAGTTGATGAATTCGAGGAGTATTTGTAACATAGTATCGTTTTTGTAGATTTTCCCACATAGTTTGAACCGAATCCACATACGCTACACTGGTGTGCAACTTTGGCTCGATTACATTCAAAAGCCATGAACACACCATAGAGTTGACCATCTCCCAAGCATTACCCTCAGGAGATGCAAGATTGATTGGTTTTGTGATGGTTCCATTGATAAAACCAAGCTTGTCTTTTGCCTTTAACGCTGTCCTTACGGCCTTTTCCCATAGGTCGTAGTTTTTACCGTTGAATTTGATAGTTGTGATTATTGCTCCAAGGGGCGTCTGAAGCATGTAGATAGTAAGGGGACTGCGGACTAACAACGAACTCTGTTGCCTCACCTTTCTTGCTGTTCTTCCCATCACCGTTCTTGGTGTCCTTAGTCATGGCTACCTCTTTGCTGGTTAAAGATTAATGCGTTGGTTTAATGCTCTGATACCATGAAATAATTTGTGGAAAAAGAGTGCAGTTTGTTATTGGTTTGTTCTCTGCTTCTCTACAACAACCACGACATGCTTATATATTACATAGAGAGATGGAATTTCTCTATTTCCTAACCCTAACTAGATAATTTAGCCTCCTAGAATACACGAATCAGATAATGAAAATATTTACAAAATATTTACATATTGTAGACTTTCCTAACAACATCCAATATAGTTGTTGGAAAACATCAGGCATGCACTGAATTAATTTGAAAGCAACAGAGTACAACAAGTTATTCAATGGTGTCTTCATCAAACAACTTGGCAGTTTGGTAATTAAGGAACCATATATTCATCATCTTTAATTAAATAAGCTTACTACAGCATGGTGTTGAGGGGCACTTCCTCAGCACGAGTTAATTCCATTTGAACCTAGGATTCAATCCATGGGGTCCTCTCAAATGAGAATTATGGATCTCCCATGCCCATAGTTCATGATGGCTATGTTGAGCTGAAATAAGATATACGTGGTCCATTTTTATCTCACTCAATAGCAGAAGCATATGAGTGGTTGTCTTAAGCATTTAATTTCCACTTTCAGAAATCATCAAATGCAATCTTATCTTTAACTTCTTTTAGTAACTCCTTTATGGAGTCTGTTCATTTCGGTGTTTTCAATGACGAAGCTACATTTAAACCACGGGGACGGGCTCACAACCCCGCCCCTCCCCCCTCCAAAACAACAACTAAAAAAAACCCGGGTCATAAGCTTATCATATCTAGAAAAGAAAAAACATATTTAGAAAAGAAAAGAAGAAACCTGGAGCACAGCTGGTGTTCGACTCCTTGAAATGTCATTTTAATGTTTAAGCTCTGCGATAGGACAATTATACTATACACTTCTAGGTGTAGGAATATGGTACAAATTTGGCCAGACTGTCAGTGTTTGTGATGCTTAAAGGTGCGCGAGCAATCGAATTAATACTGCACTTTGCTATGAAGCTATGTTGTTGGGGAAATTGCTAGCTGCTAACAATTGAACGTCAGTGTTTCCAACAGTATTTAGTGCATGATAAAATAGTATTTAGGTAGTGTTTGTTTGAAAGGAAAATAGTTTTCCCAGAAAATTATTTTCTATGAAAATATTTTTCAAGGAGAAATGATTTTCATGTAACATTTTCTGTTGTTTGGTTCAAGATAAATCATTTTTCATGAAAAAGACAAAAAATCCAATTGAATTGTTTAAATGGCGAAAAATATTGACTGAATGGCCATAGTTGAGATAAATGTTGATCAAAGGAAGGAATTTTGAGTTTAAAATTCATATTTGTATGTTTTTCAATACTTCCTCTCGGATAATCAACTTTCGATCTAAACCCTTGAAATTATTTTAGTGACGAAAAATATTAACTGAATTGTTTAAGCAGCGAAAAATATCGATTGAATTGTCATGGCGGAGAAAAACGCTGACCAAATGAAGGAATGCCGTGCTCACAATCTGGATTTGAGCCTATTTTAATATTTCCTGTTCGATGATCAAGTTTTGATCCAAACTGTTGAAATTGATCTAGTGGGGAAAAATATTGACTGCACTGTTTAAAGGGCGGAAAATATCATTTGAGTTGTCGTTGTGGAAAAAAAATAGTGACCAAATGAAAGAATATCAAGCTCAAAATCTGTATTTGAGCTTATTTTAATATTTTCTATCTAATGATCGATTTCGATCCAAACCGTTGAAATTGTGTTAGTGGCGAGTCGCCTGAATTGTTTTAGAGGCAAAAACTATTGATAAAATTGTTATGGTGGAGATAAATGTCGATCAAATGAAAGAAATTTGAACTGAAAATTTACATTTGAGTTGAATTTAATCTTTCTCATCGGATAGTTAAGTTTCGATCCAAACTATTGAAATCGAATTTTGGACCTAAATTTCAGTTGACCATATCATCAAAGAGTTGAAAGAAGAAAATCAATTTTTTATCTTCTAAAAAAGGAAATCATTTTCTTCCATTGGAGGGAAAATCATATTCCTTGGAAAATAGTTTTCCATCCTTTATTGTGCTAAACAACGGAAAATTGGAAATTTTTTTTTTCTTCAGGAAAATCATTTTCTCCTCAACCAAACACTACCTTAGTGTAAAATAAAACACTAATCAGTAAACTAGGATTTGACTTTCGGTGCGGATTAGAACACTTTTTGGTGTAAGTTTTAAAATTTTTAGTTAATTACTTAATAAGTATGGTCAATAATAGTTTTTATTCATCATTATATTAATTTCGAAGATTCTACCATGATAAAAAAAAAAATTCAATTATGATAGTTAAAAATGATATCGACGGTTGATCTTATTTGGAGAAATCTCGACCCTTAATTGAAAAAAAGGCTAACTTGCTATAGCCAGTAACCAGCCAAACTTGTTTGCACGTACTAACCGTCGCTTCTCTCGCTGTCCTCACCGGTTTCACACGCTCTCTCTCTCTGCTTCCCCGTTGGCCTCATCGATTCCTCGCTATCTCTCTCCTTCCTCATATCTCCTTACTGATTTCTCATCACTGGTGTGTGGCGCCATAGTAGAAAACATCAAGGTACTATGAGATTTGTATTTCTCCACCCAAGTTGTTCATTGCTGTTGTGAGCAAACGCCTGAGTCGCACCTTTCGTCCGATCGTGCATCATCAATCCTTCAAATTAAGGTTAGTTTTTGATGAAACCCATAGTAGAATGAATGAGATTTGCATTAGGTTGTGTAACTTGTCATCAATTAAGCTGAATTTACCATGGATGAAATTGGCATCAGGTGGAGCCCTTGCGATATTGGCAAGTTTGGCACTGCTGTCCTCTCCGGTAGAACAACGATAATTCCGATAAGGCTCTGATTTCATTTTGTTGGCGTGTGCATCACTTTTCCGATGAAGGGATGTTCTAATTTGAGGTGGTAGTGTCAATAACACAGAAATCTCGGTAATTTTGTTCACAAGATTGCGAAATTTGAATTGTGTAATCTATGATTTGAGTGGCGGGGTAAGCGAACAATTTTGTGCTGGGGTTTTGGTTTGCTTCTTTAGGGGACTAGAGAGCAAATAAACTTGTTATTTGTGTTGGGTGCAAGTTTCCCGATTATTTGTAGTCTTTAGGTGGGTATTCCACACTGAGACTAGAAACTTTATTAACTCGAGATATGGGATGTGTGGTTCCTTGACTATGTGCTGCAGTACTTGGCTGATCCATGATGAGGAAGGTTGGGTTCTTAGTGTTGATATGGTTATAATTAAGGAATAGTTTTCTGTTGGTGGGAAGAATACAGTGGTTGCTGCATTAAAAATCAGTGCCTTTCCTCTCTATCCTCGTCATATTCGTAGCATGTGTAAGTTTGCTTGTTGATATGTCGCTATCATGGAGTCCTAGTTACCATACACCAGGGTGTATTCGAAGGTCTATATTAAATACTGAAAAATAACATCATTAATTTGGGACTGGGAGAAGCCTTCTTTGTTCCGAGCTAATGAGTTCGTAATTGTGTTAATTAGGTGGAAGCTGGTGGCATTGTATTCATTGTATTCAAACTTCTCAAGTAGTACACTTTGTGATCTGTGGTTGAGCCCCTTGTTAGCTGATGTTAGTGTAATGTTTTGCCTCTCAAGGCTTGGGTGAATTATCAGTGTTTTGTTATAGTACTTTTGCTCATCCCAAAAATGAGGGAAAAAAGGTGTGTATTGTTTGTATGCTGCCTGTTCTTGCTCTTATCTTTGCAGTATTTCATATTTGTGGATTGCTCAAAGTGGAATGACATTCTCAAAATATATGCGCTTTAAGTTAGATATGCATCAATTTAATATAGTTTATGCTATTGCAAATATTTTAAGAAAAGTGGATATTATAGTTGGTTTTCCGCTAATTCAATAAGCCATAGCCATTTGGATTTCTTCTTTAGTGCTATAACATAAGCTACATATTTATATAACATCAGGGTTGCTTGAAGCATGCTGACATGAAATTTGTATTAGAGGATGAGTTAGTATGCTTCAATCTCGATCACATAGCCAGTCACTTGCATATGGGATGAGATTGGGATTATACTTTTTTTCTATTTATATCTAACTTAGTAACGTCAATAATGATTATGCAGCCTATTTCATTTGCTTGCTAGTAGGAAGTTCGCTGGGTACAGTAAAATGTGCACCTTTAATAATTTCCAATAATAGTTTTAAGTGACATATAGCTCTATAGCTTTTATTGTGAGACCAAGTGCTGGTTTTAGCTCTTAAGATCGTACCTTCCCCCTTCATTTCCATCTGAACCATTTGCAGCCGCCTTAGTAAGACCTAACACAAAGCTAAACAACTGATCCTTGATTTCATCAGTCATTTGAGGGGTTGATTGACCGACATGAATATATTGAAGTAGTAAAGGGAGTTGTGTGTCAATAGAATCTAAGGGTGCAAAGAGAAGCCTTGGAACTATGTCGTGTTTGAAGACCACGAGGTAGAAATTCCCTATCCATCTTTATTGGAGGAGTGATCTGAGAGAGAGTGGTTGCTGAGGAGCGGTGAACCAAAGGTGATGCAAAGAACTTGAGGCAGAGAAGGCTTAGATTGGAGAAAAGAGAGTAACTGTAGAGTTGTAGGTAATGCTATTGCTTCCCCTATGGAATGTCCTATGAGGAATATTGACTTACTGTTTTGCAGTATAGATCTCATCTGCATTATAAGAATAGGATGATTATGTATAGGTTTCTTACATAAATTTTGAATTTGTTGGAGTTTTTTTTGCCGCTGTTGCACACTGTAAAAAAATTTCCACCTTGTAAAGTGATAGTACCAGTAGTCTATTACTTAAATTACAAGTCCAAGACTCGACAACGTTAGTGTATGTGAACATTCAACTTGAAACTCTATCAATCTAACCAAAAACCAAGCCTATTTTGATACAAATCCTAGTTGAACAGAATAAGCAATTCGATCCAAAAGTTGTTTGATCACTATTAATTGTGTCTTCTTGACAGGGTTATTATATGCACAAAAACTATACTAAAATCTTTCCATCAACCTTTGCTAATGTGATTTGAAATTAGCTTAGGTTGAAACCAATCATTCCATCAATCTTTCATTGTGCCTTTTGGGGGGGGGGGTGACTGGTTTTCTAATGTGGATCATAGTGTTGGATACTGTGGACACTCGATTTTTTAACCTTGTCTTTGCTTGTTTTACATTATACAGGAACTGGAAAAGTCAAAGCCTGTAATTGTGACAGGTGATCTGAACTGTGCTCACCAAGAGATTGATATATATAACGCAACTACAGGTAATGGAAATTTTGATACTCTGCTTTATCTTTGACCATGTGCTGAAGATCGATCTCTTTGTAGATGCTTTGGGATTCGCAATATGTGAATGGTATTCAAATTCATCAATGGGTTTGTCGCAAGTACTCCTTTTTGTTTTGGAATGTGGTACATTTCTCAGCAACTGTAAATGGTTGCATACTACAGGGTAAATGCTTACTTATATGAGAATAGGTGATATATCAATATTGCCAGGGATTTGATTCTACAAGATTATTGAAATAGTGTCTCCCCTCCCCCAAACAAGCCAGATGCAGCAATTTAGTAGTTGAGAGGTTAAACTCACTTTTGTGCAATGTCAATTTGTATCTCTGTGTCTGATGGGTATAGTTGATGGCCTTTTCATACAGAGTGTTTTGGTCAATTACAGTTAGGCTTACATCACTGAGCAAGATGGCGACAGATATACGCATTGGCTTATCATCCTGAGCTGCTTAGGAATTGTGATTCATAAGCTAAAGTGAAGAAATGATTAAAATAATGTAGTTGTCTAGACCAATCAGTCAGACAACAAGTTTTCTTGGACTGATAGAGGGCAAAAATTGGTAGTTGATTATATTCTTCTCTGTTTTCCACATAATCTAGCTGTTACAAGTCATATAATAGTCTTAGAGTTTTATTTAATTTTTTGGTTTTAGTTGGCTGCAATAGTCATAGGTTAATTGGTATATACATTTCAACCTTGTGTCTAAAATAAAGAGAATGCGATGACATTTTAATAAGTTGATGTAAGTTTCATTTTCTTGATGTGAATAGTATTTTTCATATTGGGCTTAATTTTGGGATGTTTCCTTCCTCTGTTGTTTTTCTTCATCATCATCAATGACAAGGTTTAGTGGATAAACTAATATGTTACTGATGGACTTTGTATATATATTTTTTTAAATGTTTGGAACTTTTTATCTATTCCCAACCACTTTAAACCAGTTTTTGGATGCTGACTGTAGTACGCTATTCATAACTGCAGTAACCTAGCTAACTTTCTATTGTGTTGTATTTCCTCTCTATAGTACTTGACCACAAAGGGTTTGCTGACACTCAGACTAATGCCTAGAATGCTATAGATGGAAGGTTATGAACTTCCTATTAGTCCCTCACTTAATTGAAGCTTTAATGTACCTTTTCCCCTTTAGTTCACTGGTAGGAGAAACTATTAGAGAAAATTCTAGAACTAATGCAAAAGAATATCTGCGAAAATAGCTATAATAATATTTGGTGTAACTACAAGTACATGTTCCCGTAAACCCCATTTGTTTGGATAGAAGCCATTTTCCTTCTCACTTTGTTTCACCACAGGTGTCTCCCTTGTCCCTTGCCCTTATTTTTCATACACTTGATATTTATAAATAAGGTGAGCATAGGACTTTGGTTGTACTTATTATTATACTTTATTTTTGTGTGGCTTTTTTAAAAGGGAAGTTGGCGTTTAGAATTGTTTTCATCTTTATACCATACATATCTGTTTCGTAAACAACATGCGGTAGTACTCTTCCCAATGGATGCTTCCATTGGTGTGAACCTACTTAAAACGATTGTGAAGATGCAATGTAGAAGGCGCGGATATGTACTAGTATTACAAATAGAACAATAAGATATGAATATGAATATGAAAGGCATGATTTTGGCTCGCATAGTTATTGGAGATTTCTATTTTTTGATTATGTTATTTCATCCTCCTCATACAAAAGATCGATTACTTCTTCAGCTATCATCCAATATTGTAGTGTTTCTAACATTCAACTCTGGACATGGTATGAAAGGAGTTGAACCAATAGGAATTGTTGATGAAACTCAATGTGTACAAGATATTATAGATGACATAGTTAGTGAGGAAAAGCAAAATAAAGGAACAAGCTCGAATTTCATAGACAAAAGGCTAGACGACCTTGACGAAAACGATATGAAGAAGTTAACCTTTAAAACACCAGTTGAGTGTGAAGTGTTCTATTTTAGTTATGCTAAAGCAGTTGCATTTGGGGTTAGAAGAGAGGCACTGCGAATTAATCGTCATGGTATTGTAACATCATTGCGCTTTTGTTGTGATCGTGAAGGGGTGAGATTCAAGAAGGACAAGAACCGCGAAGATACAAAAAGGAAGGCAAGAGATGAAACAAGATGTTTTTGTGAAGCCTTCATAAGTATGAAATACATGAAAACAACATGTCAGTATATAGTAAAAGAGTTCAAGAGGGAACACAATCATCATCTTGTTCCACCACAACAAGTGAATCTGATTCGAGCTTTCAGGGGTGTAGATGACGTAACCAAAATTCAAGTAAGTGAGATGTATGATTTAGGAATAAGTCAGAAGCAAATTTATACCAAAATTGTACATGATGCTAGAGGCCATGATAATTTTGGTTGTGTAAGGAAAGATGTCTATAATGTTGTGGATTGACACCGGAGGCGGTTAGTGAATGATGCCGGGTTACTTACATGGAAAGCAGGAGATAGATCCACTATTCTTTGTGAGTTATACTGTTGATGTAGATGGAAAATTAGACAAATTGTTTTGGTGTGATGGTAGGTCCCTCATGGACTACGAAATTTTTGGGCATACATTAGCATTTGACACTACCAACAAGTCGAATAAATATAATAAACCATTTACCATTTTTGTTGGGATAAATAACCATTTGCAAACCATTCCATTTGAATGTGCCTTGCTACTTGATGAAATGAAGGAGACATATATATGGGTATTGCATCAGTTGGTGAAAGCAATGGACGGATGGAAGCCTACAACAATTATGACAAATAGAGATAATGCAATGGCATGCGTAATAAGAGAAGAGTTGACAAGCACATGTTATTGCATATGTTTATGGCATTTAATGAAAAATGTTGTTACACATGCTGTTAAACGATTTGCACATGGTTTTATCAAATGTGTGGATAAGTATAGAAAGCCTGAAGATTTTGAAAAAGGGTGGCAAGAGCTATTACATCACTATAAGATTGATATGAAGAAGCACAAATGGGTTGCTGATATGTATGAAACTAAGGAAAAATGGGCAGAGGCTTATCTGCAAGGATATTTTTTTGGTGGGATGAGAAGCACACAACGATTTGAGTCGATGAATCGAACGGTGAAAGCATTTGTTAACAAAAAGATAAAACTGTACCAATTTGTTCAGAGTTATGAATGTGGAGTGAGTGAAATTCGATACCAAGGGATGCAAAATGATTATATCTCAAAACATAGCATTCCCGAAATTCACCCTCTACTATTAAATATCAAAAGAGATGCTGCCCAAGTATACACAAGAAGAGCATACGACAAGTTCCAACAAGAGCTAATGTTTGAGTCAGCGTACGTAGTAAAAGAACAACAAGAAGCAAATGGATGTAAATTTTACAGGTTTGCTACTCTATAATATTACATGTAATATTTCATATTAACATTCATTAGAAGCTGGCTTATAATGCATATGTTTCCATTGCATGCAGGTTCGAAGAGTCTGATAAAAAATACTCCTCATACATTGTAGTGTGTGTCTTCCAATGACACTATGAGCTGCTACTGCCTGAAGTTGGAGTCCGTAGGTTTTCCATGTTGGCATACGATTGCTGTGATGAAACATGAACAATTTGATCGAATCTCTAGGCGGTGCATTACTGTATTCTAAACAGATGGATGATTTATGCAAGGCCAGATTTAAGTGTGAAAGAGACTGCAGTTTTTGATCAACATGTGACAAATTCAAGATACGCATACCTTATGTTGCTTTTTACTCCTTTATGTTGTATGGCTTCTAAGGAAGATGTATTTTAGAAGGAGACAATGAATTGTGTGCAAAAGCTCTGGCTCAAGTATAAACATGGAGAGATTGAAGGGAAAAGTATTGAAAAAGATAGTCCATTGAAATTAAACGGAATTCGAGATCTTCATGTTGTGTCCACAAAAGGGCATGGTAAGAAACAAAGATTAAGAAAATGCGGGCATTGTGGCATTCGAGGGCATAATAAGCACAAATGTCCTCAATTAGAAGTTGGGAAGGATGTGCACATCAATGCATGCAAATTCCAGTCTTCCCAGTTTCCCCGAAGACCCGTTTCATCGCATGAAGTATCATTTAAGCTGAATGAAACACCTCTCGAAGATGAGGACAATAGCATAAACTTGAATAGCTCTCCACCATCACCTGAAGAAGCTTCTACCTCGTGAATGGAACCACTATCTTCGAATGGATTGCTACATTGTATGCCTTCTTTGTATGAAGAAGGAGAGGCCTCAATGGTAACCATTTCAAATTGGCATTTACATTATCAACTCATATGTTGGTATTTCGTACTTTTATAAGTCATATTTTTCTGCTGGGTGATACTCAAATTTGTTTTATTCTTAATTATGCACATAGGCTACATATCATCCGCACGTGGATGTGGACAAGTTAGAAGATGATACGCTTGTGGTGGATTGGGTTCCAGATTTACATTGGTAGTGGTAGTGGTCTTTGTATGCCTTGTTGTGCATTGTAACTTCTCATATGTTTTTTGATATAATTGTAATTCTTTATTTTGCCATATTATAGGTGACTTGCTTTATAGCTCATATAGGGTTCGATCATTCTGAAGTGCTAAATAACTTGTAAGTATTGTCAAACACCCATATACTGCTCAATTAGTGGTTATGTATGGGTAAAGACTAATATCTCCTTATGTCTCATTATCAGACCTTTGGCAATTATCCATGGGGATGGTGTCCATGCCAATCTAATTAAGATATGTTCTCTCCATCTGATTTATTATTGCTTATGCTCAATTATGGGGTACATATGTTGCAATATAATTCATTTACTCCATTCAGTGTATTTTGTCTACTTCTTTATTGGCTTATTGTAGAAAATCAAGCAACAAATGAATGCATTGGAAGAGACCGTGATTGTCATCGAAGATTAGCATATGGAATCACCCATCTTAAGGTAATGCTTGTCATGTTTGTTGTTTTGACATTTGGGTCTTCCTGTTTGAAGCTCATTGATCGCTGTCTCATAAACTTTGCAAGTGGTTTACCCAATTACTGTTTGCCATTGAGTTTCTGGATTCGAACTTTGTCCGTCATCGAGACCTTAAAGTATGTAAATGTGCACTGCATAACTCAATTTGTGCCCTTCTTGCTCCAGATTACCAACTATTATGCATTATGTGTTTGACTCTACACGATCATTAATCATTTGTTGTGTTCAAATATATTTCTAACAAAAGATCATGATGTTCGGCTTGGTGCGTGATTGCGTATTTCTATTTGGCGGAGTTTCTATATATTGTTCTCTATTGTTGAAATTTAAGTAGACTTGTATCTTTTTCTGCTATGAATGTAATGTTTTGTACAGAAGCTTTGTCAATAAGTTCTCAAGAATGGTAAACTTCTATGCTAATGGTAAGTAAGATGGACTTCTTTCTATGATCCCCCTACTCTTGGGTTCGTCCTGGCCTTTTTTCTGTAGTTGCTGTCCTACATTCTTGGTCTTTTATAATTGTGACTGACGTTCCTGTGCTTTAGGTGGTCCAAACTCCAAATTATATGTGCCCTGAACTACTGTCAGATATACCAAATGGCTTCATATCCCACATTTGGTCCTTCTATATGCCATTATCTTTCGCTGTTTATATTAAGGTTTCTGGCCCACAAAATCTGGCCTTATTTGGCTTTTGGTACATAGGTTGCTGTATATACAAGATGGATGCTCATTTGAGGATAATAAAATATGTGGTTTTGTTACATTTTGTCTGACACAACAATTTCATTCCAGGTTTATTTTCAATACCCTCTTTGGTCTCAGTTCAAAGTTCTGGAGGGCACTTTCAGTGAGATTTTTCCTTGGCTTTTTCAATGGTTTGCTTGGTTCTATAAGGGTATGTAAGTTTTCTGTAGATACAAAGTTCATACCACATTTTTTGACTTATAAAAATAATAATGCCTGCATGACTGTTAGGCGGGGGGGGGGGGTCAAGGGACTCAGTCAAGTGAGATTGTTATTTACAGATCCTCTAATTGCACTATCCATGAACTAGGAGTTGATCCAATGCTTGCAGTGGGAATGAGATGGCATAGTTTAATCTTTTTGTAATATACGCATTTTCACCAGCTACCTGCCCCTTCACCCTCTTCAAGTCACAGCCCCAGACATAACTCTTCGTTTACTGGTATTGCTCCACCTCCAGAACTAGTGCATCCCCCCTTTCTGTACCTGCTAAGTTGCTTCTTTGTCATGGTGTAATGGTTGTGTTAATGGTGATTGATTTGGGAACACACCCCCCGGCCCCCTAAAGGTTGTGTTTTGAATTAAATTGGCCAAATATAAAACCACCTATAGTGACTGGTTTGGTTTCCGATTCCTTGACCCTCCCACCAATCAACACTCTGCATTGGTCTCTGTTGGTGCTAGCCACTGTGAGTGGAGTGAGGATTAAATGATTTCCTAATTCGAACCTTCATTTCACAATGAATGAATTAGGTTTTGAGTTTTATTTCCCTTTTTGGGGGGGGGGGATAAAGAGGTGGTTCTTGTTTGATTCTATGTAGACCTTTTTAGTGGCCGTCGATGACTATGGCAAGTCTGTGGATCTTAAAGGAGTGAAGGGATTTTTAGATTGCCAGCAAATGTCTTTGTGGGATTGAGTGGTTATTTACCATTGCTACTTACTTAGACTTGGGTACAGGTGTCCGATACGGATGCGTGTCCAAGTGTCGAGTTTTTTGTGGATATATAGTACTTCTTCTGTCCTTTTTTTTTGAGTCGGGAAAATATGATTTTTAAGAAATCTAAATGTTAACCAGTGTGTAATTAGTTAACTGGAAAGCGGAAGCAATGCGAGACAATTGGTTAGCAGTGTGGTTTATGGTCATTTTGGAAGATTATTGCATATTTTCTTGCTATATTTGCTGCTAAGGAATGATGTTGGTTGTGCTAGCGATGTATGCTACAGATATAAATATCTTGAGCATAATTTCTGCAGAAACTGAGGAGTGTTAATTCTAGTCATGTGTCCTTTATAGATTAATGCTTTTCTTTCATATTTTTTTTTTTGAAGAAGATAGTGAGGCATTCTCAATTGTCAAAGATCCATGTTATCCCTGGTTTCTTATTACTGCAGCTTTGCTCGGTGGGTTGAAACTCTCCCCTGAGTAGGAATTTTCTATTTATTTAAATGCAACCTATTTTTTACGGCACCTTTCTTAATATGGTTTTCAGATTGCATCTGGAAGGCTAATTTTGAAGTGATATGCATGCCTTGTTTTGATCTTTTTCTTGTCTTTCTTTGCTGTCCTCCAGTATCTAATCATTGATTATCTTGAATTATTGCACTAGGAGTGTTTCTTCTAGTGGACTGGCTTGACCAATTTTTGACATGCTAAACTCCTGATGGATTTGTTGTGTAGGATAAACCCACGCTTTTTCCATGTCAACGTTTGAATGCAATTTGTATACTCTATCAGGCGTATTCATCCCAACCACCTTCTGAAAATCCATTTGTTTCCCTTCTTGTCAATGTGAGTAAATGCAGTTTTCATATCTCATTTATTGGGTGGCCATTTGTTGCAATTGTTATTGAAGGTCCGATTTTATGATAATTAAGCTAGCTCTGTTTTGGTATCATGGATATCGAATGACTGCATTTAATCCATGATAGTTGTATCTTTGGCTGATTGGTTCTCCTTGATCCCCGCTATGGTGCTGAGATGCGTAGAGATGTATGCTTTCATTTAGAACAAGGCTATCCACTATCGTTGATATATCATGCTTTAGATGACAAAAACCCACTAGGATGGAGGCCTCCTGCCCTAGTTTTGGATCTGACACACAAGAGGGTATAAGATACCAGACATGCCTTGATAAGTCTCTTGCAATTATTCATACTTAATCATTTTAATGAGAAATGACTAGTAGATTCATTGAGCTCCCAAGTTGAGTGCAATCAGGTATATTTTCAGCTATCTGTTTGCTTACTGAGACGGTCCTAAGGTAGGAAATGAAACAAAGAAAAATATAAATGGAACATCATGAACCTGAAACTGAAACAAGGATTAAGTATGTTGAATTCAATATAGTTGTACCCAAATATCTTTCTCTTGCTGATCGGAAGTGATACTGTTCATGTAGATTTTTACAGACAAGTGAATTCTATTAAACTCCAAAGTGTGCTTTATTGTGAAGAGACTTTCAACGACAATAACACCCATTGTGCGTCATGCTTTCATAGGATTGATCCAGATGTAAATAGGCTTGCTCTTGTGAGCACTTCTGTAAGCGAAGAGTGTGAGGAGACTTTGATTATGCTAAATAATGTTAAAACGCATAGACCACCCTAATTGAACATGAAATTGGTATGGACTTATTCAATTAGACTGAATCCTACTCTAGATAAACCAAGTTCAAAATTGATTGCTATTGAAGTCTCATTTATTTTAAGATAACACCATTGTTAGGATTACATAATGACATTTTAAGTGTCACCGCATTAATTCAATGAGAGGGGGAGTGGGGAGGGGTTACAGTTGAGACGCAAGTTCATTCATCTGTTTCTAGCCCTAGTATTCATTGACTCAAGTGGGCCAATATTAACCATATATACCTTGTTTTTTTTTTATTTGAATAAACTAGATACATGTTGAGCATATCTCAAAGTATTGTGGGGCATTGAGGGAAGGAAGGGAAATGGATCAACCATTACTTACTCTTAATGGGTGTTTGGTTCAATTTTATTTTATTTTCAATCCCATTCCTATACCTATCGGGAAGATGTATATGCATGGCATATTGATGTATAAAGCTTACTAAAACAATTTAAGAAAGAAAAGAAGACTAAATCTCTAAAGATACATTCAAATGGCCTTATTTGACCATTGTAAATATGCATATACTATGAAAATTGTAAGACTTTAACAGAAATGAGTAAATGACGTAATACAAAGGCTTTCTAAGTATTTGAATATCATGTGACATCCCAATCTTAGATTATCTTCTGTCATTCTTATTGTTCATGCACATCTGTTCTATTTTTTTCTTGTTAGAGCTTTATTTTAACTGTACTTTTTAGCATTATTCTCATCTTTGTTTTAGTGGTTGGATCTTTCTATGCTATGCTAACTTGATGTACAGGTTGCTAGAATTTGGCTATTGTATCTTGGATGTGTGTATAAATATCGCAAAGCTGTCCTATGCCTTTATTGACTCTTTTAGCGCAACTACTTAGATTAGTTACTGCATTGACTTTCTGCACAACATTTGAGAATGCCACAGGTTGCATCTGATGAGGAAGGTGCAAAGTATGAGAGGGAAATTATTATGCAGTTGTTAGGGTCAGCAGTTAATGGAAGTAGCAACGAGGTTATATTCTGAATTGTTTATGCTTCTCTTGATTTTATCATTATCAGTTTATGAAAGAACGTTGGCTATGGGTATGCTTGGGTTGCTCGGAAGGTTTTTGTATGCTGAAACTAGTGTCATCAATAATTGCATGTTCAAGATGGGGAGGTTGACCCCTTCACAGTCAGTTTTTGTTAGTTCGGGGTTTGTCATTTGTTTCTCTTAACCTGTTTAAGCTGTGTAAAGTTGGTTTGGCTCAATCCTGATTTCTGATTCTATTAGCTCCCATGTCTCTTTGCTCTTACATTGAAGCGTTTTTTGGATAATGCAGTTATTTTACAGTCCTTGTCAATATGGATATGAGCTTACATTCTATGGAGGTCGTGAACAGGCTTACAACTGCAGTGGACCTCCTCACATAATTCGTGCATCTGTATATAACAAATTGCATATCATCATGTGAAAACATCAAGGTTAATTGTCTTTCCTTTCTGTCTGGGATTTCTTTCAAATTCAATTGGTCAGTTGTGAATTTTAGATAGCATTGGAAAATCATGCTTTTCTTGACCTCTGTCTGATTCTAGTGTTCTGCATGCTTAGAGAAGTGCTGATCTGTGGTGCATTTGTTTTCTTCAATGCTTTTGGTGATTTAGTTGGTTCTAGCTATAACTAACTCTTTTTGTCATGGAATCTTGAATTTCCATCTGTAGAATTATTCTTTACAAAGCTACCAATTTGATGGAAGCATAGTTTGTTAGGTCTTTAAAGTTCCACATTCCAAATTGTCCATGAAGTGAACTCAAATTGGCCAAAAAATTACTTAAAATCAAGGATTCAAAATGCAGTATGGCCAAATAGCTCTAATGAGGCATTTGCATTCCATATTGCGGTTGTTGCACGATGAGAATGCGTGTTCTGCCCAACTGCAAAACTTTTCCAATGTAGCTGTTTCGTCGCGGTTTGACCACATTTTGAATCCATGCTTAAAATGATGTTAATGCCTTACATTTGGGAGAAGATGAAGACTCTTGTAAAATTTGTAAGAGGTTGAGCATCACAAAGAAACTATAAAAGAAAGTGAATATTAACGTGAAGCTTGAGGTATATAGGTCAAATGATTTAAAGAACGCATAAGGACATATAAAATGGTATCACAAGAAGTCTAAGATGGCATAGTCAGAGACCTAAGAGGGCACATTTAGGGAGTAAAATGTAGACTGAATAGGCATAAAGGCAACAACAAAAACCAATGGAAAATAGCAAACCAGAAATAATGTATGAAAACTCATACTGAGAGCAACTACATGCTGCATGACCAAAAGAGATAATTTAGTTCGCAGAGACGAGAATTGGTTATGAAGTTCTCATGTAATGTGTGTAGGCTTGATCGTAGATTGTGATACATTGCTATCGAGAGCCTTGTCCTCCAGTAAGTTGCAGATGAGCCAGCAAGTATTGGAGTGAACTTTTTCTTGAACTCAAAAAAATTAATTGGTCTAAGAAAATCTCGCTCAGATATGTTCTGTGTACATGAATTGTACCATCACTCTTTGCTTCTATAATGCAAAATGCTCGTTTCTATTTCGTTTTCTTAAACTGGTGGCTTCTTCTAATTAGCTTGGATAGTCCTATCTGTCTTATTATCTTCTGATTGAGATTGAGATTACGTGTATGTGTTACATCACTCTGTAAAGTACAAGTATGCATGCATCTAAATCTTTTACAGCATCTGACATTTTTCAGTCAGGTGTGGGCATTGGCTTGTTCATTCAGTTACATGGAATGGTCTATTATAAGTTGTAACTAAATTGTCTTGTTTTGTTGATATAACTAATTGTTTTATTGGTGTTTGTCCTTCACAATAATTTCCAACGAGATTGGTTTCTGGGGTATTATGGTTATTGATTTCCATGTGGATTGTATTCTCTGCGGAACGGATATGTCGTTCTTATGTGAAATCATGGGTCATATCTGGTCCTTGCTGTGCTACAATGTGATCATGTGTTATATACCTGCATTTTAGTTAGTACCGCCTTCTCTTCCAAAGCCCTGTGGATGAAAGGACTACCTTGACTTATATTGATTCTAATGTAAATTGGCACCGAGCGAGCAAAGGTGCCCCTGAGCAGGTAACTTACTGTCATTATAGAAGAAGGTTTTCAAAAAGAATGAGGCAAGTGCATGATATCATATGTTTGCTTGTGTATAGATCCTTACACTCTGTGGCTGCAAGGAAGATGTTAAGAAAAAGGTTCATGTAACTATTGATAAGTTTGCTAAGCGTGGGCTTATATCACTAGCTGTTGCAAGACAGGTTTGTGCATCTAACCTTTTCTTTGATGCTTTTAATTAGATAGCATGTACTTACACATTTTGGCCTTCTTTTCTACAAGAAGTTCCTGAGAAAAACAAAGACAGTCCAGGAGGTCCATTGCAGTTTGTTGGTTTACTGCCCTTATTCAATTTCTTGTTTCCTGTAGCTGATTCATAACATTTGGCCTTATCGGAGTATTTTTCATGGGGCTAAGAGTATTTGATATGTGGCCTTGTGCTTAACTGTCTTCTTTTCCTTCTCATAGAACACAAGTATGAAATTGTTAAGAAGTTGCACGAAAGGAAGCATATATATGGAATGACTGGTGATGGTGTGAATGATGCCCCTGCCCTTAAGAAAGCAGATATTGGGATTGTTGTTGCTGATGGTACCGATGCAGCATGAAGTGCTTCTGACATTGTCCTCACAGACCTGGATTGAGCGTCATCATCAGTGCTGTACTGACTAGTAGAGCTATCTTCCAAAGGATGAAAAACTATACAGTTTGTACCTTTATGTTTGTTGATTATTAGATTATGAATCTATGTTGAAATTTTCCGTTGTAAACTTTAATATCTAATGTTCTTCCTCTTGGCGTTTCACTTTTACAGATCTATGCGGTTTCAATCACCATCCGTATGGTGGTATGTTCCGTGTACATGAACGTCGATGCACATTAGTTCCACTCTTTTGAGGAAGTGCTGACACTCTTTTCCTTGTCTTCCTTTTTTTCCATGGCAGTTTGGGTTCATGCTTATTGCTTTAATTTGGAAATTCGACTTTGCTCCATTCATGGTTCTGATCATTGCAATCCTAAATGATGGTAAGCTATATCAGCAATACTGTTTTTCCATTGACTACAGATATGTAATCAAGCATTTTACGTAATGAACCTTATTGATTCTCTGTGGTTTTGTTGCTACGAGGAACAATTATGACAATTTCGAAGGACATGGTGAAGCCATCTCCACAGCTAGATGGCTGGAAGTTGAAAGAGATTTTCGCCACTGGTATTGTTCTGGGAGGTTATTTGGCCCTAATGAGCCATGCACAATAATCATGCTAGAGTTGTCCAAAGAGGCAAATTGAAGTGTCAGTTAAAGTTCTGAAGCCCACCATTATTCCTCTGATCATCAAGCCTGCTGTTGATTCACCAGCAATTGTGCTAGTGAGGGCCTTGCTGATTCTACTAGAGTTCATGCATCACCTTCTCCGGAGCATCAGGTTTTAGACTGAATGTGCGTTGTATATGTTAATTCTTGTGTACTCGCATATCTTATTTCATGATAGGATTAAATTACATCGTAGTTATAAATGGAAGTATGTTCGAATGAATTTATTGTCTATATTTAACTCAAAGTAAAAGTGATTCATAGTTCATGTGTTCTCAATATATCAATCGTACCGATATGAGGGAATGGCATCCCTCAACCATAGTTGTGACATTGGGTACCATATCAATAAATCATGAAATCAATTTTTTGACAATTACAAAATCCTAGTGCATAGTAGAGCAATTTAGTAAAGTAATAAGAATAATTAACGGCAAGTCATTATTAGATAACTCAATTCGAATTCCTAAACATGTTGTTGTCACTGTTCCATAATGCAACTAACTTCTATAATCATTCTGCTTGTATGCCCTGCAACATGAATGATCTATGTTAGTATAAATAGTTTTTTTATGGGGATCATAAACCTACCATGTAACATTTTATTTCCAATATCACTAAAAAGACACATACATTGCTGTTGATGAATTTGCTTTAGTACCTGAAATGGGGTACGCCATTCCCATTCATGAGTAGCTTCCATATATTTAATCATGTGCATACCACAGTCATTTGACCTAGTAAATAAGACGAAAAAAGCAGAGAAAAAATATTGATTAAAAGAATGAAACTTTACTAGTTGGCTGGGGGATGGTTTGATATACAAACCTAATTGCTTGCTTAACCTCATTTTCAACATGTATGGAATAAGTATGAACATTATGAAAGAGATGGTTTAATTGAGTATGAATTCCAGCAAAACGACAAGATTGGTGTAATTAAAAAACAAACATTATAATTATCATTCTCAAATGTATTGTACATTTTTATGGAAATAAATACCACATATAACACTTACCAAGTCTCTTTCTAAAGTTATTAGACCATTATTTGCTGGATTCTCTTGTAGCGGGTCTAAAATATTGACTTTTTTATGTAAATCATCGACAACAATCAGTAACCAGTGAACTTTTCCATCCTTGAAAGGAATGTATACCTATTATTAAAAAAACCCATCGAAAAACATTGACTGCTCTGGAAGCTAAAACATCAAGATTTATTCGTTGTGGCAGAGATGTCTACCTTGTCAACTGCAGTAATATATGCTGGAATCATCTTAAACATAACATCCATTTCAAAATCTTCCAATTTTGTTGTCTTCGTTTTACCCCCGTCACATGGGTGCTCACATTGTGCAACCCACGAATATATCCTTTGCTACATCAAGTGTGGTAGTAAGCATATTTAACTCATTTTAAAACCAAAAATAAAGTGAGTAATTTCATTGAATTCACCTGGAAGTATGTCGGCAAATATATTCGGTTCAGATGTCTCTTACGCGATCCAAGTATTAACTCACCAGCGACCATATCAATAACCTGAACAATTTAAGAACAGCCATTCAATTACAAAATTAACAACATAAATGCAAATAAGGTAAGGGAAGTGTCAATATATTATCTTACAGAATCAGTTATACGGCTCATTAGAAATAAACTAATAAACTCTTGCACTGTTGCACTTTTCCCAAATTCTTGTTTCAAGTAAACAATCTCATCTTTTGAACTCTTGTGCATGTACTAAGTCCAACATAATTCACAACATTTTCGCTCTTCATCATTGAGTGTATCCACTATTAATTGTGGAAATGTATATTCAGGTTCAAGTTCAACCTTGTCACAATCCTGCAATTGTAGCACTAAGTAGTATTGTAACTAGAATCTCAACTAAAATGATATATTATAAAAAAGCAAGTAATTTGGCACATGACGATGTATGTCGAATTACATAACATATGATATTACCTTGCTAGCTAACTCGCCTCCCAATCTTGAAAGCAACTATACAAGAAAGATTCGATTTGTGAAATATATCAATCGGAACTTCAAAACAAGTACTGATGATGTTTAGTACAATCATTACCTTTCCAAACATGCTTAAGGAGTTCTCCATAGAACTATCATCCTTTTACAAATCGGCATTTTTGTCCCATAATGTGTCCACAACAGTGATATTAGCAGTAGAGTTCTCTGTAGCCGCATTTGTTATCCTGGCGCTCATAAGAGTTTGTTTTCAACATTTTATGGTTCAGAATTGTTTTATGAATGCAATATGTCAATGATGAATCACGGACATATATCTTCAATGAACAAAATGTGTAAAAGGTTTTCATGTAATTATTTTATGTGATTGTTAGCACTTAACTGTAAATCAACTATCTTCCGTAACTGCTCTACTTCCATGTCCTGCATTAACAATGAGTAATACTAAGATATGTCTACATATCTCCATGTGTGAATAGAAGAGGGAAGTGTTGCATTTACATGCACTCTTACCTCACATATAAGAGACCAATCATATTCAGACTAAGCTTCCATATGCTTGATAACATGGATCCCACAATCATTTGGCCTAATATTGACAAACATAAGTCATAATTCAACAAAGACATCGTTTTTTAAAGGATACAAATAAGGTGTATTGTACGAACCCGTTTGCTTGTCTTGCCACGTGTTCAACATAAATGGGAAAAATTGATGTAGCAGCAAATAAATGATTCAGGTTGGCATACTGTATTGAGCACTCAAGTGCTGATCTTAACTGGAGAGAAAAATGTTGTCTTACTTGATAATTGTTCATAACATTTATTTAAACCAAATACGATAAGCGTCAAATTGTTACCAAATCTATTGCTAATTCCCTCCTAAAATCGTTACTCTTGTTCAATGGTAACGAGTCGAGAAGAGCAACATGTCTACGTTCCAAATCCATAATGATAAAAAACCAATGAACTGCTTGATCATTCATAGGGATGTAGACCTATGTAGGAGAAGGAATGTTTTTATAACCCATATGAAAACAGAATTTCAAATTTGCTTGCTATTCCATTATTCGTAAAAGAAATAGAGCAACCACCTTCTCACATCGACTAACATCATTTGGAATGAATTTGGAAATTAGCTTCTGTTGAAAATGAATGACACTTCTATTACATTTTTCATTAGGCAACTTCCATGTTGTCATCACTTGCTACACAAAATATGGGTGTTGTTACAATTATACCATAACTTCATAACAGTCAATTAATCATACAATTTTACATGAAAACATGTTGGCAAATAAACGCGCTTCAATATTGAGCTCGCAAGCAACCAAGTCAATTATCTGCATATTCATGTGAAATTCATAAAGAACTATTATGAAAAGCATAATTGAAATTCATGTGAAACTGATACTATATGCATACCGTGTCAATTACACATGCCTCTAGAAAAAGTGTCAAAAAATCAAATGGAGATGCACTGAAACCAAATTCCTGATTGTTATAAACGTCAACACAACATTTATCACTCTTCGCCCATTGCCAACACTGGGTCACATATGCTTTCTCCTCAGGTCTCAGTCTGTCCACTATCGCATGGGGGAAGCGGAACGTGTTGCCAAATTTTGTTGTAAGGATACTTTATAAGGGGAAAAGTATGTAAGTTGTAAACTGCTGTAATGGTTGCGTGACAAAGAAATTAAATACGTAGTATAAGGTATGTAAATTTGGACTACACTTCATTCAACTTAAAGTGGATTTTCGCTTGTTGCATAATATCCATCCCTCCTTCACTAATTGACTGAGCAACATCATAAAGGAACAATTACATATATTTATTTACTCACAAAGTGTTAGGCACTGTAACATCACCAATTTATACCTTATTGACATTGACTTTCTTATCCTCTTTATGCGAAAAGTTCAACCCGCCCACACTAATTGACTGCATAACATTAAATAATGAAAACTCATTAAATTTTATACAATATGATCACAACATACATTACGTACGTAGTAACATGAACATTCATGTATACCTAAGTCATCAACCAAATTAACAAAAATTTGAAATTAATTACCTTCGTCAATTCATTTGCCGATCTCATGTCGTCCTTTAAGAAATTGTGTTCAGCTACAACCCTTCTCTTCCGTTTGCTACAAGGATGTTGGGTTGAGGTAGTAACATTCGACTGGTTACCCCCACGGTGAGAATGACACTTGAACATAGCCTGTAGTGGGTGCTGATCAACTACCAGACTATTGTGTAAGGTCAATAGATTTGGGTTTCTCGGCCTGCCAATGTCGAATTCCAATCCCTTAGCAAAAGGGATTTGAATTTTTGGAGACATCATTCTAGTTTTGCCAGGTGTCGAAGAGCCAACAACCGTAGAAAGACATTTTCTTTTTATTATATTAGCTCTTCTATCTGCAAACATCTCATCAGCATTCTTAAATTGCATAGGTGACTTTTTTCTCACTTAATTTCAATGGATGAGCAATATAAGTTGTAGTACATGTATTAGTCATGTGCTTATTCGATTTCGTAGTTTCATTGTCAACCATATGCTTCATAAGCCTATTTACGTGTCATTGTTTTCTTTGACGACACTCGTTAGTGAAATAATGTCACTTGAGACCTTAACTACTAGGTTCTCAATAAAATTCATACGTGCCTCAAGTGAATTTTGTTGTTGACAATTCCCTTCGCATGCAACCGGGGCACCTTTATCTTCCAAGATAGTTCTGAACACTTGTACTTTCCGCATATTATGAGTAGAATTTTCCACCACCTTCATAAGATAGCAAAGTACTTAATTATATTTGTTGACAAAACTACACATACACTAACCAATGTAACTGAATAAACATCTATATATTTGTTGTGTAGCTCTAATAGAATAATAACTCATATAAATGACTACAATGTTATGAAATGTAAAATTATCATCATGCATATGATGATCATTAATAATTTTATTTTTGTGGGTTAGAGATGAGGGGCTAGGCTCGTAAACTATTGTGAAGCATGTATGTGACAACGATGGTGAAGCCAGAAATTTGGAGGCGGGGTGTTGAAAATAAGTTGGTAATTGTGGTTGGGTGGTATCGTTCCGACCTTCTTGATTCAATAGTAAGTTTTCAAATTAGAACTTGAACAAAATGATGGTTCTGTCGTTATTTTTTGAAATATCTATGCATTTGAGATAAAAATCAAATTAATCCACAAATTAAACAATCTCAAATTTACCACACAAAAGAACATGCAGTCGGACGTCATTGCTTACAAACTAACAAGCCTCATATACCTATTCTCGAAACGAAAAACAAAAAATAAAAAAGCATTGCATTCCAAAGTTAGAACACTTGCACACTTAACTTCAACAAATGAAGAGGAATAACCTTGCTTCTACACAAATTGATGAAGGCAACAAATCAGAGGGATGGAGAATTCATGTGCTCTCAATGTTTTCATATGCCAGCACACCCCTTCTGATTCTTGTTTAAATAATATAATAACAACTTCAAGATCAATTATCTTGTTATAATTTTCAAATTCTTTGGATTATCTTTTTTTTTAGTTATGGGGATTATCTTGTTGAGAGGGGAGATAGCATTTTAGTTGGATTAAAATGTGTAACATCAAATTTTTTTTGAATAATTAGCAAACTATATAATACCATCTTTAAGATCAGTTATCTTATTAAAATTTTCAAATAATTTGGATTATCTTTTTTTTTTGTAGTTAAGGGGATTATCTTATTGAGAGGGAAGGTAGTATTTTAGATGGATTTAAATTTGAAAATTCAAAGCCTTTTTAATTTTTTTTTAAAATGCATATAGATATTTGGTGCATCTAACTCAGCAAGCCATGCACAATCCTCTCGTCTTCCGTCCTTCAAAATTCCATCTTCTGATGCTGGAATAGAAATAACAGAGCAAAAGGCAACACAGCATAAATGATTCAAGAACAACATTATTTTTGAGATTACAACATTTTAGATTATAAACAAAATGATTTACTTCCCAAAGCTTGAATACACTTTGTTGCAGAGAAGTCCAGGAAAGTCAACATCAGCTTTATCTAACTTAGCAAACGTTCTCAACAAATAGGACTCCAATCCACATTAGTATTGTTTGAAATCCAAACATCTACCAAGTTTTAGACAACTAATCACTGCGTAAGTAACCTTGAGAGTGACCAGGTCTAATGTATCTCACAATTTGTGTAGGTTCAACCCAGTCATAGGCCTTCACATGTAAGAAGCCATATAGAAGTTTACTGAAGACAGTCATTCCAGGATGGTGATGAAAGGGAGTAACTGCATAGGTAGGAAAGCAGAACATGCACATATGCAGAAATCATTTCAATATTTGTGAGGTTATTCAAAACTCGAATGACAGTTCTTCGATTAAAAAGAAAATGGCAATAGGAGATGTGAAAATCCGACCCAAAATCACTACGAAAATACTCAAATAATGTCAAGAAAGAAGAGAAAAGCCAGTAAGATGACCATCAACTATGCTAATCTCAGACGAACTATAAAGAGCTCCTCCATCAAGGTGAGTTTTTCCTAGAACCCAAATCTTAGTGATGTTCAAGTTAGATTGCAGGAACTTTAGTATTTTGACATATCAACCAACAAGAAGTACAATACCTCCATTACTCTTGGAGAATTTGTCATTGACAAGAAAAAAAATCCACTGATCACAAGTTGACTTCCTAGGAGACATTAAATAACAACTTAACCATTCGTCAATCTCAGCTAGGGAGTCATTCCTTGCTGGATGATCTCCATCACACCTCACTCCAACATACAATGTTGAGTGGCCCCTAAAACCAAAAAAAGGTGAAGATTACAATTAAGATGTAAAACAGAGGAAGCAAGTCGGGCACGCAGACTAACGGCCAGAAATCTATTTCATTTTTACGTTTTATGTTTATTTAGGGTGTTTTAACATGTTACAAAAAAGGTTACTATGACTTAGGTGTATATTAGAACTCCACAGGATTTAGAATAGATAGGGAGACACATACCTTGCTAATAAGGGGATTGGCATTGGTCTCAAGCTGGTTCATAGCATCATTCACCTCGGCCAGCAGGCCAACCAATTCAGGAGCAAAACTGCAGGTCAGAGCAAAGCATAAGCTTGACCCCGTTGCTTATCAAACTGAAGTTCCATCCAATCTGTAAAGCATTTTTGAGGTGCTTTTGCAACCTGAAGAGGAGCCCCTCCCAACACATTCTACATTATGAATACTTATCACATACAAAGTCGTTTCAAGATCTTGAGAGCTCATATATTCCGATCTAACAGAACTTCTCAAAATATTAATGCAGATATTTCAAACACAAAACGAAAATATATAAGCTACTAGTCCAAGCTGCACTATGAGATCATGTGCAAATCTTCTTTCTTAGATCCATAATATGTGAACTTAAGTATCAATCACATGCAAGGAGGACCATAAAGCTCCATAGACAGTAACCGACATGCCAAACTTCCTTTTCTTGTATTCATTCTCAGTTTCTCACTATGGCATTGACCTCCAAACAAAACACCGAAAACATACAATGAGGAAAAATAGCATACTTGATAGGGTTAATACTAAAAAATGGACAAATTCATGAAAGATGCACACCTGTGCAGAACATCCATATGCTCATCCCTGGACAGAGCATTCAAGTCTTTTTTAATCTGCTCATAAAGGGGGCAGAATCACCTTCAGCTTTTTCATTTTCTGAAGATTTTGATGTGGTTTTACCTTGTACCATCATTTCCTGAAGTCACTAAATATAGATAAATCACAACATAAGAAATTATTGATGCCAAAAATTTCAGACACCAAATTTACACTTCAGATGTCTATTGTAGTGGATATATAATTCATACACAAATTCTTGTATGAGATGATCTCATAGTGATTTTTCGTGAGCCCACTTATGTGACAACACATTTTTCTTTTAAATTTAGGAGGTGGTTAATGTGTGTAAGGCGTCTCACGGTATAAGCCATCGTGAGACAGTCTCACACAAAACTTCCGTAACTTGATAACGAACATCGTCATTATCAAATACAAGATTGGAAAAATTTATCTGCTGTCCTTTTAGCTATTAACCAAAAGGCTGCTACAGGCTACATCAGTATTAGCAGCCCGAACAAAGCCAAAGAGATATAAAAACAAAACTGTTAAATCATCTAAAGGCCATTGATAAGTTTTGGCTCCAAGACCTACAGGTGTATAAAAAGCAGCAGCAATGTACTTTCAAAAGTTGAACAACAAATAAATAAAATATCCATGACTCTTAACACATTGTCAGGTTAAACACAACATTTGTGTTCAAATAAGCCAAGTTTATGCAAACGTTATCCATTGACCAATGCTAGGTGAGAATGTATGATGCCCACAAGAACTACAATGTACAGATGACAACTAAGGTGCTATAATTTCCTTGAAACACACAATTGACAAGCACAATGTATAGTATATAAAACATAGTCCACCCAATCATTTAGGAGCCTTGCAGCTGCATCATAAGCAAAATAGCTATCCTAATGCAAGATTAATGCTCAAATGAAAGTTATATTGTTGCATGATCCCCCCTCAATAAGGATACTAGAAACTCATTTGCATACCTAAAGAGTCAGAGCGCTTGTGTGTTTCATAACCAAGAAGTTGGCTAGATTCACAAAATATGCCAGAGCAGAATTGAAAATCAGATTCCAGACAATCTTAACATCATCCCTTGCAAGTGCCAATGTAATACCAACAACATTATCTTCCATCAACAGTGTTGCACGGAGTAGAAATACAACAGCTATTGGAGCCATATAAAGGAGGAGGTTCATGGATTTGAGCTTCTCCCTGAACATGTGAGTAGTCATAATTACTAATATCCCATAGTCATAATTAATTACCAATATCAAATCGTGCAGTTCGATTTTGAGGGGGAAAGGGGAGCAGTTCCTTTAATTTCGCTTTCATGTAATAGTAACACATAAACAGGGGAATTGCCATTACCCTTCAGAAGACAGCAGAATACCCTGAACCACCGATTTCAGAGCCCCGGCAGCCGTTGCATCAATACACATTATAAATCCAAAAATGTGAAGACTCGGTTCACCCTATAACAAAATGCAACGTGAAAAAGAGATATTAGCATTGAAAAGGCTTTAGATTATATGAAATATGTAAACTACTAGTCATACTCAAACTATGATCTGAATTTGACAAATACAACACCTAATAACATTTACATTAGACATTAATGCTAGAAAAGCTTGACGATCCAGCAAGTCATGAATCCTGAATCATAAACAATAAATAACATAGTAATAGCAACAATAAATTTTGACAGTCAAATACAAAAACAAAGACTGGCTCACCTAAACAAAATTTCCGAGGAATAGCTCAAAAATAAGATTAATGTATTTTTAGATTCCAAACCCCCTAAAAAAAAATCAAGTATATGGAACATTGATCTGTAAAATTCAATCTAGTTAACAGAAATTAGTAAGATTTTAAGCTACTCCAGAAGGAAAATAGAGGAGAATTTCCTCCCTAGCTTAAAACCTGTCAAACCACCCTACATCTGATAACCTGATCAACATCCTCAAGATGCTATCTGCCCTAGCTTAATATTCTTGCTGCGGTGAGTCTCATATATGCCTTAATCACAAAAATTATTTATTACCAAATGCTTAATGAAGATATTCAGTCAAACCAATTAGCAACGATCCCAGATTTTCCCAAACTTTCCACCTATAAGGGCAAACTCACAATTTCTAATCTCGTGTTCCATAAAAGTGCTAAGGTGTCACAAAAAGATCGCCACTTTTCGTGTTCTAACTCAATCAATCTCCAATGTACACTCAATCGCCTGCTAAAGATATCCTAAAAATGGACACAAATTCTTTCTAAATTCTCAACGCTACAGCAACATTCTAACAACCAATTCCTTAATTCACTCACTAAAGTAAAAAATTTCGACCTACAAAAAGCTCATTTCGATGAAAACACATTCATTTATCCAGGAAAACAAAAAACCAAGAACATCTAAGTACCCCACTAGCAATGATGACATCGGTGACTATAGGAATAAGGGTGATTTAGGTGAGCCAAGCCTCCCTGTTTAAGATCATAAGGTATGCAAAAACAGCGGTGAAGAATTGTGTGGTAGCACCAATGGCTTGATTGAATGAAACAGGCAGATATTTCAGGGAAACGTTTCCACTAACAACAGAGGCGCAGAAGATGAGGCTAAGGGTAGAGATCTTGAAGAATTGAACCCGAGATCGGATCGTTTGCATAGGAACCATCTTCATCCAAGCTATGGCGACGTATATTAAAGGAGATGACGACGTTGATAGGTCTTCTACAATTTGCGAGAGGAGAGAGAAAGGGAGTTGAACTGCAGTGAGGATAGAGGGGAAGAGGAGGGAAGTAGCGAACCATGCGAATACAGGGGAAGGAGAGAGAAGGGGGAAGTCGGTGACAGTGAGGACAAAGGGGGAGAGAGAGAGAGCGTGTGAGGACAGAGGGGAAGAGAGAGAGAGCGTGCAACCAGTAAATGGTGACATGTTGGTGATCGACTATAACTGGTCTTTTTTTTTTAAAATTAACGACTGAGATCTATACAAATTACATCAACAGTTATAAAAATTTCAACTATGATAGTTGATTTTTTTTTTCAACTATGATAGAATTTTCATATTAATTTTTATTCATCATTGTAATACTTTGTAGTGAACAAAATAAAACACACTTTAATGAATAATAAAGTTAGTTTCTAGTGAACAACACATCATTGTTAACAATTTTTGGAAGATAAAATCTGGTTAAAAACCAAACTCTAACCAATGAGAAAAAAGTAATAAGAAATGAAAAGTAAGCCAATGTTTAAATTCTTTTAAAATAAATAGACTGAAAGGTTTATTGTACTAATTTGGTGTAAAGTACAATAGTATTTATTGTATAATAGAACAATATTTGGTGCATGACAAAACAATATCTAGTGTGAAATCTAAGTCTAAATCTATAATAAAAGGAGGATGAGTTTGACTCCTCTCTCCTTAATTTTAGGGGCTCCTATCTTTCACAGTCTTTGATCTTATGTGTAGTTCCATGCCAGCCATTTAACATCGCTGGAACTTAAAAAATTAGAAATCAGGTATTGACTCTTGTCATGTTTCTCTGCCTCCCTCGCGCACGTTTCTCCCTCTCTCTAACTAAATCTGCACGACTTGCTCCCTCTCTATCCATGGCAATTAAGTTATTCCATTTATTTTAAGAACAAAAGAATTATGCATGACCGCTTAATACTGATTTACTTAATGAACCCCCCTTGTCCATTTCTCTCTCTTCAGATCTATGATTTTGATGAATAATCTCAGTGAAACTACTGAGAATTTTATATATTAGTTCTTTCGATTTTAATTTTGTTATTTTAGTTCCTGAATCTCAATTTGTTTAGAGTGTTTTGCGACTCTATCTGCCTTTTCTCCTGTCTTGATTTTCCCCCATACCTTGACCCCCTTTATATTTCCTTTTCTTCATGGGAGCAACAAAACGATGTCTTTGTTAGACAATTGTCTTTGTCATGGTGTAGAATTTATATCTGGAATGCCGATGCATCAAACTCAAGATCAAAGTGTCAATATAGTCTGATAGCTTATCTTTGATATATGTCTCTCTGTGTCTTCATCTGCCTTCCCTTGTTTCTTTTTTTTTTTGAGAAAAATTTATGTATGATGGGCAGATTGATAAGGGAGGCAAGTGGGTCACTTGTCTTGCGTTCTTTTTTTTTGGGCGTTGTCTTCAGTAGTCTAAGAAACTTCGTTATATATGGAAACTTCATTGGTCTCTTGGTTGTAATGCTAAATACTGGGCCTGAGCAAGACCAGATATCCGGTCATTTTCGTGGAACCAGTCACGATCCGATTGGAACCAGGTCCGATTTAAGATTTTTGGAACCCCGGGTACCCAGTTCCTAATTTTTCTCTATTTTGTTTGATTCCATTTCATTAAAATTTTTTAGGCTTGTTGTGACTTTGTGAGAGAACAAATACACCCAGCAAGCTAGCTAATCAATCGCTCAAAGTCAAATGTAATAGAGTGGCAATTAGGCATCTACCATACATTAAACTCCAATTGGCTACCTAATAAATAGCATTTCTTTTCATCCAAGCATTAAAAAAAACATCTTCTCATAGTGTTATACATTAACAAAAGATTTATTAATATCAATGTATAGCCAGAAATCATGGCGGCATCGAGACAACGACACTTGACGTCAACAGGTAACCGGGTAACTCGGATATTTTAGAAAAAAAAAACTAATTGGATTGGGTAACGGGTCTGCTTTCGTTTCCAAATTTTCAGGACTTGACCTCGGACCCGGTTGCAACCAGTTCCAAGATATTGGAACCGGCTATGGACCCTATTCAACTAGGTACGGGTGATTACTGGCAAATAGCTAAAATTGAATTACTCAGCCCTGGTGATTACTGGCAAACAACTAAAGTGGAATTGTGATTGGAATAACATGTACACATCAGCATTTTGGACCATATGCAAACTACAAATCTTTATCTTATAAATGAGAACATGGGTGAAGTGCTGATAATTCAGGATTTAAGATTTCCAGTGATTTGGTGCAATCCGGCCAAATCTGATGTTTGCAATGGAATTTAAATTTTCAAGTAACCCCCCACAACTTGCAAAAACCCACTACGAATCAAACTGTCCAAAAAAATAAAATAAAAAATACAATACATCCGCTCAACCTCCTACATCCCACCACCACAAAGTGTGGGCAATTAAAAAAAAAAGAAAAACTACATTCACACCCCCCCAATTTCCAGCAACCAACCAGCGATCAAACTTCAACACCAAAAAAAAAGAATTCACAACTACCCAAGGAGATAACCACCCATGTTCCAACACCAAAAAGTGTGGGGAATTAAAAAAACGCAAAAGAAAATCTACATTCACAGCAATTCCAAAACACAGAACTATAACTCTATCTCCAAAAACTTCTTGCACTAGATTCCAACTTCTCATCTGCTCCTTTCTGCTTACTGTTGTGCTGGTGTTCACGTAGTTGGCAAATCACCAGTTAATATCTTTCTACATACACATGTCTTGGTAATCATAGTTAACACAATGATACTGTGCACAAATTCATATTTGTGACCCCTTCATTGATAATACAGATGGCGAGCAGAAGAATAAAGACAGACACCACAATCAGGAAACCAAATCAGCCCATTACACTCCAGGTATGGTCGTTCCCTCCCGCAACAAATCAAACTCAAAATATTGATGACTACACGTATGCTTACTTTGACATCCTTGAATGATAATGCATACTGAGAACACGACAACATAGACGCCTTTATGTGTTGAGGTGAAAATTATAATAGTGAAATGAAACAAAAATCGGTTATGCACATTGTAGGTATGTAATACCCTTCCCTCCTCATTCCTCATCGAACCATATATGTCTAAAAATTTCTGCCTAAAACAGATGATGACCTTAACAATCAAGATTGAGGTTCAAACTTATCAGATGAACATCTAGGTTATTTATAAGACTATTGCATGTATACTTTACCCATCAAGACATTAGTGATCTTCTTGGTCGATTTCCAACACACACAGACACACACATATATATATATATGTCTGGAAATTCAAAAGTATTTTAAATTGGCTAACTACAACTAGAGTGTTCGTCACACTAAATAATTCACCATAACAATCAAGATTGAGGTTCAAACTGAACAAGTTCAATAACCACCACCAGAATACACTACACAGTTAAACAATCACTTCTATACTTTACATATGAAGACAATAGTTATCTTTTTGTTGGATTTTCATTATTACATTATATATATATATATATATATA
>JACYFF010031957.1:90550008-90594767 GCA_017589665.1 Selenicereus undatus
ATATATATATATATATATATATATATATATATATATATATATGGAGAGAGAGAGAGAGAGAGAGAGAGAGACACACACACACACAGACATATACATGGATACGTATATACATAAATATATACGTATGTGTCTATTTATATATATATATATGTATATATATATATGTATGTATATATATATATATATATATATATATATATATATATATAGATATATATATATACATGGTTCCAAAACCATCAAGGTTGCATGCGGACAGAGTTGCACAGTTGCATTCAAGATGCACTTAACGCAGGTGACATTAATGCAGAATCAATAGGGCAGAGATATATTATACCATCTTCTTTCACTGGAGGCCACGTTATATGATGCAGCATTATCAGGATGCAATTGCAATTTGTCGTGCTCTAGGGCCTCCTAATTTCTTTGTGACATTCACATGTAATCCAAGTTGCCCTGAAATCACTAACGAGCTATTACCTGGTCAACGATCAGAGGACATACTAGATCTAATAACTGGAGTATTCAGAATTAAGTTACGACAGCTGCTCGATGATTTTAAGACGAACAAGATCTTTGGAACAATCATTGCTGGTGAGTTACTGGCATTGTAAAACACAATATTTTACCTCACAAAAACATTCAATCTACCAATAACCCCCACTTTATCTTTTACAGAAGTATATGTTGTTGAATTTCATAAGCGTGGCCTTCGCCATGCTCATATTCTCTTAACAGTGGCACTGGAAGACACGCCCACATGCCCAGAAGATGTTGATAGGCTAATTAGTGTCGAAATTTCGGATCAAGCTATGGACCCTCTAGCATATGATACTGTCACACGATTCATGATACATGGCCCATGTGTATAATGTTTGATTGACGGGAAATGTTCAAAATGTTACCCAAAAAGATTTTGTACCCAAACAACATTTGATGAGCATGGCTTCACTCAATACCGTAGGCGGCGCATACCCCAACAAGTGGTCGTGAATGGACGAGAGATTGATAACTAGTGGGTGGTCCCATACAATAGAGATCTATGTGTAAAATATGATGCTCAAATAAATGTCGAGCGCATAGCTGTTCGTAGTGCGATCAAATACTTATATAAGTATGTACATAAGCGACATGATTGTGCTACTATTGTCATTGAAGGCAATACAACACATCGTGACAGTGAGCAATCTTAGCCACATAGAGAAGGGGATAAAATCCAGGAGTATTTAGATTGTTGCTACGCATCTGCAGTGGAGTCATGTTGGCAGATTTTGGAGTTCAGCTTGCAGCATCAATATCCTTCTGTCTAAAAACTTGAAGACCATTTGCCTGGAGAACAATTAGTTGTGTTTAGCGACAGAGAAGACCTCTTTCGTATTGCGAATGAACCAGAAGCACAGCGAACAATGTTAACAATGTGGCTTGAAGCAAATAAGAAGTACCCACAAGCTCAACAGACCACGTATCTGAACTTTCCCATGCAATGGGTATGGAATCATTCTTCTAGAAGTTGGACCGTCCGTCAAAAAGGTTCTTCAATTGGTCGACTTCCATTTGCACATCCAAACTGTGGTGAACAATATTACTTGAGAATGCCTCTTACAAAGATTTTGTGGAGCAACTTCTTTTGAGGATATTCGTACCATATATGGTGTCCTACACCTAACATTTAAGTCAGCATGCATGGCACTGGGTTTGCTGGATGATGATGGCGAATGGCATGCTGCCTTGACTGAAGCATCAACTTGGGCTTCAAGTGTGCAACTACGAAATATGTTTTGTTCCATGTTGATGTTTTCCGAGATTGCTGATCCAGTGAAGTTATGGGATGTACAATGGGCACACCTAACAGATGACCTGCTACATACCGTACGATGGCAAACAAGAATGCCGAATATTGATTTACCATCTACCAAGCTCGAAAATCTTGGCCTACTTGAGATAGAACATATCTTGAATAGGAATGGATGATCACTGTGAAATTTCCCTCCAATGCCACTCCCTTCTATCGAAGCTGCAGTTTATGCAACAAATCGGCTTATTATTGATGAACTTGATTATGATATAGCTCTGGAAACATCAAGATTTGAAAGTTTTGTAAGAGGGTTGAACTCATATTCGTATCATGCATACAGATCAATATTCGATACTCATAACAGAGGTGAAGAGGGGGTTGTTCTTCACATATGGTAGTGGAGGCACGAGAAAGGCATATCTATGAAATACTATAATCTCTAAGTTCCGATCAGACAAATATATTGTCCTTGCCGTAGCATCATCGGGAATTGCTTCTTGATTGTTACCAGGAGGGAAAACAACCAACTCAGTGTTTTCAACCTAATGAAACGTCAGTTTGTTACTTCGATAAGAGGTCTGAATGTGCAGATCTTATCCGTAAAACAACGTTGATTGTGTGAGATGAAGCACCAATGGTGAATCGTTTAGCATTTGAAGCCGTTGATAGTCACCTCAATGACATATGTAACAATCAGAATGCTTTTGGTGGAAAACTGGTCCTTCTTAGGGGAGATTTTAGACAGATACTTCCTGTGATTACACACGGGAGTCGTGAATCTATCGTTGCAACTACGATCCATTGAGCAACATCCTGGAATGAATGTAGTATTTTGCACTTGCGTATAAACATGAGGCTGCAACAAATAAATGAACCCAACGAGACCACACACATTATAGAGGAATTTGCTCGATGGATATTACAAGTTGGAGATGGTGAAGTGCAAGGAATTGCCATTTTAGATGATACAGAGCCTAATTGGATTAAGATACTGGAAGAATTCCTCATACGGAATGACGACAATGGTTTGCACAATTTGATCACATAATTTACCCTGATTTTGCTACTAAGTATGAAGATTGGTCATATCTTCGAGAAAGAGGGATTCTTGCACCAACAAATGATGATGTCGATGAAATAAACACAATCATGTTGTCCATGCTTCCTGGAGATGTGAAGAGCTATTTGAGTTGTGATAGTCTTTCAAACGCTAACGATTGTGATCATTTTAGTGACATGGAACCCCCTGAATTACTGCGTTCCTTAAAGATTTCTAGATGGCCAAGTCATTGTTTAGAGCTTAATGTTGGTGCGCCAGTTATATTATTAAGAAATTTGAATCAATCAATTGGGTTGGGTAATGGTACTCGCTTGGTTGTCAGTAAGCTGGGCGATAGAGTGATTGAGGCCAAAGTAATATCTGGCTCAAAAGTTGGAGACACTGTCCTAATACCCAGAATCGATTTAACACCATCCAATGTTCCGGATCTACAACTCAGAAGACAGAAGTTCCCTCTAAAACTGGCATTTGCAATGACAATCAACAAAAGTCATGGGCAAACTTTGAATAAAGTTGGTGTATACCTTCCAAGACCCGTGTTCAGCCACGGTCAACTTTATGTTGCACTATCACGTGTTTCATCCCCTTCTGGCTTAAAAGTATTGCTTTGTAATAAGAGAGGAGCTACAGTAGATGTTATAAAAAATGTTATGTATAGGGATGCATTGAACCATTTGTGGATTATTTTATCATACAGTTCATTGTTTCACCTATTACATTCTGTTTGCTTAGTTAACCTATTTTCAATCATACAATAATGGTGTTATTTACAGTAATGTACTTCCTTTCACAAATACGTTGTGGTCATTGTTTTATTATCATACCATACTATCTGCTTTAATTTCTTGAAGATTATAGACATGGCATCTTCAGCACCTACTTTTATGCCTATATGCACCATAAACCCTTGCAATAGATATGTAGCATTGATGGTTCGACTCATGCCAGCAATGTCCGTTCGAGTCTATGGGCGACGGACAGTATGGAAAGTTAGATTCATGGACTACCAGGTATTGGATTAGTGTGTTCAATAAAGTCCTCATCGCATACATGTATGATGCTTACGAATACATTTCATTATTTTACAGTGTGATGAGATATTCGGTATCATAGAAGGCGATGCTGATATTTCTCGATGGAGGTCCATACTCAATGCTGGCAAGGTTTATCACATATCCGGACTCTCGGTTGATGCTGCTAGAGAAGGCGAACTGAATGTGGTGACCAACCTTTACAAATTGGTTTTCAAGCCGAGAACCACACTTCTTGGCGCCATTGAAGAATGTCAGGATATTCCCTACCAGCACTGACCTCCTTTCCTGTCATTCACTGAGATCCCTCGACATCTTCGGACACCTGATAATGTTGTTGGTACGTATTGTTCACATAGTCAAATTTGCTATATAAATTTATGCATGCATTTCTTCTGTATTCTTTACAATGTTTTCATTCCCTGTTGTTCTATAGACGTCATAGGGATGGTAGTAGCTATATATCCTTTGGAAAGGACTAGAGATAGAGGCACTGCACGGCGGGAATTATTACTGTGTGACATGCAATAAGTATTGTGATTAGTTAAGATTTGTAAAGATTTATTGTTACATTTCAACTGTATAAAGATTAGTACATATGATACATCTGTGCATGATGCACCCATTGAGACTGACTTTATGGGGAGATTTTACGAAAGTTAAGGGCACCTATATTCAGCAACATTTGACTGCTAAAAATATACTTCTTAATTCCAGAGTGCACATTAGAAATTATGAAGGTATCTTTACGTCCACTTGATATAATTTCATTCACAAAACTATCTAATTTCCATTACTATAATTGTATATTTCAGTAATATATTTTATCTCCTACAATATAGTTGTGAGAATATCAATTTCTACTTTGCCCGTTAGTAACTTGCTGATAAACCCAGAAATTGAAGCAACAGAAGACTTTGAAGGATGGTCTACACAACATGTAACATTAATTTAGGTTTTCTAATTCTATACACCTTATACACACTTGACCTCACATGTGTTTCTTTTCATGTATGTATTAGGTACTTTGGCACTTCAGGTGTGATGAAGCATTTCGATTTCATGCGTATGAGAACATTATGCATGTGCCATCTAGAGAAATTGTTTGCAGTTAAACGGATTAGATTATATGAATATGCTGCTGCGCCAAATGTAAGCTAAACAAATTTTCAACAAATGTTCCTTATGTTTACATACATTCATTCAATATCACATAATTTCCATATTTTATTATATCCAAGTTAGATATTTCCGAATTTTTGCATATATTGTTGAAATCCACCCGCTGCTTTACGACGCTTGCACTAATTGCAACAAAAGTGTCCACACCTATGTATTCGCGCTTAATGTACCGTACTGCACATGCCGATCACCAAGTTTGACTCGGAACAGGTTTACATCTATGATTCTCTATTGTTTCATAGTCTGTTATGCTTTCCCCAATTTTTGTTTGCATTAGTTTAACCATGCCTTTTTAATTCAAAAATACATGTACATCTTCAAAGTTGTGTTACAAGATATTACAGGTTGTAAAGAGTTTACTGTTCTTCATGAGGATGCTCGAATTCTTTTACATACGACCACTACACAGTTGGATATGTATGCAGTGTAGGTATTCTCATTGTCACTGCTTATCATGTCTACCCAAGTTATTGTTCCACCGTTGCCTAACCTGTGTTACTGTTGTCCACAGCCATATGGTCATCTATCACTCTATGTGATTATAGTTGATTACAAAGGAAAACCTTGGGTTTTCATCCTAAAGCCTCCACGCCGGCATGAAGTAGAAGCTCCTATCACTTTTATTGTGTCAGTCAATTGGGAGAAAGAGGTCTTACATATGACATACTAATATTAGGTACACCAGGTACATAATGTGTATATATAAAATTCCCTTCTATCTTTGTTAATCAAATTATCACTAAATCTTGATTTTTGTTTCAGGTACAAGAGAAGGATGTGGATTCTTCATCATTGGCATCATTGCTTTACTTATCATCATCATCCCATTTAGCGTGTTTTCTACTAAGTTCACTACCTAATGTGTCAATCATACTTATATAGACTTCTTCCTTAATGATATAGTTTTTAATTGCTAATCATATTGTTTATGCACGAAGTTGCTGTATATTTAATTTTTTTATTGGGTTTTTCCCTTCTCTTCACTGACTTATAATATTAATTATTTCTATACTAACTATCCATTTATTTTCTTGATAACATAGCCATAAATTGTCCATTTAAACATGCTCAGTGCTTTTGTACGAGCCTAGGCTAGTGATATCAAGTAGGGAATGTGGATGCAACATTGTTAGAATAGCCATTCCAATACTAGTCTGGTAATGTGGCAAGTTTTGCTTATGATAAATTCATAGCAATAACTAGGGCCAATATCGATAATGCTTATACAAAAGTGGCACGAACTACATAATTGAAGGAGGTTATGATTTGTTGCACATAATACGGATGGAGGAAAGTTCAATTTATAATAGATTGTGATAGGCTTAGTATGACGATTAAGGCTTAAGCAACGAAAATTTGATTTATTTTATACATTTTTCTTCATTATTACTTGAGTGATACTTCCAAAGGTCATGATGTTAATTGTGTTCATCGCGATGTTAACAGGTAGCTTATAGACTAAAATATTGATTGTAAATTTAATGTTATAATGGAATTTTTTTCAATTGTTAGTTGATAATAAGTTGTTGTAACCTTAGGTTTTCATGATTTATTCCCATCAAAACCTAATCGACGCAAGTGTTCGGAAAACACATCATTATTATCATATAACCCTTTTTTTAGTTCCATTAATTTTTTTTGGGGGGGGGGGGGGACTCGAAAAGGGGTAGAGGTATGTGATTTGGAGGGATTAAGGAGTGGTTATGCACAATGCACAATCTACATCGTATAGTGTTAATTGAGTCTGTGAGCAATCCAACTCAAAAAAGAGCCCTTGACGTGTGGGAACAAGTCCATGTGAGTATTTTTTTCCTTTTTCTTGGGGGGTGTGAGGTTATTCTTTGTGGTGTTTTTGTTGTATTTGATTGAAAGAGGTTGTAAATTTAATATTATTTAGTGGATAACAAATGTTTTTGTTTTGATTATCAGTTGAAAGTAGGTCTTTTCAACCTCAAAGTTTCATGGGTGATTCCCATCAAGACCTGATCGATATGCAAGTGATAGAAAAATATATCATCATTATCGTATAACCCTATCTTTAGTTGCATTAGAATGGTTTTCTTCTTTTGGGGGGGGGGGGGGAGGTTAACTCAGAAGGGGCCAGAGGCTATGTAACTTGGGAGATTAGAGAGCAATATTACATAACGTACAGTCTATAGTGTTAATTGACTCTATGAGCAATCCTACCCCAAAAAATGCACCCATGGCGTGTAGAAACAATTCATTGGCGGAATTTTCCCCTTTTTTGGCCGGGGGGGTTCAATGTGCATTTTCATAGAAAATGTGATTGATTTTCTGGTAAAATATGTTTAGATTTTATTTACCATTTGTAGGCAACCTTTTGAAAATTGGCTCTGAGCTAAAGGGAGATAGTGAACAAATAGTAGAAATTAGAGAGTAGTGATGATTTGTAGATGGGGGACACAACTCTTTCACATTTTGGCCTTGATGAGACTTAAGGGTGTTTGTCTCTATTAAATTTTGGGTTCATTTTCTTTGTTTAAGAATTGAATTGGTGTACCAGGTGAAAAAATATTTATACAAATTTGCATTACGCATATGAAATTTCAAATATTTATGTACTTTGTGGAATCTCTTACGAGTGATGAATTCGAAATTTGTTTACCGGGGACATTTGGGAGTTCACATTGCCTCTTTCGTTGAAATATGCCCCAAACATTTACGATTAGGCAATAGGGATCATATTATTGTATCCCCCCCCCCATTTTGGGTAATGTAATCCAAATATCAATCAATACCAATAAGTACTATGTCACTAATTTCAATGTTATACTTCCGTTCACCTACTTATATGGTGATTCTTGAGACATTTTGGGGGGTAGGGGGAGGATGATCACAAACATGGCCCTTGTTACAAATTAGGCTGTTTGTTAATTTCTTCATGTTCTAAAATAATTTATTTCAAGTTGTGCTACCCCCCTTCGCACCTCTCTCCCTTGGCCTTGATAAACCTCTATTTTTACCATTTTGACCTTTCAATTTCACTAACTTTTTCCACATATTCCCTGAGATTTGCATAATACTTGGTAAGAATTGCTCGTTTTTGCCCACAATTATCTCATCTTGACTAATTCTTCTTTTTGTAGGTTTGTTGTTCTCAAATTGAAGAATTTCGGCACTTATTAGACTAAAAGTGCGCCAGGAGCAGCGTTATAGGGAGGAACGAGGTTTGTGGTTCAACTAGAAGGGTCAAAGATTTGAAGAACCTAGGAAAAGGCTCTTGCATGGGTAGCCGTGCATGTAAGCATGACTGTGCAAGATGGATTTGAAGCCCAAAAACCGCACGGCTGGGTGTGCAGATTCAGCATGACCATGCGCTGGAGGTAGAAACATTCATGCAGAAACGCACGTCTAGTCGTGCGTTTTTGCACGGTCGTGCGTCCCCCGCTGTTCTACATTTTAATTATTTTCTTTGGGGGTTGTTTGGGGTTATCTTGAGTTTTTCTGGAGAGCTGTCCCTCCTAAGCGATTTTTTGGTCTTCTTTGAGTATTCCTACACTTTAATCTGGATCTAGTTGTTGTTTTGAATTTGATTGTTGAGATTGTGCCAAGACGCTTGAAATTTAATTGAAGTTCGTTTCTATTCATCTTCCTTTGTGATTTCCATCAAGGTTCATACCCTAAATATGTTCTTCAATTCTTCACTTAGATTTGTGGTTGTTTCGATGTTTAGAGGCTAAATTCCTCATCTTAGATTGGGATTAGCCCCTATTATGCGAATTGGGATTATGTTCTTGGTTTTGTGAATGCAAACCCATGGTTGTTATTGAATTCTCACTTTATATGCCAAGTGTTCGATGGATTGCTTGAGAGGGATGTATCCATGTTCTTAATTAGGTTTAGGAGGTCAATGAAAGTTGAATCCTTAACTTGGAGCGACTTAGTGAGCGATTGTTGCTTTAACATGAAAATAGTTAGGGTTTCAATACGGGATTAAACATTACTCGATTCTGTGACTTTGTTAACCCTAGTTTCATACAAATAGATAACTAGGATTACTTAGTCAGTCTAATGACCTTCGAAAGTAGGCATAGATAGACCTAAATTTGTAATCAATCCAATTCAATCAACCATGTGGGCGGATTTGCATAACCTAGACAACAACCCAAGAAGCATAATAGTGTGGTGAACCCCAATCTAAGAGCTTATTATTGATTTACATATTCAACAACTCTCCTTTTGATTTTGCATGAATTAAGTGTTACAGTCAATCAAGTGATTAAAACCAAGTTCCCTGTGGAATACGACCCATACTTGCCATTGCTAACTACAATTGGTACTGTGCACTTGCGGTATTTTTAACTCAACAAGTTTTTGGCGCCATTACCAGGGAACTTTTTCGTTTTGACATTTGAATTGACTAATATACTTGAGATTAGGCTTTTTCTTTTATTTTCCCCTTCCTTTCATCCTGCTTGCTTTTACCCTTGCTTGGACTCGCTTACGCTTGGTATAGTTGTTTCTTTGTATGTGCAAGCACAGTCAGGGGGGTCACAACTTACTTCCCCTGAATCTTGAGATCGAAGCAACTGTTCGCAAGCAAAGTGGCGCGCGACGAAAGAAGCAAGCTGAATCTACAATGGCGGCGTAAGACAACCGAGTTTTGAGAGATTATGCGATGCCTCAGTCGTTAGGGATTACTTCATCCATAGTGAACCCCGCAGTTGAGGTGAACAACTTCGAGCTACGCCCTGCCCTTATCTCTCTAGTGGAGAGAGATCAGTTCAGTAGGCACCCCTTTGAGAACCCCAACATGCACCTTTGCAATTTCGTTGCGAAGTGTGACACTATTAAACTCAATGGGGTCTCCACTGACGCCATTCGACTGAGATTCTTGCCATTCTTTCTAAGGGATAGAGCACGAGATTGGCTCTAGAATGAGGAGCCCAACACCTTCGCCACCTGGGATGCCCTCTCCAAGTCTTTCTTGAGCAAGTACTTCCCACCAGGAAAAACAGCCAAGCTAAGGCCCGACATTACCTTATTCGCGCAGCTGCATAGCAAATCTTTATATGAGGCATGGGAGAGGTTTAAGGATCTTCAACGCCAGTGCCCTCACCATGGAGTCCCTGATTGGCTCCTTATTCAGACCTTCTACAATGGATTGGATCAGACCCTTAAAATGCCCATTGATGCCGCTGCTGGGGGCGCCCTAATGGGGAAGTCAATTGAAGTGGAAAAGGCCCTACTTGAAGACATGGCGGCCAACAACTATCATTGGTCTAATGAGCAGGCTCCCCAAAGGAAGGGTGGTGGCAAGTACAATATCGATGCGATGGACATGTTGGCAAGCAAGGTTGATGCCCTTGCAAAGAGGTTAGATAGGTTGGGCACTCCTAACCCAGGGAGTTCTGTTCAACAAAAAAATTATGATATTTTATACCCTTATACTATCTATTATTTGCGCAAAATAAATTATTAATTTAGGAATTTAATATGGTTTTTATTTGTTTTGTAGGAATTTGAAGAATAAATAAATGGCTTGAAAAAAAAGAGAAATTGAATTAAAAAAGCGATTGGATCAACAAGAAGCATTGGAGCAAGATAAAAAGAAGGGAAGAACTCAAGAACCAAGCCCAACAGCCAATTCCCTCCTATTTCCCTCTTTCTCTCTTTCACCAAGGCCATTTCGAGCCCAGTTCGAGAACCCCCTTTCCATTCTCCCTCTTCCCTTGTTCTTTCAACTGGGCCTGGCCCAAGCGTTTGCCTAGACCCCCCCTCTCTCTTTTCTGTTCCCCCCTGTCTTTTCCTTCATTTCTTTCCCTACGTGGCCCTAGCCCAACTTTTTTTTCCCTTTCCCGAACCCTCAGAAGACAACCCAGCCTTCCCTCCTTTTTGTTTCCATGAGCAAGTCACGTGACCCCCGTCTTCTTCTCCACGATGCTATTGTCTTCTTGTTTGCCAAGAAAATCAAAACCTGCAGCCCCGAAGATTCGAAGAACAGGGCCAGCAACAACAGGGTACCGTACCGTGACCCTTCATCTCCCTCGCACCCATAACCGTAGCTTTTTTCTCTCTCCTCCTTCATGCTCCATAATCACAACCATCTTTAAGCCAGCCATTACCCATTCCTTTCCTCTTTTTCGTGCCCCACGAACGAGAAACAGAGGAGCAAAACAGGGCCCCTTCGTTTCCCATGCCCAACCGTTTCTTCTTCTCTTTCCTCCATCATTATCCATCATTATCACCATCATAAATCGAACGGTTACAAGGAGTGAAGGAGGCAATCAAAGAGGATGGGAGTGACGTTTATGGAAGCTTCAAATCTTGAACGAAACAGAGGAAGAGGCACGGCGGGATGAGGGTTAAATTCCTTCCAGTTTAGCTTAGTTTTGGGAGATTAATGTACTTTGGTTATCAGTTAGTAGAAGATTGAGGTCACAATTTAGTTTTCATAATTTGGTTCGAATTACCCAAGTTCTGGTTTTGCCTTGCTGAATCCCTTTTCTTTGTGTCATCCTCCTCTGTTTTGGTTTTTGATTTCAGGAACAATTACAACTAAGTGTTAGTAGCTCACTTTATTTGCAGTTTGGTGTTGCTTTCCTTGGCATGCTTTCTGTTTTATAAATCAGTTAGTGATTGGTGCTCGATTTAATTACTTAATAGTTTTGTTTTATATTTAACTTAAATATTTAATAATTAGCTCAACTTAATTTGAATTAATTTTGATCGGGTTAGCATATACAACTTAGTAACTCAATTTCACATCCATCCCAGAGGACGGTACCCGTTAGTATTACGACGATAACCGTATACTTGTGGAAATCACAACAAGTTTTGGGGGCCGTTGCCGGGAATGACGTTGTGAAATCTGGTTACATCGAGTCATAGTTTAATTATTAGAGTCATTTTCGTTTTAGTTGAGTCGTAATTTTTGTTTTAATAGTTTAGTTTAGCTTTAATTTTGAATTTAGTTTATATTTTGATTTCGATTTTTGTTTTTGTTAAGATTAGTTTAATTTCAATTTTTAGATGCTATTCATTGCTGGAAAAAAAAAAGTACTAATCGGTTTGGTTTATGTGCAGTGTAAAAAAAATTCAAGGTTGAACTGATCCGAAAATATTTACAATGTAGATTTTTCACCAATTTTTGCATTCTGGTTGAATTTTCTGGACCTGTTCTGGTGTTATTTCTATTGTGCTAATATTTTTCCTACATTCAGCATCATTTTTAGAGTGTGTGTTAATTTTTCTCGAATTTTTGGGACTGTTTAGATTTTTCTGTGAATTTTAGAATTAATATTCTGTTTGCATTTTTCTGCACTATTCATCGACAGAAAAAATTTGGGAAAAATTATATTTATTTCCTTTGTGATTGTGTCGACTTTCCTGTATATTTAGTTCTAATTTTAGAAGTTTTATTTTCTGTTATAATTGTATTCTTAGAATTAGGGTGTTTAGGTGTAGTTTTATTTCTTATTTTCTTGTAGTTTCTTTGTGATTGTGCTCAGTTTTGTTTATTTTCTATTTTAATAGTGTTTTTAGTTTTATCATTCATTTTGTTGTTTTGTGATTCAAGAAAAAAATCCAAAAGAAAAAAAAAACAAAACTAGAACCTTGGGTGAGGGTGTTGGATTTGTATAACTGGTTGGGTTAGAAATCCTGAAAATCAAAGACTTTTTAGAAGTGAACCCGACCTTGACTTAGAACCCGAACCAGAACCCAAGCTTGAATTAGAAGAAACGGCATAAGAAAGACCTTTGAGTGATATCTTCTATCCTCCTAGGACTGCTTTGCCATCTTGCTTTACTATACCTGACCTTGGACCCAATGTGACCTTCGAATTGAGACCTCATTATACTCAGATGCTCCCTAAATTCACTGGCTTAGAGGATGCGTATTTGTTTTTGAGGGAATTTAAAGAAGTCTGTTCTATGATGCATTTTCCTAATATTCCCATTGATGTTGTGCACATGAAATTAATTCCTTTTACTTTGAAAGATTCTGCTAAACGTTAGATGTATGGCTTGGCTGCTAATTCTATAACTTTTTGGAATGATTTTGTGAAATTGTTCTTAAGAAAATATTTTGCTAATGCCAAGACTGTTAAGCTAAGGAATGAAATCAATCAATTTGTGCAACTAGATAGAGAATCATTTTGGAAATATTTTGATAGGTTCAAGAATTTGTTGTCTCAATGTCCCCATAATGGTTTAGACCAGGCACGTTTGTGCCAAATTGTTTATGAAGGACCGGACCAATAGACTAGGACCATGGTAGAGTCTATGTGTCAGGGTGGCTTTCTTTCTAAGAGCGCCACAGATGCTTGGGAATTTTTAGAGGACTTAGCTGAGAAAACTATGCAGTGGAAAACCGCTCGGGATGACAGCTTAAGTTCTAGGATTGCAAGGGGTGGGTCACATTCTGTCTCCGATATGAGTCACTTAGAGTCTAAGATTGCTACTTTAGAAAACATGTTGAAAGGATTGACTTCACAAATGACTCAGTTATCCCAGACTTCTTCAGTGTCTTGTTCTCATTGTCAGGCCTTAGATCATTCATTGAGTGCTTGTCCCTACTTTGCTTACCAGTTAGCAAATGGGCAAGAGCAAGCGAGTATGGCCTTCTAGAGACCTAAGAACGACCCTTTCTCTCCTTTTTACAATCTAGGGTGGAGAAATCACCCTAACTTCTGTTGGAGTAATGGACCAAATGCTGCGGTTCCTAACTCCCAGCCCATCTCTCACCCTTCTAGTTCCTTTCAGAGACTAGTTTTTCCAGGTATACCTAATGCACCTAGACCTCCACTTCTTGTAGCTCAAGTTCAACTTCCTCCTGGTTATAGTGATATTGATAAAATGGAGAGGAGAATTAATAATAATGTGGAGAGAATGATTAATGCTAACATGGAGAGAATGATGAGAATGATGACTGAACAGTTTTCCCAGTTAGCATCATCTTCTAGGGAGCCATGCACTTTTCCAAGTCAGCCTGAAGTGAACCCTAAGGGTCACGCATCTTCTTCTTCAGGTAATCCTAGTGAGTCTGTAAGGAAAGTGAATGCAGTGATATCTCTCCGTTCTGGTCGAGAGATTGATAACCAGGTTAGAAGTCCTAATGAGCCCTGTAGGTATCCTAACCAATTCTTCGAGAAATCTTCTTCTTCTTCTTCTTCTTCTTCTTCTTCTTCCCCTCCAGAGACTGGCTCATCCAATGAGTTAGGGGATGCTACTGATGGTGTCCCCAATGACTCTGATTCTCACCATCCTCCTGAGTCACCTTCTAAGGAAGGGGAGCTTAAGGAGAAAGACTCCTTTGAGTCAGTTGACCCTTCTCCTTCTAAGGGTCCTTCTTCTTCTTCTCCTCTTTATTATGAGAAATTCCATATACCTTTGCCTCTTTTTCCCCATAGGCTTAAGAAAAAAGACCAAACTCATGTTGAGAAGATGAGAGAGACCTTCTTTTAAGTCAGGATCAACATTCATTTGCTCGATGCTATTCAGCAGATGCCTCCATATGCTAGGTTTTTAAAGGATATGTGCACAACCAAGAGAGCTATCAGTGTCCCTAGGAAGGCTTTCTTAGCCTCTAGTGCTAGTTCTATTCTATCTCATCAGATCCCAGTGAAGTATAAGGACCCTGGGTGCCCTACTATTTCTACAGTTATAGGGGACCGGCTCATTTATAAAGCCTTTCTTGATTTAGGGGCCAGTGTCAACTTGATTCCCTTCACTGAGTATGAGAGGCTAGGGTTAGGTGAGCTTAAGCCTACTAAGATGGTTATTCAATTAGCTGATAGGTCAACTAGATTGCCTAGGGGATAGTTGAGGATGTGCTGATCCGAGTGGGTGAGTTCATTTACTCTGTGGACTTTGTTGTGATTGAGACTGAGACGGTGTCTAACTTAGCTAGTCAAGTCCCTGTGATTCTAGGGCGTCCTTTCTTGGCCACTGCCAATGTCCTCATTAATTGCAGGAATGGCATGATGAGACTGTCTTTTGGTAACATGACCTTAGAGCCTAACATTTTTAATATGCGAAGGCAGCCTTTTGGTTTTGATGATATGGAGTTCTCTACTCTTCACTGGGTAGAGGATTCTATTCTTGATGATGGTTGTGATGATGTGTTTGCTATTGAGTATGAGTTCTTTCTTGTGAATGATGAGTCTGAGTATGATGCTTTTTAGTTTGAAGACTTGCACTCTACTGCTAATTGTTTGCTCACTACTGCTTCTGAATCTGCCTCTGAAACTGTTTCCCCTCCTGCTCTTGAACTGAAACCCCTTCCTGATTCTCTTAAGTATGCATTTATAGGCCCCAATGAATCTTTGCCTGTCATTATTGCTTCTAACCTAGAAGGGGACCAAGAGACAAAGTTGATTGCCCTACTTAAAGAGAATAAGGAAGCTTTGGGCTTGGACCTTAGGGGATATTAAGGGCATTAGTCCTTCAATTGTGCAACATAGGATTCATCCAGAGGACAATGCTAAGCCTACCGTGACCGTCAAAGGCGTTTGAACCCTACTCTTGAGGAAGTAGTTAGGAAAGAAGTGCTGAAGTGGTTAGACCATGGGATTATCTATGCCATTTCTGATAGTTAGTGGGTTAGCCCCGTTCAAGTTGTTTTTAAGAAGACCGGGATCACCGTGATTAGGAATGACAAGAATGAGTTAGCCCCTACTCGTGTGCAATCTGGGTGGTGTGTTTACATAGATTATAGAAAATTGAATGTTGCCACTAGGAAAGACCACTTCCCCCTTCCTTTCTTGGACAAGATGTTAGAGAGGTTGGCTGGACATTCCTTTTATTGCTTTTTAGATGGATACTCTGGCTATACCCAAATCTCTATTGCTCCTGGGGATCAGGAGAAGACTACTTTCACCTGTCCTTTTGGAACCTATGCCTTTAGACGTATGCCTTTTGGATTGTGCAATGCCCCTGCTGCCTTTCAGCATTGCATGATTTCTATTTTCTCGGATCTAGTTGAGCATTGCATGAAAATTTTCATGGACGACTTCTCTGTGTTTGGGTCTTCCTTTGATTACTGTTTATCTAATCTGAGAAAAGTGTTGGAAAGGTGTAGGGAGAAAAATTTGACTCTGAATTGGGAGAAATGTCATTTTGTGGTTAGGAAGGGAATAGTCTTAGGTCATGTTATTTCTAAAGACGGAATTGAGGTTGATAAGGCTAAGATTGATTTGATTGATAATCTTCCCCCTCCCACCTGTGTGAAAGAGGTAAGGTCTTTTCTTGGACATGTTGGCTTCTATCATCACTTCATTAAGGACTTTAGTAAAATTGCAAAGCCCTTGTCCAACTTGTTAGCTAAAGATGTGCCTTTTCACTTTTCTGATGACTGTCTTGAGGCATTTTCTAAGCTTAAGAAGGCCTTAACTTCTGCTTCCGCTCTTCATCCTCCCATTTGGGGAGAATAATTTGAATTAATGTGTGATGCTTCTGATTATGCTGTTGGGGTAGTTTTAAGGCAGCTTGTTGATAAGAAACCCCATGTGATTTACTATGCTAGTCATACTGTGAATCATGCCCAACTGAACTATACTGTGACTGAGAAAGAGTTTTTGGCTGTGATCTTTGGGTTTGAAAAGTTTAGACCTTATCTAATTGGGTCTCATGTGATTGTGTATACTAATCACTCTGTTCTTAAGCATCTTATTTCTAAGAAGGATGCTAAACCTACACTGGTTAGATGGATATTGTTGTTGCAAGAGTTTGACCGTGAGATTAGGGATAAGAAAGGCTCTGAAAACCTTGTAGCTGATCATTTGTCTAGGATTCTTTATGATAGAGAGAGTGAGTCCATTATTTCTGAGTGCTTCCCTGATGAGCAGTTGTATGCTGTCCACCCCGATCCTTGGTATGCTGATATTGTGAATTACCTAGTTGCTGGTAGGATCCTTGAGAGTTGGACCAAGAATGATAGGGATAGCTTCTTTCACCTGGTGAAGTTCTTTGTTTGGGACGACCCTTATTTGTTTAAGTACTGTTCTGACCAAATGTTTAGGAGGTGTATTCCCGACCATGAGGTGAGAAGTGTCCTTTCTTTCTGTCATGATCAAGCATGTGGGGGGCATTTTAGTGGTAGGAAACTGCAGCCAAAGTTCTTCAAAGTGGTTTCTACTGGCCTACTCTATTTAGGGATGCTTTTGAGTACTGTAAGAGTTGCCCTAGGTGCCAGCAGTTGAGTAGGATAAGCAGGTGAGATATAATTCCACTGAGTCCCATCAGTGTGGTGGAGATTTTTGATGTGTGGGGTATAGACTTTATGGGACCATTTCCATCATCTTTTGGGAATGAGTATATTCTGTTAGCTGTGGACTATGTGTCTAAATGGGTTAAAGCCATCCCTTCTGGGACTAATGATGCTAAAGTTGTTGTGAAGTTCTTGAGGGAGAATATCTTTGCTAGATTTGGCATGCCCCGTGCTATTATTAGTGATCAGGGCACCCATTTCCATAATAGGTCCTTTGATGCCTTACTGAAGAGGTATTCAACTGTCCATAGGCTTGCTACCCCCTATCATCCCCAAACCAGTGGCCAGGTTGAGGTGTCTAATCGACAGATTAAGTAGATTCTTGAAAACACAGTGAGTCAAAATAGAAAGGATTGGGCTGACAAACTCGTAGATGCTCTTTGGGCGTATAAGACAGCTTTCAAAACTCCCTTGGGTATGTCACCTCATAGGGTTGTTTATGGTAAGCCTTGTCATCTTCCTGTGGAAATAGAGCATAGAGCTTGATGGGCCATTAAGATACTCAACTATGACTTGACTGAGGCTGGTGAGGAGCATAGATTGCAACTGAATGAGTTTGATGAGATTAGAGCCGAGGCTTATAAGAGTGCGCGTTCTTACAAAGAAAGGGCAAAGTTGTTTCATGATAGCTGTATCCTTCAAAGAGAGTTTGCCCCAGGCATGAAAGTGCTCTTGTATGACTCTAGGCTCCATTTGTTATACGGAAGTTAAGGTCCCGATGGACTGGTCCTTACATTGTCTCACGTATTTTTCCCTATGGTGCAATCAAAATTCAGGACCCTGACAGTGGTGCTACTTTTAAGGTGAATGGCCAAAGATTGAAGCAATTTCTAGAGTTGCCTAGTAAGGAAGATGTGGAGTGTCTGATACTCCTCGAGCCGAGTCCTGCTCAGTGATGTGTTGAGATGATAGCTTGGGTGTACTTAGCACCCGACCTGGTTTGCTAAGAATTTCTTTTCATCCCTTCTCTCTCTTACTCTTTTTCTCTTTTTTCCTTTTTCCTTCCGTTTGTATGGTTGGTTCTTTTTGTCTTGATTTTTGTATCTGTGTTGACTATTTGGTTTTGAGTCGTGTCTTTGTGAGTCTTGTTTTCTTTGTTTTCTTTTTTAGTATTATTTTGTGGTTTTATGTTTCTTTCTACCCCCAATGAGGGCATTGCTCAGAATAGGTGTGGGGGTGGGGAAAGTTTGCAATTTTGCTAATTTTACCAATTTTGCCCCCCCCCCAAAAAAAGCAAAATTTTGAAAATCCAAAAATATTTTTGTTTTATTTTGGGAAGCTTAGTACTTTTCTAATCAACCTAAATACTCTGTGCTTGATTTTTAGCTTGTATGTACGCATGTTGTGCTTGATAGGTTTATGTCCTTGATGTGGCATTTTTTATTCTAATCCCATATGTTCATTATCACTGTGTAATCCATTCCCTATTTATGTCCTCCTCATTGTCTTAAGGTTTTAGTTTTCTATTATCGGCTACCCCACTTGCTTTAGACATAATTAATCTGATTTTTGTCTGTTAAAAAAAGAAAATCTGAAAAGATAAAAAATCTGGAAAAAAAAGAATAGAAAATGCAATAAAATTTGGAATGACAAGCAACCCCTTGAGGCATGCGCTACTGGGTGTTACCCTCTGAGGCAATACTGCTACTAGGAAAGCTTGCTTCCAATGTTAATAAATCAATAATGTAGTTTGTGTCAGTCAAGTGGGATCGAGTTTGATTTCGGTAAACCTAAGCCCTAAGATGATGATACACTTGCATACAAGTACTGGGATGGATTCCAAGTCCCGATGTACAGTTGGGTGAAAAATTAGTGCTTTGATGTCATCCATGGGGTAGAGAGCCTTGATGAGTATATTTTGTTTATATGCAGGCTAATATGTTTACCACATGTGCAATTTAGTTGATTGGAATGTGCATATATCTTTCACTAGTTTTGTACATATTAATTTTTTGAAAAAAAAGGGAAAAAAACCTAAAAAAGATTTTCAAGTTTCCATTTATGTTTTCTTTTAAAGATTTTGTGGGTATATCTTCTGCAAACTCTCACGAGACCTTACTCGTCCACTAGGGGTAACCTAGGGGTTTAAAGGGCTTGTTGCACATGCTAATTACAACCGTGATTCCTACGAAAGTGAGTTAGAATATTGTTTTGTTTTCTTTTTCTAGGATTTTTTGTTTTGTTTTACTTGAGGACGAGCAAAACTTAGGTGTGGGGGTATTTGTTCAACAAAAAAATTATGATATTTTATACCCTTATACTATCTATTATTTGCTCAAAATAAATTATTAATTTAGGAATTTAATATGGTTTTTGTTTGTTTTGTAGGAATTTGAAGAACAAATAAATGGCTTGAAAAAAAAAAGAGAAATTGAATTAAAAAAGGGATTGGATCAACAAGAAGCATTGGAGCAAGATAAAAAGAAGGGAAGAACTCAAGAACCAAGCCCAGCAGCCCATTCCCTCCTATTTCCCTCTTTCTCTCTCTCCCCAAGGCCATTTCGAGCCCAGTCCGAGAACCCCCTTTCCATTCTCCCTCATCCCTTGTTCTTTCAACTGGGCCTGGCCCAAGGGTTTGCCTAGACCTGCCCCCCCCCTCTCTTTTCTGTTCCCCCCTTTCTTTTCCTTCATTTCGTTCCCTACGTGGCCCTAGCCCAACATTTTTTTCCCTTTCCCGAACCCTCAGAAGACAACCCAGCCTGCCATCCTTTTTTTTCCATGAGCAAATAACGTGACCCCCGTCTTCTTCTCGACGATGCTACTGTCTTCTTGTTTGCCAAGAAAATCGAAACCTGCAGCCCAGAAGATTCGAAGAACAGGGCAAGCAACAACAGGGTACTGTGCCGTGACCCTTCATCTCCCTTGCACCGTAGTTTTTTTCTCTCTCCTCCTTCATGCTCCATAATCACAACCATCTTTAAGCTAGCCATTACCCATTCCTTTCCTCTTTTTCGTGCCCCACAAACGAAAAACAGAGGAACAAAATAGGGCCCCTTCGTTTCCCATGCCCAACCGTTTCTTCTTCTCTTTCCTCCATCATTATCCATCATTATCACCAACATAAATCGAACGGTTACAAGGAGTGAAGGAGGCAACCGAAGAGGATGGGAGTGACGTTTTTGGAAGCTTCAAATCGTTGACGAAATAGAGGAAGAAGCACGGCGTGAGGAGGGTTAAATTCCTTCCAGCTTAGCTTAGTTTTGGGAGATTAATGTACTTTGGTTATCAATTAGTATAAGATTGAGGACAATTTAGTTTTCATAATTTGGTTCGAATTACCCAAGTTCTAGTTTTGCCTTGCTGAATCCCTTCTCTTTGTGTCATCCTCCTCTGTTTCGGTTTCTGATTTCAGGAACAATTACAGCTAAGTGTTGGTAGCTCACTTTATTTGTAGTTTGGTGTTGCTTTCCTTGGTATTGCTTTCTGTTTTATAAATCAGTTAGTGATTGGTGCTCGATTTAATTACGTAATAGTTTCATTTTATATTTAACTTAAATATTTGGTAATTAGCTCAACTTAATTTGAATTAATTTTGATTTTGGGTTAGCATTTACAACTTAGTAACTCAATTTCACATCTATCCCTGAGGACGATACCCGTTAGGTTTACGACGATAACCGTATATTTGCGGAAATCACAACAAGTTCTTTTGGCACCATGTATGTAGTTGGAGTTTCCTGCGAAGTATGTGGTATTCAAGGACACATAGTTGCTGAGTGTCAAGCCCATTTCCAGGGAGTGGAACAAGCCAATGCCTTACAAAACTTCAATCAACACCCGCAAAACAACGCGTACTCGAACACCTACAACCCCGGTTGGAGAAATCACCCAAATTTCTTCTGCCGCAACAACAAACTTGTGCCACCCAATGCCTCTCATCCCGAACAGCCTAACTCTCACTACAAAGCTCCCTATAATCCACCCCTTCCACCTCCTCAAACCAAATCTAATTTGGAGAGCGTCATGGAGCGTCTCATTGCAACTTAAACCAAGACTAATAAAGCTTTTGGCGAGTTAATTAATCAGCTAAACTCCAAGTTTGATGCTATGGCTTCCTACCAAAAGGCGATGGATAATCAGATCACCCAGATAGCTCAGCAGGTGACCCACCTGTCTCGGTCTCAAGGACATCTACCTGGTCAGCTTGAGACCAACCCCAGAGGCCATGTCAACACCCTTTCTGCTATGGGCGAGGGGTTTGAGGAGAGCCCTATAATGGTTTTCCAGGAGGTTGCTTTAATTCTTGATTCTGTAGGAATAAGTGGGGGAAGAAGGAAGAAAGTTTAGGCTCTACTGAGAAGCCTAGTCATTCGACTCCAGTCCGCCCCTACCAGCCACCTGCACCTTTTCCCTAGAGGGTGGCGTGGTCTAAGCTACTGACGTCTGAGCCTCAATTTGCGCACTTCTTGGATACCCTGAAAAGAATATACGTTAGTGTTCCTTTCTTGGAAGCTCTCAAGGAAGCACCCACATATTTGAGATTCTTAAGAGAGCTCCTCTCCAAGAAAAAAGAGCCTAGGGAAGCTTCAGTAGTTCTCATTGGAGAAGCCTGCAGTGTGCTTCTGCAAAGACGGTCACCACCGAAGCTGCAGGACCCGGGTAGCTTCTCCATCCCCTGTTGAATAGGGGATTTGCAGATCGAGAGAGTCATCTGTGATCTGGGAGCTAGTGTGAGTTTAATGCCCCTCTCTCTCTGCAAGAAGCTTCAACTACTGGACCTAACACCCACCATCGTGAGCATACAGCTCGCAGATCGCTCCATCAAGCGACCTGCGGGTCCTCTAGCAGACGTTTTGGTTCTGGTGGGTAAGTTCGTCATCCCCTGCGATTTCATCATTATAGACACGGATGAGTATCCCGAGGTCCCTATTATTTTGGGGAGACCGTTTTTAGCTACTGCTACAGCGGTGATGGACGTGCAAGCTGGCACTATGTCCTTTCGGCTGTGCGAGGAGAAGATAGATTTCCACTTCCCTCCATACCCAACACCTATCCCCCCCTATTCCTATCTTTCCTGCAGCTACTCCTGAAGGCAAGGTGGATGATGGGGATGGAGGACCCTATATGTATTCTATTGAAATTACTGATCATCCTCCACCTATCTAAACTAGCTTTGATGGCATTTCTGGTCACCTCAGGAAGGAAGTGGACACTGCTACTGCACCTCGTGTATCCCTTAGTCCATTTCCCTAGGCTCTATCATTAACCATTTAAGGTTAGAGTCAAGCTAAAGACCTTAAATAAGCGCTTCTTGGGCGGCAACCCAAGCTTTACACTTCATTCCATTAAAAAAAAGGGGAAGAGGTAGATACACGATCGTGCGTCACCGGTAGAAAGTCCCTGCAAAAGTAAACGGATAGTCGTGCGCTTTTGCATGGTCGTGTGTCCTCGGGCCCATGCACGGGTACCTGTGCGTATTGTGCACGGCCTTGCTTCTGGGTTTTTAAACTCCTCACCTGTCCGATGCTATCTCTCTTCGCTCCCTTTTCAGCCTCTCCCTCTCTTCGCTATTTCACTCTGCTCTCTCCCTCTACCCTTCGCCCTTCCACCCGTCGTCACCGCCGCCCCCGCCCAGATTCGGCACCCACCAACCCCCCCCCCCTGCGCAATTGGGTCGATTTTTGGTGCAATTGGGTAGTTTCCCCTCGATTTCCATGGCTCCCAAGACCAAAGGTGGCTCATCTTCCTCAACTCCTAAAAAGAGTACCACCGGCTCTTCCAGTCTCCCTCCAGCGCCCCCATGAGGTAACCGTGCTCACTCCACTCGTCCTACTTTGCTTAATAAGCATGGTATTATATTTGTGGATGACCTGCAACGTGAAAAATATGATGCTTTGGTTAATCGAAAAATTAGTGCGCCTAAATATATTGATGTTGAGTTGTTACAAGCTTTAGGAATATGGGATGATGTGAATGCCCTGCTTGGTCATCTGGGTTGGCCTGATTTTGTGCACTTACAGTTTCCTGTATATGAGAAACTCGTTTGGGAATTCTTTAGTTCCTTCACTGTCGACACTACGGGCGACTACCACAATGGGCGCTATTACATTCGCTTTCGGTTAGGTGCCTATAAGATGAACCTCACTCGATTTAGCGAACTGTTACAGCTCCCATCGGGGGGCACCGTTGATTTCATTCATAGGGACTATAGTAGGAGTGATTTTTGGGCGAAGATTACTTGTCACGATCAACCTTATGTCTCTCGTTCGTCCAAATCCACTTCCATATGCAACCCAATCCTTAGGTACCTCCAGCGCCTTAAGGTGAATATCGTTTTCCCTCACTTCGACAGCCAAGGGGTACCTCGGCGGGGCGAACTATTTATATTATGGGCGGCATTGAACAGGGTTCGTATTTATACTGCTTTCCACATCCTGACTCAGCTTGAGGAGCAAGCTATGAGTTGCACCTCCGTCATTGCCACGGGTGGCACTATCACCGCTCTTGCCCACTGTTTAGGGCTCGGGAACCTTTTCCCCCTCATGCCTATCCTTCGTGACGGTGCCCGCCTTAACCTCGAAGCTTGTGTTAACATGGACATATTTACAATGGTGGGCAACCAAATCTAGCTCAACCATCATGGTCACACCCTTTTCCCCTTGCCTGATCCCAATCACACTACCACCACCAATGAGGCCAACTGGAGCTACGACAATGATATTGATGGCAAGGGTCGCACCAAGGACGTCGATGATGACACCCCCCCTCTTGGTGTGGAACCCGTGCCCGACCCTCATGATGCACCCGACCCACGGCCACGGCTCCCTCCTGCCGCTGCTCCTCATGATGAGCCCGGCACCTCCCACCCTTCTAGCTCCGTGGAGGTTCCCCTCCTCCAATTCCTTTCTGACGAGTTTGTTCGCCTTCCCTAGGCTTGATCATCTAAGTGAGCAACACTTCCAGGACCACGCTGCACTTCTCTGTCAGCAGGATGAGTGGGACCGCCACCAACGGAACCTCGAGCATCAAGTTTACTATGCTTACGAGCATTTCCAGTGGCCTTATCCTCTTTCTGACTGGCGGCCTAGTGGTCCTCCTGGGCCCTACTGATGCATTGTGAGTATCCCCTCTCCCCTTCTTTCCCGTGTTAATTTATTTCATCGGGGACAATGAACTGTTTCAGCATGGGGGGTGAGCTCATGAGCTCTTGGGTGTTGGTTCATGGTTGGTCTCGGTGGGCGTATATCCCGTTGTACATGAAATCTTTGCATGTAGCCCTTAGCTTTCATTCTAGCTTAGGTGCATTTTTAAGGTGCATTAGTTTTCCTTTTTATTCCTCCATTTAGAAAAGCATGTAGGATAATGCATATAGATAGGTGATGCATTGTACATATTTTATTTCGTAACCCTTGGTCTCGATTGGGAATGTGTTGAATGGAGCTTCACAAGACTGCGAGATAATTCTTCTTGCTCTTCTCTTCATTTATCCACTAGTTGACTGCTTAGGGTGATTTATTACTTTAGTGACTATTGATTTGAAAAAAAAAAACCTTTCGAAAAAAACCCCCTCCTATGACGATAACCAAGGCATTGGTGATCAGTTGGTTGATAAGGTTGTGCATATTTGTGGGTTATTTGTGGCAAATGCCTTTGGTTGATGATTTTGAAAGCGTTTTGACCACATTGTTTGGTTTGCATACTGTTTGCCCTTGAACTTCCCTCATCATGATTGATTATTCCTTTTAAGTGGGATATCTCTGGGGCTAGTTGTGTGTTTGATAGTGTGACCTGTGAGATTTTGAGCCTATAGACTAATTCACTAATTTAGTCTGACATTTTCTTTCATGTGTGTCTCTTCCATGACTACATCTGTAGAACTTGCTTTCATTATCTTTGAAATCGTATTTACCATGTGCATTATGATAATATGATAGAGGCATTCATTTGTTTTCTGAGCTACATAGCCAAATGTGCCACCTGTGATTGAATGTTTTGACCCCTTGCTTACCCCTTTGAGCCTTGCCCGTTTTTGTTGTGAACCCTTCACTAGCATCTCCTACCTCTAAGCCAAAGTCAGTGGGGCAACACTTCGTTATTTTGTTGGTAGTTTTTGGGTGTTATGCAAATTGGTGGTTAATTTTGGTATATGTGGGGATGTATCATGGTGATCATTAGGGATATGGTGTATAGTTATTGCGCATGCCAATCATTCATTTCCTTTTCAAAAAAAAACAAGAAAAACATGTTTTCAAAAAACAAAGAGAAAAAAAAGAGACTTGTTGAAATTCAAATGAAAAAAAGGAAAAGAAGTGGTGAATGAGAGTGTTTGGCATGTTGTCATAGTTCATTCCAGATGGTCGATCTGCTTAAGGGTTTATTCTTATTGTGTTTTAGGAGAGTGTGTGGTGTAGTTGGTTCAAGTGTTGGTTGCTCACTAGCTTCGGCGCTCCTCATTTTTCAAATTGTTTGTCCCCTTTCTACCTGTGCCCTTAGCCCCATTACAACCCTGAAAAATCCTCTTGATTATTGTTTTGCATACTGCACTTTCGTGGTGGAGAATTGAGAATCTTACCAAGCCTATGGTAGTTTGTTCGAATGGAAAAGAGTTGAATGAACCTTCTTACATCTGAAACACATGTGAGGGGGTGCATTTGCCTTGTTCCCCCTATGAGAGTCACTACCAAGCCTTCTAGCCCACCACTTATTTGGAGGCGTCCTGATTGGGGAGGAGTGTGATATGGTATGACGGGATGCTAACTTCGACAGTGTGGCTCTCCAAACGATATTTTAATGAGTTTTGAAACTATGTATTTATGCCTTGAATTGTTCCGCTAGTCATGCACACCTATGCTTGATTTGACTGATTTTCCACTCGGCTTGGTTGAGGAGGCGAGTAATTAGAGGTCTCGACCCCTTGTCAGTTTATTCACGTCTTAGTCTTGCTTGGGGACAAGCAAGAGGTAAGCATGGGGGAGTTGATAAACCTCTATTTTTACCATTTTTACCCTTCAATTTCACTGACTTTTTCCACAGATTCCCTGAGATTTGCAAAATACTTGGTAAGAATTGCTTGTTTTTGCCCACAATTATCTCATCTTGACTAATTCTTCTTTTTATAGGTTTGTTGCTCTCAAATTGAAGAATTTCGGCACTTATCAGACTAAAAGTGGGCAAGGAGCAGCGCTATAAGGAGGAACGAGGTTTGTGGATCAACTAGAAGGGTCAAAGATTTGAAGAACCTAGGAGAAGGCTCTTGCATGGGTAGTCGTGCATGTAAGCATGACTACGCAAGATGGATTTGAAGCCCAAAAACTGCACGACTGGGTGTGCAGATTTAGCACGACCATACGCTGGAGGCAGAAACATTCCTGCAAAAACGCACGTCTAGCCGTGCGTTTTTGCACGGTCATGCATCCCCCGCTCTTCCGCGTTTTAATTATTTTCTTTGGGGGCTGTTTGGGGGTATCTTGAGTTTTTCTGGAGAGCTCTCCCTCCTAGGTGATTTTTAGGTCTTCTTTGAGTATTCCTACGCTTTAATCTAGATCTAGTTGTTGTTTTTAATTTGATTGTTGAGATTGTGCCAAGACGCTTGAAATTTAATTGAAGTTCGCTTCTATTCATCTTCCTTTGCGATTTCCATCAAGGTTCGTACCCTAAATATGTTCTTCAATTCTTCACTTAGATTTGTAGTTGTTTCGATGTTTAGAGGCTAAATTCATCATCTTAGATTGGGATTAGCCCCTATTATGTGAATTGGGATTATGTTCTAGGTATTGTGAATGCGAACCCACAGTTGTTATTGAATTCTCACTTTGTATGCCAAGTGTTCGATGGATTGCTTGAGAGGGATGTATCCATGTTCTTAATTAGGGTTTAGGAGGTCAATGAAAGCTGAATCCTTAACTTAGAGCAACTTAGTGAGCGATTGATGCTTTAACATGAAAATAGTTAGGGTTTCAATACGGGATTAAAGATTACTCAATTCTGTGAAGTTAACCCTAGTTTCATGAAAATAGATAACTAGGATTACTTAGTCAGTCTAATGACCTTCTACAGTAAGCGTAGATGGACCTAAATTTGTAATCAATCCAATTCAATCAACCATGTGGGCGTATTTGCATAACCTAGACAACAACCCAAGAAGCAAAATAGTGTGGTGAACCCCAATCTAAGAGCTTCGTTATTATTGATTTACATATTCAACAACTCTCCTTTTGATCTTGCCTAAATTAAGTGTTACAGTCAATCTAGTGATTAAAACCAAGTTTCCTATGGAATACGAACCGTACTTACTGTTGCTAACTACAATTGGCACCATGCACTTGCGGTATTTTTAACTCAATAGGCCTATGCAATAGGTAGATTACAAATGGTTTATGTTGATCTTCATCTTTGCAATTAGCTTCGAGTTTTTCTCGTCCCCTTTTCTTATTTGTTGTCCCTTAGTTGAGACATTAAACAATGATTTTATATTTTTTGAGTATCACAAACTTAATAAAGTTAATCAAGCAGCAATGTGCAGGTCTTAACTAGTCAAACACTAATCAATAAACTGTGATTTGACTTTTGGTGTTAATTAGAAGACTTTTTAGTGTAAGTTTTCAAAATTTTAAGTTAATTACAGAAAAAATAGGATCAATATAATAGTTTTCATCCGTTATCATATCACTTTTTATTCATCCTTATAATATCTTTAATTACTGAATGCATAGGATCAATATAATAGTTTTTATTGATCATTATATTACGTTTTATTCATCATTATAGTAGTTTTTAGTGAAAAAAATTAGTTCCAGTGAACAATAGATCATTGTTTAGTGAAGAATTTTTGGTGGACTAAATTCGATTAAAAACTAAACTCTGACCAATGATAAAAAAAATAATAAAACATAAAAAATAAGCAATTGTTTAATTTTGTTTGATAAATAGATAGAATGGTTGAAAATCATTTTTAAAAAGTAACATCTCACTAATTTGATTTGTGATCTATAGGCGCCAAATCTAGGATGTCAAGAACCAAAGTCTAACCCTTGCCTATAGGCATCAACATTTGGAAACAAATTACTTAAATAGAATCTTAAACATATAGGCAGTGCATCAATGGGCCACAAATCTATGTTTGCGCCCTGCATTTTGTGTAGCTTTATGGGCTTTGGACCGTAATGGGTACAATATCGTTGTACCTTAGATTACTTAGTATAACAAGTGTTGCAATTGTCATGCTTTCTCCACATACCTAATTCATTTTTGTTTTTGTATCCTTGTTCATTTTCCATTCTCAGTCTCCAACTCTCTATTCTTCATTTTATTTGATTGTTTTAGCCTTTTCATACTCTCTTGATAAAATGTTAAGACATAATTGTTATTTTTATGTAAATTAAGAATGATTTTCTTGTTTTTGAGCAAACCTGATCTATAAATTATGAAGTCTTATGTAATATAATGAATGGAGGGATCTGAAACTGAATGTAAAATCTAACATATTGAAAACTTCTCTCTTAACGATTAGGTCAACATCTCATTATGATTGACAATTGGTTTTAAGATATGTATCTAATATGACATAGCTCTTATTAATTTGGTTGTCAAATGTAGTCAACACAAAAATGTATTATTAATTTGTACTCATTTACTAGATAAACTTACTTGGCCCCCTTTACATCGAATTCTAGCTTTGCTCCTAGGTTTAAAAATGTTTACTAACTATTAAATGCCCTTAAATGCTCCCAAACTTATTAAGTGCTAATCCTAACTGCTGGATAGTGCGAATAAATGCTGGCTAACTACTATTTGCTATCACTAAATGCTAATTGTAATTGTTGGCAAATGCTAATAAACGCTAGTAACTACTAATAGCTATTGCCAACCACTCGTAGATGCTGACAACTACTAAGTGCTAATTCCAAACACTAAAATGATCAGGGTAGTAAGTGTAAGTAGCGTTCTCACTAAATGACGCGGAGCAAATTTCAAGATTGGACTTACTCTCCCATGTAAGGGTGTTGAACCAAGTATGCTCAATGTTGACTTCAGGTCAAGGACTAGGTTCTACTAGGTCAATGTTAACTTGTGGCCCTTGAGGAGGTCCAAGTAAGCCTAAGAAAGGTGGTTGGACAATTAGTAGCCCTAAATAAAGAACTTAACTACTTTATTCTCCAAAACCACTTCACTAGCTCATTTTTATTTTTATGGGCAGAACATCTCGTCACACTTCTAGCTCCATTTTCGAAAGGCAAATGGGCTTTAATTTGGCCAATTATATATGTATTGATAGCACCGATGACTAATTTCCATCAAGCCATAGAACGTCTCCAAATTCAAAGTATCAAGGAAGATATAGGGCAAAAATTGAGCAACGGTATGTTTAAGGTCTGAAATTGTATGCTTTTTTTTATTAAGGAGTTAATTAGCCTAGCAAATGGATGAATTAAGGGATAATATTTCTTGGATAGTTGGCGTACCCTTTTGGAAGCCACCCACAAGAAAAGATCCCTATGACTCATCTAATTGAGGTAGTGGATGACTCATCCAGTCAAGCACTGATGAAGCTAATTCCAGCTCATCTTATATTCTAGATATCTCCTTTAAAATTGCACCACTAGTTGGGATTTCATTGGTTAACTTTTTTGTAATTATGGATGAGTGGTTTTGGGTACTTGCCCCCCAAACTTGGGAATCAGACCCATAATCAATCAATTAGGTTCCTTATTTTTCAGAACCCACAATTTTGGGAACTGAAACAGTAACAACTGGTTCTGGTTCTGATTTTGGGCACACACAACAACTGTACTCTTTTTCAAATTTTGGCATTCAGTACTTATTTATCGTAAAAAAATATCAATTATAATGCAACGAATTTCATTTCAAGGTCTATAAACTATAAAACATCACTTCATAGCTAACACATACCAATTAAAGGAAGCAATATTACATTCATTAAGATGCGATGCAAGTCTTGTTTGTCCATTTATTAGACAAGATCAAAAATAATACTTTGAGGTAGCAGATTATAAATTTTGACATCAATCCAAACATAACAAATACAAATTTTAATGGAAGAGAAAATGTTTTTAGTTTCTTGGTTGGGGCTTTATGAAAGATTGGATTTGCACATTTTATTATACAAAAGAGTAATAGAACAATTGAGTCTATCGCTTAGGCTATGACATTTAATTTTCATAATAGGTTCTTGGTTCTGGTCCCGGGTTTCATTTTAGGAACCGAAACTAGAACTGATGAGACTAGTTCCTTAATATTAGGAACTTGAGCTTGAACCGTTTGACTCGTTTCGTTTTGGAACCGGACTCATTTGACCGATTCTGATCCGATTATAAGGCACTTGTCGTACATACTTTCCCCTACTTGTACTCCTATGAGTTAGTGCATGACTTAGGGAAGGGGTACTCTCCTATTTATTTGCTTGATTCTTGTAATATTTTCAAACTTGATTAATGATATGAGAGCTTGATGCTTACAATTTTTTCTTAGAATGTCAAATTTTTTTATCTCTAAAAGGAGGGCAGTGAAATTCAATTCATCCCTTTAATTTAATCCTTGGTGCCTTGGTTTGAGAGAATTAAAGGTTGGGCTAATTTATCTCTTTTGTTCAGTTGTTCCCAAATTTGATTCAGTCACTACAAGATTTAGGGTTTTTCTCTCTCTTGGGTTATCTTGGAGGACATTGATCTTCATCAATATTTAGGGCTCATCATCTAGGGTTTATAGCTTTATTTGATCCATGGATTGTACCATATTTCATTAGGTATCAGAGTAAAACATTCCTTCCTCTTTGTAAACATCAAATCCATCAATCTTTGTGTTTTGATTTGCTTATGTTTTATTCTTCTCTATCCTATATTTGCCTTTAGTTCTCCCTCTCTAAAACTCTTATTTAGGTCACAAAGAACCTTACTTATAGCCCAAGCAACATCCCTAACCCAAGCACATCCTTAAAACTCCACAAAAAGTTTTCACACAAAGTCCATAAAAAATCTTCCAAGCAAAATTTTGGCATAGCCTACCTGTGCTGCTTGGCACGACCATGCCACATTCCTACATTCCACATTCTAGACCAGAAAGCTGGCATAGGCTACTGGTGCCACTGAGCACAATTGTTTCACACCTATTTTCACTAATTCTTGCTTGTGCCACCCTAGCATGCTTGTGCCTCCCCTGTTTACATCCTTTACCTCTACAAACTACTACCAATGATGGCCAATGAGGGAGATGTTTCTCACTGTAAGGGCATTCCTCTCAGCAAGCCCATGAGATGAGGAGAGATAGGGCTGTAAGGCCTGTCGAGAGCTACAAATTTAACTACTACTTCGATTATTAAATAATTTTTATAGCATAGGGAAGTAGGGATCGATCCATGAGGAAAGATTGTGTAAATTACTAGCTTAATCCTAAGTGATTTTACTAATCCAATTTATGAAATCAAAACATAATAATTCTAAAATAATTAAAATCTAATGAATAAAAATCTAGAAAAATGCCCAATGATGTTCCCAAATATTCTGAATCATAATCTGGAAATAAAACAGTAAAAATACTTCCTAAATAATCTAGAAAAACAAAATCAGAATGGTAACTAAAATTTTAATTAAAAATCGAAACAGCAAAGAATAATCAGAAAATAAATATTAAAAATTGCAAACCGTAACCTAAAATATTATGCTTCAGGTATATAGGATTATAAACTCTAAATTGTATCTAATTTATTTCAGACAAACCAGATCAGAAAATCAGCACAGAATATTGAGCAGAATAATAAATCTAAAATTAGAAATAAAATAATCACCATAGACAAAAATAGTAAATTAATCAAGAAAATTACTCTAATTCTAAGACACAATTTACTGGACTACAAAACACCTAATAATCGTAAATTAAAATTAAAAATCGAAATTTTCAGAATTAATAACCTAAAAACCTGCACATACCAATTTCACAAAATAATTCTGAAAAATTATCAAATAATTTCCAAAAATTATGAAATTGAATATGGGAAGATTAGGACACTATATAAACCCTAGGAATTAATTAAAATAAAAAAATAATGAAAATAACTATTTTTAGTCTAAGTTCAACAAACTGGTAATTAAATACTAAAACTGAATATAAATCAATCTAAAATTATAACCATTCTAAAAATCAAAATCTAAGCTATCTAAAATTACCTAGACACTCCTAAAAGACTATACTTTTGGGGGGGGGGTCGATTGAAATTATATTGAGGCTAATAAAAATAGAACAAAATCAACAAACTAACCAAATTAACTTTAAGCAACAAATAATAATCAAAAGTTATCAAATTTATGAAAGATACTTACTATAATCTCAATCCACCATGCATATTAATATTTATCATCAACACACAAGTTAATTTTATTCATGAGTTAAACTGTAGAAGATGTCCACCAGCGGTTCTTCCCCGTTTTTCCTTAGATTTTAGTTTACTTAGGTCTAGCCCTAATATAAACCCTACTAATTTGATAATCTTTACACCAGTGCAAAAATTTTACCAAATTAGAATATTAAGAATTAGAAAAACATCATTTAACACTTTGTAATCAATTTACCAGCAAATCGATTTAACAAAGATCTAAAGCGATTACCTAATTAAAAGAGATGGGTTTGAGCCATCCATGATTAATTAGTGTGATACCTAGGCCTAAAAGATTATAAATTTTACGTATTATAATCTTCTAAACTGTCAATCGAAATTGTATTTAATCAACTAGCATGCATTCTAATCGATTTAACACAAATTTCATAAACGATGAACGCTAATCACTAAAGAATCATGAATAGAAATCAACTAGGCATTAAAGAACAAAACTTGTTTCAAAATAATTAATTTAGTATGGATTCAAGAAGATTCTACTAAGCATAAAAAAAATTACTCATTCATAGTAAAAATCAAATTACAATAATAGCTCAAATATTTCATGTTTAATATCAAACTTACCACAAAAAAAATAAAATAAAACTAATAATAATAATAATAACAATAATAAAACAAGAAAAAGAACACTACTTTGAGGGGATTTTGTTGATGAAGACGATGGTGATGATGGTGCTGCTGACGGTGATGCTGAAGTTGATGGTGATACGATGGGGATGATGATGGTGATGAGATGTTGACGGGGCTGAGGAAGGTGAAAGAGAAGGATCACGGCGAAGAAGATGAAGCTGATGATGATGGCTCAAGAAGGAGGGCAGGCGTGGCTGATGCTGTTGATCACGGTGATGATGGTTAGGAGAAGAAGAGGTTTTGATGATGGTGATGCGTGAGGGTTGGGCGTGGGTTAGGTGTGAAGGTGATGATGGTCGTGGGTGTAAGAGGAGAGGGGAAGAGGATGGAGATGGATGATGATGGTGAGGGGATGGTGAAGATGATGCGTGAAGAGAAAAAGAGGTGGTGCTGCTGTGGTGAAGGGCCTGATCGAAGATGATGATGAATGTGGGTAAGCTATATGGGCGTGAAGAAGATGATGATCACGGTGAGAGGATGAGGGGAGGAAGGAGATGATGGTCATGCTGAGCTGATGAAACCATGAGTTGGAGAAAGAGGGCTGTGTGTGGTTATGAAGGAGAAGAAAGTGAGATTGAGATGATGAAGGATGATGGTGATGATGTTGATGATGAGATGGAAAGTGGAGCCATGGGGATGTGTTTTAGATTAGGCGTGGCTGGGGTTCATGGTGATGAAGAAGGATGTTGGTGCCGCGTGTAATGATATTATATGGAGGAGGTGAGGCTAGGGTTAGTTTCTTAGGGTTTTCTTCTCCTTTCTTGCTTAGATTTCTTCTTCTCCAAGACTTGTAGGTTTTTACTAATTCTTGAAACCCTAGCCCAATGTAATAATTCTGAAAATAATACTTTCCATAATTATTATTTTTGAACCGTCTTGTAGCCAAGCGTGTAAAACCCGAGCTTCTATGTCCTCTCTTCTCATCTTTATTAAATTAACACTAACCCTGAAAAATATATAAAACAAAACAAATTAAACGAAATAATATATATAATATACTCAAAATAATTATAAAAATAATGCATGATTTTTGACGTAACAAATTCCCCCACACTTAGACTTTGGACGTCCTCGTGCAATGAAATCTTAGACTCGACCTAAAACTTACATCCTTTCTTTTTTTATAAAATCATGCATACTTATGATATTCATACTTGGTTTGGGCTTGCCTTAGGAAAACAGTGTTATTGAATTAATTAGTTTTTCCTTCAATAAGTGAATACCTGCTAATCATCCAACTATCCATAAAGAGTTTATTCATCAGCCTCACAACATTTTCATAGTGAAGTAACAAGATCGGTAATTATCCATCTCTTTTTGATTATGCATACACCAATCAAGAGGTCAAAAAAGAATTTAAGATGGAAAAATTTGCGTATGGTCTGGCTATAGAGACAATTGAACTAGATAGAATAACTTCATTAAATTTGATCTTAAACTTGCTTGTATTTATTTTCCTCTTCTTCTTTTGTTCAAAACTCCACTTGCGCATATATTCAAGGCCCATATAGGGTCTTAGAATGTAAACACTCTCTGTCTCTCACCCACCCGAATAGAGGTGCTGGAGCAAATAATTCATTCTCTTTATTATTTCTTTATCTTATTGGCTCACTAGTATGGGAAGCAAGCTTTCCAATGGCAGTATTGCCTCAAAGGGTAACACCCAGTAGCGCATGCCTCAAAGGAGTACTTGTCATTCCCAACTTTGACTCTCTTTTCTCTTTTTTTTTCCTTTTTCATAGATGACAAATAGACAAGTAAAATCACAATTTTAAAGAGTTAGTCAACTAGTTCAATAGTCTAGGAGATGGGTCAGGTCATTTTATTGCCCTTGAATCGGATATATTACATGACCAAATAAGATGGATAATCAAGAGAGTTACTCATTAAAAAGATGTATGAGGATCAACTCAAACTTCTCTAAAGGATAACTATTATGCCTAGAAGTCTTCACTTATAAAAGAATAAACTACAAAATAGCTAAAAAAAAAATTTCTTACCAAGCAGGCCTAGCATAAACTCATATCATGCATCATTTATAAGGAAAGTTCAAGAATAAAACTGCAGGAATTAAATGCAGGATGCACCCCCCCTACTTTAGTCATGCATTGTCCCTAATGCATGCAAAAAGAAAGAAATCATGAAAACAAAAGTAAAAGTAACTAGGAACTTCCCTGAAAACGTTGGGTTGCCTCCCAACCAGCGCCTTTGTTTATAGTCGTTAGGCTCGACTTCATGAAGCTCCTGGATCCCCTAGTTGGATCTCTTCCAGTAACTCATCATTAATCTGGTAAGGAACTTTTTGAAACTCAGCATGATCAAGACTCTTAGTAAGCACAGTCAAAAATTCATCCTTATTGGGTAAGTCATAAATATCCTGGGGCAACTCAGTAATAACATCAAGTGCATACACGTAATTCACATCAGCAGGGAATCTCATGGCATCAAAAATATTAAATTTAATCACTTCACCATCAAATTCCATGGTTAATGTTCCTTCATGCACATCAATTTTAGTCCTAGCTGTTTTCAAAAATGGCCTGCCAAGTAAGATGGGAATATCATGACATGCATCACCCATGTTTATCACATAAAAATCAGCAGGAAATACAAGTTCACTCACTTGGACTAAGACGTCCTCTAACACTCCATCAGGATAAGTGTTGCTCCTATCAGCTAATTGAATCACTATGCCAGTTTTCTTTAATTCGCCTAGGTTCAATTTGTCATAAACGGATCTAGGCATAACATTAATAGAGGCACCTAAATCAAGCATAGCTTTATCAAAACAAAGGTTTCCTATTTTGCAAGGAACAGAAAACACACCAGGGTCTTTACACTTAGGGGGGAGTTTCCTTTGAAAAACAGCAAACACATTTTCCCCCACACTTACCGTTTCATTCCTTACTAATTTTTTTTAGTAGTACATAATTCTTTCAAGAATTTAGCATAACGAGGCACCTGTTTAATGGCATCAAGGAGAGGTATATTAATTTCTACCTTCCTTAATGTCTCTAAGATCTCTTGTTTAGCCTCATTCACCTTAGAAGTAGGGTTTCTAAATCTACTAGGAAAGGGTGGAATTGGCTTATAAGGCTATCTTTTCTTCTCTCCTATTTCCTTAGTAGTTTGATTAGAATCTGCGTCTAACCCTGTTTCAGTCCCCCTGACCTCTAATTCAGGCTCAACCTCTCTACTCTTTCTAGGCTCTTGTAACTCTTTCCCACTCCTAAGTGTTATGGCACTAACATTCTCCTTAGGGTTAGGGTAAGGCTGAGATGGAAACCTATTTTGCATTTGAGCTTGCAAGTTGCTAACTATGATATCAATTTTAGTTTGTCACTCTTGAACTTGCTTAAGAGCTGTTTCCATACTCTGGAACCTATCGTCCATCTTCTTAAGAACTTGTTTTAGTAGGAAGTTGGCCCTATCTTGATTAGAGGGTTGACGAGACGTTTGGTCAAAACCTGGTGGATTGGTTTGAGGGCCATACCTAAGATTAGGGTGGTATCTCCATCCTTCATTATAAGTATTTGAATAAGGATCATACCTCCTTTGACTTTGGTTAGAGTAAAGAGCATTAACATTACCCTCTTGTAGAGTAGGGCATGCATCAGTAGGGTGCCCCTCTAGACAATAAATACCACATATTACTGCCTTTTGAATACCCCCAGTAACAATCTTATTTAACATAGCAGTAATGTGAGATAACTAATTTTTTAGAGATAAACTAGAACCTATCTCATTTACCCTTTTAACTTCTGAGTCTCTAGCACCAAACTGCTGAGTGTTTTAGGCCATTAAATTAAATAGATTTCTAGCATCAGTTGGGGTTTTATTAACCAGAGCCCCCCCCCACTAGCAGCATCAACCATATTACGGTCCATAGGAAGTAAACCCTCATAAAAATATTGAATTAATAGTTGTTCAGTTATTTGATGTTGGGGATAACTAGCACACAGTTTGTTAAATCTTTCCCAGTACTCACAAAAGGTTTCCCAATTCATTTGTTTGATTCCACATATATCTTTCCTAATAGATCCAATACGGGATGCGGGAAAAAACTTTTCTAAAAATGATTTATGCAATACAGTCCATGTAGAGAATGATCCAGCAGGCATATAATATAACTAGTCCTTAGCATTACCAAGCAAAGAAAAAGGAAAGGCCCTTAGTCTAATTTGGTCCTCAGGAATTCCTTCAGGCACCATAGCAGAACAGGTAATAAGAAATTCACTAATGTGTCTATAGGGGTCCTCTCCAGCCAATCCATGAAACTTAGGTGATAAATTAACAAATCCTGAGTTTAATTTCAAAGGATTATCTAAAACAGCATACGTAATGGACATTGGTTGAGTTTCTAGCTTAGGGGTAACAAGTTCCCGAAGAGTAAACATTCTTACCTCTTTAATCTTGAGACTTACTGGCAATCTGCAAAAATTAAAATAAAAGAAAAACAATAAAAGTAGTAAAATTAAATAGAAGTAAACTAGCAATTTAATTTTCTTTCCCCGGTAACGGCACCAAAATTTGTAAAGCCTGTCGCAAGCTATAAATTTAACCACTACTTCGGTTATTAAATAATTTTTATAGCATAGGGAAGCAGGGATCGATCCACGAGGAAAGATTGTGTAAATTACTAGCTTAATCCTAAGTGGTTTTACTAATCCAATTTAGGAAATCAAAACTTAATAATTCTAAAATAATTAAAATCTAATGAATAAAAATCTAGAAAAATGCCCAATGATGTTCCTAAATATTCTGAATCATATTCTGGAAATAAAACAGTAAAAATATTTCCTAAGTAATCTAGAAAAATAAAATCGGAATGGTAACTGAAATTTTAATTAAAAATCGAAACATCAAAGAATAATCAGAAAATAAATATTAAAAATTACAAACAGTAACCTAAAATATTATGCTTCAGGTATATAGGATTATAAACTCTAAATTGTATCTAATTTATTTCAGAAAAACCAGATCAGAAAATCAGGATAGAATATTCAGCAAAATAATAAATCTAAAATTAGAAATAAAATAATCAGCATAAATAAAAATACGAAATTAATCAATAAAATTACTCTAATTCTAAGACACAATTTACTGGTCTTAGAAACACCTAGTAATCGTAAATTAAAATTAAAAATCGAAATTTTCATAATTAATAACCTAAAAACATGCACATACCAATTTCACAAAATAATTCTGAAAAATTATCAAATAATTTCCAAAAATTACGAAATTTAATATGGGCAGATTAGGACACTATATAAACTCTAGGAATTAATTAAAACGGAAAAGTAGTGAAAATAAATATTTTTAGTCTACGTTCGAAAAAACCAGTAATTAAATACTAAACCTGAATATAAATCAATCTAAAATTATAACCATTCTAAAAATCAAAATCTAAGCTATATAAAATTACCTAGACACTCCTAAAGGACTATACTTTTTGGGGGGGGGGTCGATTGAAATTATATTGAGGCTAATAAAAATAGAACAAAATCAACAAACTAACCAAATTAACTTTAAGCAACAAATAATAATCAAAAGTTATCAAATTTATGAAAGGTACTTTGCATAATCTCAATCCACCATGCATATTAATATTTATCATCAACACACAAGTTAATTTTATTCATGAGTTAAACTGTAGAAGATGTCCACCAGCGGTTCTTCCCCATTTTTCCTTAGATTTTAGTTTAATTAGGTCCAGCCCTAATATAAACCCTACTAATTTGATAATCTTTACACCAGTGCAAAAATTTTACCAAATTAGAGCATTAAGAATTAGAAAAACATCATTTAATACTTCGTAACCAATTTACCAGCAAATCGATTTAACAAATATCTAAAGCGATTACCTAATTAAAAGAGATGAGTTTGAGCCATCCATGATTAATTAGGGTGATACCTAGGCCTAAAAGATTATAACTTTTACGTATTATAATCTTCTAAACTATCAATCGAAATTGTATTTAATCAACTAGCATACACTCTAATCGATTTAACACAAATTTCATAAACGATGAACGCTAATCACTAAAGAATCATGAATAGAAATCAACTAGGCATTAAAGCATAAAACTTGTTTCGAAATAATTAATTTAACATGGCTTCAAGAAGATTCTACTAAGCATAAAAAAAATTACTCATTCATAGTAAAAATCAAATTACAATAATAGCTCAAATATTTCATGTTTAATATCAAACTTACCACAAAATAAATAAAATAAAACTAATAATAATAATAATAACAATAATAAAACAAGAAAAAGAACACTACTTTGAGGGGATTTTGGTGATGAAGATGATGATGCTGAAGTTGATGGTGGTACGATGGGGATGATGATAGTGATGAGATGTTGACGGGGCTGAAGAAGGTGAAAGAGAAGGATCACGGTGAAGAAGATGAAGCTGATGATGATGGGTGAAGAAGGAGGGCAGGCGTGGCTGATGCTGTTGATCACGGTGATGATGGTTAGGAGAAGAAGAGGTTTTGATGATGGTGATGCTTGAGAGTTGGGCGTGGGTTAGGCGTGAAGGTGATGATGGTCGTGGGTTGTAAGAGGAGAGGGGAAGAGGATGGAGATGGATGATGATGGTGAGGGGATGGTGAAGATGATGCGTGAAGAGAAGAAGAGGTGGTGCTGCCATGGTGAAGGGCCTGATCGAAGATGATGATGAATATGGGTAAGCTTGATGGGCATGAAGAAGATGATGATCACGGTGAGAGGATGAGGGGAGGAAGGAGATGATGGTGATGCTGAGCTGATGAAACCGTGAGTTGGAGAAAGAGGGCTGTGTGTGGTTATGAAGGAAAAGAAGGTGAGATTGAGATGATGAAGGGTGATGGTGATGATGTTGATGATGAGATAGAAAGTGGTGTCGTGGGGATGTGTTTTAGATTAGGCGTGGCGGGGTTCATGGTGATGAAGAAGGATGTTGGTGGGGCGTGTGATGATATTATATGGAGGAGGTGAGGCTAGGGTTAGTTTCTTAGGGTTTTCTTCTCCTTTCTTGCTTATATTTCTTCTTCTCCAAGACTTGTAGCTTTTTACTAATTCTTGAAACCCTAGCCCAATGTAATAATTCTGAAAATAATACTTTCCATAATTATTCTTTTTGGACCGTCTTGTAGCCAAGTGTGTAAAACCCAAGCTTCTACGTCCTCTCTTCTCCTCTTTATTAAATTAACACTAACCCTGAAAAATATATAAAACAAAACAAATTAAACAAAATAATATATATAATATACTCAAAATAATTATAAAAATAATGCATGATTTTTGACTTAACAAGGGCCATTATTAAGCTTCAAGAGCACGTGAGGAAACCTACTAAAGAGTTTGAACAAGTGAGGAGAAGCGCACAACGACACCCTTACAATCGAGGCTATGATGTTGATCCTATTGACATCGCATAGGCTTTTCCTCATGAATATTTTGATGATAAGGAAGGAGGACCTAGAGAAAGGAGGCATCCAAGGAATGACTCTGGGGGCCTCAAAGTTGAGGCTCTGGAATTTGATGACAATTTTAACTCAGAAAACTATGTTGATTGGGTGCAAGCCACTAAGGATCATTGCAGTCAAAGAGTATAATGATGAAATATCCTTCAAGTTGGTCATTCTTAAATTGAAAGGGCGTGCTTCACTATTATATGAGCACTTGATGAGAATAGGTAGAGAAGCCAAATCCAAAATCAAAACTTTGTCCAAGCTCAAAAGCCTATAGACAAGAGATTCCTACCCTCCTCTTACAAGCAAGAACTATACCTCAAGATTACCTCTTTCAACCAACAGAATCTAAAGGTGAAGATTACATTAGGCAGTTTGAACAACTCCAAATAAGGGTTTCCCTCAATGAAGAGCTCGAACTCAAGATTGTTAGGTTCATCAAGGGGTTATCTCCTACCATTATTCAGAAGGTGGATCTATAACCTTAATTATCTTTTGATGATGGTTGTCACCTAGCTATCAAAGCTAGAAAGCAACTTAAGGGCCTTTAAACCACTTCTATTCACCCTTAAAGCACCCCAAAGGCTTACTCCTCCCACAACAAAGTTGACACTACTCATATACCCATCAAAGCCCTTGACAAGGACAAAAGGGATTACTAGTGAGCCACCAAAGAGGTTGGAGGGTAAGAAGTGCTTCAAATGCCATGGTTATGGACACTTCCAAGCAAATTGTCCCAATCAGAGAACTCTCACCATTAAAGAAGCGGAAGAAATCCAATCAATTGAGGAAACAACTAGTGTGGAGGATTTCGATGGAGAGGATCATACTTTGACCACTCCAGATGTATGTGAACTGTTGGAAATTCAAAGAGCACTTTATGTGCAAGAGGCCCCTCGTGAACCAAGCCAAAAGGATCAAATATTTCATACCTGGTCCACTACTAGAGCAAAAGTGTGTGAGCTCATTATCGATTTACGGAATTGCATGAACATAGCTTCCACAACACTACTGGTTTTTTTTTAATAAAGATTAAGTTTTAAACCGCAAGCATACGACTTTCGTTGTAGCACTTAAGAATTGATCCACAGGGATCTGTTAAGAAATAAAACCACTATTAGCCTAAACTACCATAAGTTCATTAAAATATTAACCTAAAAATCTGAATAAATCACTTTACTATACTAACAAAAGAAATGCAAAATAACCCTACTAGATGAAATTGGTTTGTCGGTCAATAACATCATATCTCATCAAATCTGAAGCTATGGTTAATCTATATTCTAATCTAACAAATTGAAAAGTCAAGATATAGATTTTAAATTAAAGAGTATAGATAAAATAAACTATAAAACCATAGGTCTTGCCTAATTTTACCACAAACACAAATTACCAAACTTCTAACTGTTTTTCCATAACCAAAATCAAGAAAACAGTGAGCTCAAGCATCACTTAAAGCCTTCATTGATGGTGAAATTTGAACAACAACAATAAATATGAGTATAACCAGATCGAAGGGAAAGCAAAACTTGAAACAATGTAGGCAGACACCAAAACTTCCAGAACTCCAAACCAAATTGAACTTGAACAATTACTTGCAATTTCAATAGAATAAAAAAACTTGAAAATCTCACTTAAAATTAACAAATTAGAATCTAATAACGTCAATTTCTAAAACTAAAACCTAGATCTGAAACTTGAAAAAAAATGAAGAACAAGAAAGAAAAAAACTCACAAAAAAACTCCCGTAATCTACCCTCTAATTCTCCTTCATCTAGTCAAAAATGCTACCCCATTTACACTTTGTAATAAATTTATGAACTCAAACTTTGTAATGAATTTATGAACTCAGATTTTCAATAGACATAGGCTTTTTCTGTTGCCCTGCTCTTCCATTGCACGCCTAGAGTTATATATACATGACCACCATTTACCCTAGTTCCCTCTAGCTTGTATGGTAAGTCACCCAAAAGATCCATGGAAATAGGAAACCTACGTAATATAAAATCCTAAATAAAATAAAAATCTAACCATTTTATTTAAACAAGTAGTTTCCTAATACTCCCCCTCAAGTGGGAGCATGTAAATCATCCATGCCCAACTTGCTCTTCAAGTAGTGAAATTGTCTCTTCCCGAGCGCCTTGGCAAAGATATCTGTAGGTTGCTCCTTAATGCCAACATGTGATAAAGTGAGAAGCCCAGCTACCACCTTTTCCCGAACAAAGTGACAATCCATTTCAATATGCTTCGTCCGTTCATGAAAGACGGGATTCTTGGCAATATGCAATGCAGCTTGACTGTCACAAAAAAGCTTCATTGGTTGGTGGAGAAACACCCCTAATGAAGCGAAGAAAGCACGTAACCATATTAACTCACTGGTAGTTGCCGCCATAGACCGATACTCAGCTTCAGCAGAAGACCTGGAGACAGTAGCTTGTTTCTTAGTCTTCCAAGAGATGGGTGAGTCACCAAGCCGTATAGAGTATCCTGTTAAGGACCTTCTTGATAGTGGGCATGCCCCCCAATCGGAGTCACAAAAACCGAAAAGATTCATAGCATTATCAGATTTGAGAAGAATGCCAAACCCAGCAGTTCCTTTCAGATAGCGCAATACCCGGCGTGCAGCATCCATGTGCTCCTCTCTAGGAGCATGCATAAACTGAGAGAGAATGTGCACTACATAAACCAGATCAGGCCTAGTAATAGTACGATAAATCAATTTTCCAACTAATTTGCAATATGGAGTAGCTTCTTTGAAGAGACTTCCATGTGCAAGAGCAAGCTTATGATTCTCCTCAATTGGAAAATCAGCCGGTTTGGCACCTAAAAGGCCACACTCATGAACTATCTCTAGGGCATACTTGCGTTGACATAAGAACATTCCTTGGGTCCCCGGGCCACCTCAATACCCAAAAAATACTTCAAAGGGTTGAGATCCTTAATACTGAAACAAGCATGTAAATAAGTTTTAAAATCCTTGCATGCTTGAGTATCATTGCCTGCGAGTACAATGTCATCAACATATACCAATACGGCCAGAAAAACCGTTCCTTGTCTATAAACGAACAAGGAATAGTCTGCATATGAGCGAACAAACTATATTCACATAATTTGGAAGAAAGCTTAGCAAACCACTACCGAAGGGCCTGGCGAAGTCCATAAAGAGACTTCCGCAACTTACACACTTTGCCGGATGCACTAGGTGAAAAACCAGGAGGCATTCGCATGCATACTTCCTCTTTAAGATCGCCATGTAAAAATGCATTGTTGACGTCCATTTGATGTAGTTCCCACCCTTTTGCAACTGCAACTGTAAAAAACATCTCACACTAGTCATCTTGGCCACTGGAGCGAATGTCTCATTGTAGTCAAAACCTTCAACTTGATGATCCCCACGTATAACCAATCAGGCTTTGTAGCGCTGGATTGTGCCATCTGAATTATACTTGACGCAATACACCCACTTGCAACTGATGGGCCTCTTACCTGGTGGAAGGTTCACACTTTCCCATGTTGCATTATCTTCCAATGCCTTTATTTCTTGTGCCATTGCCTTCTTCCACTGAGGATCCTTCACGGCCTCGGAATACAGACTGGGCTCAATGACTTTAGTAATGGCAGCTAAATATTTTTCATGAGAAGTAGAGAAATTTGCACATGTGACATAATTAGTGATATGATAACGCGTACCTGAGGACCCTTTTTGGGGAGAAGTGGCAAGTGAGATGGGGTTTTCGGTGCGGGTACCGTAGCACACAAAATTGCCTAAGTGGGCTGGTTGCTTCCTGGCCCGGTCTCCACGTCTGACTACTTGGGTTGGGGTCAAACTAGGAACATCCAAGGAGGCAGGCTGGACCAACACGGTGTTGGGCCTCTAGTTGCTGCGCTTCTGGGCCTGCTATGGTCGGCGCTCCAAGGCCCATAGGTTCAACCGGCTACTCCTCATGCGGGCTCTAGTTTCCTTCGCTGCTCCGCCTGTCACGATACTGGGTCGTGGCATCCTCTTGATTTATCTCATGGCCCAG
>JACYFF010031957.1:90614767-90624870 GCA_017589665.1 Selenicereus undatus
ATATATATATTCTGGAGGAAATTTATGAGATGTTGTTAATGATGTCGCGTGATGAAGGAACGGGTTTATCTGACTGCTGGCTTACAACTTTTTCGTCCTCCTCTCGAAATGGCCAAATCTGCAAAAAGGGCACCCCGGGTTGTGTACTGGGGAATGCCCCTGCGGTGCCCAAGTCAGCCTAAAGTCTAAGTCTAAGGGAGAGAGAGAGAGAGAGAGAGAGAGAGAGAGAGAGAGAGAGAGAGATGTAATGGCAATTCAGTGCATTAAATTGCCAACTCCTTTCCCAAGGGAGGTAAATGACTATTTATAGTCCCCTCGAAAAAATGGTTAAAACAGTCATCTTACCTAGAATGCCCCGCATGGGCCGCCGCTCCTAGGGGCGAAAGTTCCTGGGGGAAGCCCCTAGGGTTGCGTTTAGGGGCCATTATCCGGAGTATGGGCCTTGTCTTGGGATGTGGATTGGATGGGTCTAGATTGTGAGAAACTGGATTTTTCCCAATCAGTTAGCCCCTCACATTTTATCTGCACGTCGAGCCATGCTAGTAGTCAGGTAGAATGTGGAGGACTGCTCGTGGCCGGTGTACATTTGGGGGTCGTTGGGAATCGGGCCTTGGTAACAGATGATCCTGTGGCCACCGACCATAGTTGTGTGAGTTTTGAGGCTTGGATGGCGGTTTCAAGAAACTGCTTCTTCCTCCGATGTAAAAGGCAAGCGATGAGGAGGTGGTGTTTTATCCTTCCTTGTTCAGTAATAATCGTTATTGGGCGTTCTTTCCATGGATTTCCCGCGCTCCCTTGACACTAAAGAGATGGTTGAGTATGTTATCCGCCATTTCGCATGGGATCGATGTGGGGTCGCTTTTCCCCCATTGCCCCTTTCGAAGGACTTTCAGGCTCTATGTCCGAGTTATGTGCTGGCCGTGGCTGAGGAGGCCGCTGAGGACTACGAGCTCCCAAAGTTTCCCTAGGTGATCTTTTATGCAATGCTTCTAAATGAGTCCGAGAGGCTTGGGGTCTTGCATAGGCGAACGTTTCAAACGTTGGAGTCATCCCTTACTGAGCTTCGTTGGAACACCTTTAAGTCATGGGTATGGCTATATGGTTACCGAATTTTCGAAGCCCAGTTCCGAGCGAGGGTGGCAGTCCATAGGGAGAGGGCTCGAGAGAGGAGCCGAAAGGCGAGGGATCAACCACCGAGGGGGCGGCCCCCCCGTCTGATGATGAGAAGCGAAGTTGAGGCCATTAAGCCCCTGAGCGCGCTCCCTCATCTCTCATTAGTTTTTTCTGTTATCTTCTTTTCTCTTTGTTCTTTTTTTTGTATAATCCTTATCGTCAGTAATAAAAAGGCCGTGTTTTCATATCTTCCTAAGTGGTCATTATTCCGTTTGTGCTGTTCTTAATTTGTCTCGAGTAGATGGCCATGTAGTTGTGATGAGTTGGCCACTAAGCCCTTGGGAGCATCTCCCTGTCTCCAATTCTCCCTAGGCCCCTTCTATAAATACAACTTCATACTCCCATATATGATGTGCTAGTATTCATCCGTTCAGAGGAAGTGGTATGACAGGACAGGAGGGAGGGTTGAGAGCGATTGGTACACCCGTTTTCCCTTTTTATTATGGTGTTTCCTCCCTTCTATAACACTAGGGAGATGGCCGATCATACGTGGGACTCCTTTGTCTAGCGCTGGGGGAGAGCTTCACGTTCGCCCCATCCCCTTCCCGAATATTTCCATGCCCTGTGCCCATGCTTTTCATTGCCCGATGTTGAGGGCGCAGCGAGCGACTTTGGGCTCCCTGAAATGGTGCAGGCAGCATTCTACGCCATGCTACTCAACGAGGTCGTCGAGTTGGGCATGGCACGCGATTTTATGGCCGAAGGTCCGAAATTAGCCCTTGTGGGTCTGAGGTGGTTAAGTTTAAAGGTTTGGATGAGTTATGTTGATCACGAACTGCAGGAAGTGCAGCTTCGATGGCAGGCTGTTCTAGTGGAGGTCCACGGTCCCTTGGACAGTTTGGAAGAGAGCTCTAGATCGAACGACCCCCTTACCCCCTCTAGTGACGAGGAGTAGCTTTAGTTTTAATTTCGAATCATTTCCTGTATCGCCCCCCATTTCTTTTTGTTTTTCTTTAGGGTGACTGGCTGCTCCCTCCGAGAGTTGCCTTCCTCGAGCATCAGTCCCCTTCTTTATAAAGGGTGGTGTAATCTCCATAGAACTGCATACTTTTCTTCGCCGAAGAAAACGAGAAAAGAGAGAGAAAATTGATCGGGGGCTCTTTCCCAATTTCGCCAGCATCGAGCAGGTGGCCAAGTACGTTTGTGACCACTTCCGATGGTCGTTGAGGGATCCTAAGGACCCTGGCCCCAGGCCACTTCCATCGGACTACCGCGGCCTATGCCCCAATTTTGATCTCGAGTTGACGAGGCGATACGCTGATGATTCCTACATCCCAGAGATGGTGTCGGTGATCTTTTATGCCATGGTTATAGATGATGCTGCTGAATTGGGCCTTTCCGGCAGCCTTACCATGGACTGCGTGATGTGGGCCATGCGAAAGTTGGATTGGGGTCCTGTGGAAGCTTCCCTCGGGGACAATGCTCAAAGGCTCCAAAAAGCCCAGGTCGCTCGTCCAGCCGATTCCCCGGCAAACCCTGTTCTGGCGGACAGTCCCTCTAGGGGAGGACATCCTCCTTTCCTTCTTTTCGCGACACTGTATAGGCGGCAGAGTATGTTAGGGACAACCTTCCCTAGTCCAAGAGGGAAACGTCAAGCCTTCGTCCGAATCTGGTCCCTTGGAACTTCTCGGTCTACTGCCCTGAGTTCAACCACATCATGGCAACGCAGTTTGCACATGCTACCCATATCCTTGAGATGGTGCAAGCTGTCTTCTACGTAATAGTGATCAATGACATGGCAAGGCTACGACTCATTAGGAGGGAGATCAGGGAGAGCCTGATGTCGGACTTACGGAAGTTGAGACGAGATGTCATTGAAGCGGGGCTGTTTTTAATTGAGGACAAGCTCAAAGACTCCTGGCGATGACTTCAGTTCAAAGGGATACACCCCCCGTTGTTGAACGATGAGGAATAGGCATAAGGGTTTCTGTTGTACTCTCGTTTTGTGCTTGTATTGGTCTAGCTGACGTAATAAAATACCTTTTTTTATGACTAGCCTCTTTGTCCTTGTTCGTTTGCATGCATATGTTATGAACGACCATAAGGCCATACTCTGTGACGCCTAGCTCCCTCCAAGGCTAGAGATATAGCAACTGACGGTGAAGCCGTATCTTGGAACTCTTAGCCCCAATGAGGGCTAAAAGTGTGGTAACTAGCCACAAAGTCTAGCCCTGGGACCCTTAGCCCCTATTAAGGCTAAGAATGCAGCGACCAGCTATGAGGCTGTGCTTAGGGACCTTTTAGCCCCTATTGGGACTAAGAGTGTAACCACCGGCCCTAAGGTCGTGCTCATGGTCCTTTAGCCCCCATTGGGGCTAAGAGTGTACCGATCGGCCCTAAGGCCGTGCTCATGGACCCCCGACCCCTACTGGGGCTAAGAGTGTTGCGACCGACCACAAGGCCGTGCTCGTGGACCTTAACCCCCATTGGGGTTAAGAGTGTAGTGACCGGCCCTAAGGCCGTGCTCGTGGACCTTAGCCCCCCACTGGGGCTACGGGTAGCGACTGGCCACCAGGGATGGCATTTGGAGGCCCGTTCTCCTCTGAAGTAAAGGGTTTTCTTGATGATGATGAGGTGATAACAGGGCGCCATGTGGCGCTGGTTGGGAAAGGTTGCACCTGCCGAGTATCTCGGGAAGTGTGTCCTTTCTCCTTGCTCTATATAAGGGTGCAGACGCGGCGGAAAAGGGATCTTTTACTCATCGCATATCTCAACCATTTAGAGAGAAAAACAATTTCTAGATAGAGGGGTTCTGGCCCCCCTTTCCTGTTTTGCATTCAAATTCACTATAGAGGTTCAAGCTCCCCCTTAGTGTCTCCGAAGGTTCTGCTTGAGTGTTCATCCTCATCTTCAAATAAACCTCCTTCAGTCTTCATCTTCAGCAGGTACACCCTCGCACCCCCTCCAAGCATTCGTTGTTGTACTTGTAAATTATGTCATCTTCTTGTTCATCCAGTGGGGACGTTCCTAAAGGGCTGGCCGGCCCCCAGGTGGAGGGCCATCATCCACAATTTCGTTGCCTCCCAGCCTTTATTGATGGTCGGGTGGTTGCAGGCGTCCCCCAAAAGAATCAATGTAGGGAACCCAAAAAAACTCCTTACGTGGTGCCTCTTTTTGAACCAAGCACTCCCTCGTGGTCCTGCTGCAAGTACTCCTCCACCCCTAGTGTCCTAAGTTCAGAGGTAGAGGTCACATACCCCTGGGAGATCACCATAGCTAATTATATGACTGATTTCCAGATTCGAAGAATGGCGAAGACCAAGTCTAGCCCCCACATCAGGTCTCTTGACGAGCTACTAGACAAGGGTACACAGGGTAATCCCTATTTAGCCTTATCCTCATCAAAATTGAGGGCCGAAGTGGCCTCCACTAGTACTAGCTCTGCCTCAGTGGAGACCTCCTCCAGCTCCTCTTCTGACTGTTCGTTGAGGAGTTCGGCCTTGGAGGGGGCGTAAACTAGCTCCTTATCTCACGAAGGGCCGTCGCCTATGGGCAAGTCGGTGCTTAAGAGGAAAGGTCGTTCGCCTGTAGGATTAGTACCAGAGATTGTGGCAGAAGGGTCAGAGTTCCCTGGGGCCCCAACCCGCTCGGACCCACAGGATGGTTCGGGCAGTCACTTACCCAATCCAAAGGTCGTCCCTACAATAAAAACGATGGCCGTTGAGAAGCAATACCTCGTGCCTACCGGGAACACCTTCGTGATCCTCAAGGCGGATGCCACCGTGAATGAGCTACCTGTGAAATGTATAGTTGTTTACTGTGCTATTCCCTCCGATTTCCCCTTCACCCAGTGATTGAAGAGATTCTGAACAGGTATGAACTGGCGTCCGCGCAAGTTGTGCCCACATCATGGCACAACATTTGTTCGTTCATTGCAACTTGTGAGCTGCGCGGCCTCACCTGCTCGGCATGTGCGTTCAGCCTTGTGCATACCGTCCAGAGGGCCCCCAAGGAGACCGGGGACTTGGGTTGGTATTGTTTCAACAACAGGTCGAGATTCATAATGGCCATTGAAAAGAAGTTAAAACTGAAACATAGGAAGTACGACTTCCTCTTTCTTCACCGAGTGCAAGTTTGGGGAAACGTTCCTAACTGCAACGAGGGTAAGTCGGTCAGGAACCTCTTTGGGGAACCCAAGGCTAAGGAAAGAAAGACGCCCCGCTACTTCCAATTCTACGTACGAGAGGACGATAAGCCTCAGCCTATCCCTAAGTTTATGGCTCCGGCCATAGAGTTTGTAAAGGGCCCTGAGAGGAGGACGAGCAAGTCTAGTGATAGGGAGCCTTTGAATTGGCTCCCTAACTTGAAGTTTTTTGCGAACGACTTCTTTCTTGCCTCGGCGGGTCTTTTGATCCTTAAGAATTTTTCCAAGGGTACTAGTCGTCCCAACGTCAGTCAACTTTCTTCTTTGGTTCTGACCTAACTTCCCTTTTGTTTTATGCAGAGCAAGCGAGGACGAGGTTGGTGGTCTTTGAGATCGGGGACACCACTCCAGAGCAAGTGGCTGTTGATGCCGAGCACTGTCGAGTGGAGGAGAAGCAGCGCCTCGTCAACCAGTAGGCCAAGAAGGTATGTTTCAGAACCTTATCCACCCCCTTTTTTCTTTTCTGACCCCTTGTTGGCGGTAATATGATTAAGCCACTCTGCCTATAGGCGCCCCTCTAGTACCACACGGGAAAAAACCCGCCATCAGCCTCCCGGTCCGCAAGCGTCAATGAACGGAGGGCCGTCCCGATGAGACCATGGTGTCAGCCCCTACTCATGAAGCAAAAATCGGAGCCGAACGGTCTGCCCCTCGGCACCTCGGGACTCATTCTGCTGGGGACCGCACACCCAGTTTCCAGGAACAAACCACCCCTTCTAGGGCCGTAGGTGCTGCTTCTCAAACTGCCGGCGGTTCTCCCCTAAGCACCTAGTGGCCATCCACCAACTTTATCAAGGTGGACCTCGCAGCCAAGTTCTCACTCTTCCAAGACTTAGTTACGTCTTGGGACTTGGCCACCTCCGGCACCTCGGATCCCCCAAAGGTCACCGAGGAGGAGGTGGCAATAGCCGAGGCATTTGCCCGGGGAGTGAGAGTTGCAGCGGAATGCCGAAGATTGGAGGGTCTTATTACTCGGTCCCAGCGATATTGGGAAAAGCTGAAGGTTGATCTGGACGCTCGGGAAGCCGGAAAGAGGAACTTGCAGCGCTAGCTAGAGGATGCGCTTGCAAAGGCTGAGGCTGAAGCCGCCGCAGGGGCGGAAAGGGTGGCTCGGGCCAAGGGGCAAGGCTATGAGCAGGGCCGGGTTGATACCCTAGGGTATTTACGCAAGGTTTTGGTGACGTTGGCCGAAGAGCTTTAGAAGGACAACTATTTTGAGGCCTACCTCCATTATGTGGACAAGCGCCAGCGAGTCAAGGATGAAGGCCACCACCCCCAGGAGGTGGAGTTCACCCCTCCTTCCAACGAGGATGAGGGTGCGGGGGATGAGGTAACCAAACCCCCGGATGCTGAAGACGGGGCTTCTGAGGTGTAGGGTCATAAGGATAGTGGAGAGTCCGATGTGTAACCACCCTTTTTTTCCTTGCATTTTTTGTTTTTGAATTAGAGGTTGTACTCTCATTTTGTTAATTAAAAACATTCATATCTATTTGCTAGCGTCATTCATTGTTCATTCTTCTGCCTCATACTTCTTCTTTCGTCTTTAGCTTGTGTTCTCATGCTTCATGTCTTCATGTACCGTGGGGATGTAGTAGCCCCCAAGCGAAAGGACAAGTGATGTGTTAGCTGGCTTAGGGGCACCCAACTGGCATTGTGATGACCTTGGAAGTCGTGCTTGTTGACCCTTAGCCTCCGTTGGGGCTAAGAGTGTAGTGACGGGCCACAAGGTTGTGCTTAAGACCCTTAGCCCCCAGTGGGGCTAAGACTGTAGCGACCGGCCAAGAGGCTGTGCTTAAGGACCCTTCTCCCCCATTGTGGCTAAGAGTGTAGCGACCGACCGTAAGGCTGTGCAGCTGTGCTCAACGACCCTTAGCCCCCATTGGGGAAGAAAGTGTAGCGACCGGCCGTAAGGCTGTGCTTAAGGACCCCTAACTCCTATTAGGGCTAAGAGTGTAGCGACCGGCTGTAAGGCTGTGCTCAAGGACCCTTAGCCACCATTAGAGCTAAGAGTGTAGCAACCGGCTATAAGGTCGTGCTCAAGGACTCTTAGCCCCCATTGGGGCTAAGAGCTTAGTGACCGGCCATAAGGCCACTCTCAAGTACCCTTAGCCCCCATTGGGGCTAAGAGTGTAACGACCGGCTATAAGGCCGTCCTTAAGGACCCTTAGCCCCAATTGGGGCTAAGAGTGTAGCGACTGGTTTAGTGACCGGCCATAAGGTCATGCTCAAGTACCCTTAGCCCCCATTGGGGCTAAGAGTGTAGCGACCGGCGATAAGGTCGTCCTTAAGGACCCGTAGCCCCCATTGGGGCAAAGATTGTAGCGATCGACCATAAGGTCGTGCTCAAGGACCCTTAGCCCCGATTAGGGCTAAGAGTGCAGCGACCGACCATAAGGTCGTGCTCAAGGATCCTTAGCCCCCATTGGAGCAAAAAGTGTAGCGATCGATCATAAGGTCGTTCTCAAGGATCCTTAGCCCCCATTGGAGTTAAGAATACCGACCGACTGTAGGGCCGTGCTCATGGAGGAAAAAGGTTGCATATGAGTGCAAAGGTGGCCACTGTGGGCTTCTAATGTTATTACTCGTAAACGAGGTGTACATGTTGATTAGAGGTTAAGAAAAAGCATAAGCCTAAGTATAGTACTTTCTCAGGTTGCTACTATGCCAGGTTCGTGGTATGGGGGAGCCGTTGATGGTCTGAAGGCGATATGTCTAGGGGCGGACTTGAGAGGAAACTTTGTATGGGCCTTCCTAGTTCGCCGTTAGTTTTCCATGTTCCCCTGCTCGAGCTAAAGCCTTCATGCGCCGAAGAACACAGTCGCCCACCTGAATCGGCTGCAATCACACCGCGCGGTTGTGGAGGTGCGCGATGCGAAGTTTGTAGAGAGCTTCTCGAAGGAGAGCGTCACCGCGGATAGAGGGGAGGAGGTCGAGGGCTTCGCGGAGCGCTGCATTGTTCAACTCCTCTTAGAAAGTTATCAACCGGACGTCGTGTACTTCGTCTACCCATTTTCCCTTTGTGTCGTCCAGTTTCTTCTGCAGGCCATGGATGATATACTTATTGGCCGCCGCGGTTTGGTCGTTGGTTTGAAGGTGAGCTACAGGAATGAACCGTGCTTGGCAGCCCAGTTTGCTGAGATAGTCCGTGAGCTTACTAGTGTCAAATTGTATGCCGTTGTAAAAAATGATGGGTTTAGGAATGTGAAAGCGGGTGAAAATGTTGCACCAAATGAACCGTCGCACTTCAGCGGTGGTTGTAGAGGTCGCGACCTCAGCTTCTATCCATTTGGTGAAGTAGTCAACTTCCACAAAAAGGTACTTGCGCAGCCAAGTAGCCTTGGGAAAAGGGCCGAGGATATCCATCCCCCATGTGGTGAACGGTAGGGGGCTGATAATAGACATTATGGGAGTGGAGGGGACTCGTTGGATGGGGATGAATTTTTGTCATTTGTCACAAGTCCGCACTAGTGTCATGGCATCCTCCCGCAAGCTGGGCCGGTAGTAGCCAGTTTGGATAACCGTGATAGCTAGGGCCCAACCCCCGATATGCGTGCTGTAAATGCCCTCGTGCAGCTCCTCCAGTATCTTCTTCCCGTCCTACGGGGTCACACAGTGTAAGAGGGGATGAGCGAAAGGCCTCTTGTATAGGATTCCCTCATACAAGATAAACCAGTTCGACGTCTTCTTCACCCTGTCCTCTTCTTTCGAATATGAGGGACGAGTACCGTCAATGAGGTACGCGCGGATAGGATCCAACCATATTGAGCTTCTGTCTAACCATAACACTTCGTGTGGATCGATGTTCCTCTCAGTGAAGGTCTCCCACTGAATGTTTTTGGGCTTCCTGTCAATCGACGAGCTTGCTAGTTTAGATAGGGCATCCGCCTGTCGATTCTCTGATCGAGGGATGTGCGTGACCACAAAGTGTTTTAACAACTTAGTCGCCTCCCACACCTGCCGTACATAAGCGGCCATTGTGTCTTCCTCTGCTTCATATGCGCCATTGAGCTAACTGACTACTAGTTGGGAGTTAGAGATAGCTTGGACAGAGTTCGCCTCTGCGGTGTAACACATCTCTATTCTGGCAATGAGGGCTTCGTATTCTACCTCATTGTTGGATGCTTTGAACATGAACTTCAATGCGTGCTCATACCGTACCCCAGTGGGGCTTTCAATGATGAGGCCGACCGTTGTCCCGTCCTTGGTGGATGAGCCATCCACATACAAGTTCCAAGGTTACGGGTGCAAATCACCTACTGCTGCGGGTGTCGCATTCTTCGCCAAAAAGTCTACTAATGCCTGGGCTTTGATAGCCATCCACATACAACTTATGAAGGACATTCTTCGTAGGTTGATCGGCAAGGACCAAGATCTTGCAAGCCTCAAAGTAAGGCCGCAACTTCTGATTGGCCATCACTAGAGCATAGGCAAACTTCTCTATGAGAGGATAGTTCACCTCCACCCCCGCCCAGGAGTGGCTTACGTAGTACACAGGGATCTGCTCCTTTCCCCTTTCTACTACGAGGACAGTGCTGACCTCGTGCTTTGAAACAACCAAATATAAGACCAGAACCTCCCCTTCCAGGGGGTTGGCGATTTTGGGCAGCTGAGCCAGGTAGGTCTTCAAGGCTTGAAAAGCCTCATTAGCCCGTTGGTCCCAACTGAAGTTGGCCTGCTGTCGTAAGACGTGGAAGAATGGCTGGCACTTATCCACAGATCGAGACATGAATCGGCCTAGGGCGGCTATGCAGCCGGTTAGGCATTGCATCTCTTTTACATTCCGCGG
>JACYFF010031957.1:90653881-90676272 GCA_017589665.1 Selenicereus undatus
TCTGAATCTTTTTCATATGGGCTTGATGTTACTGAAGGTCTTGATGTAGGTTTTTGATGAACCTCTATTTTACAATATTTTTAGCCCCTATTTGACCCAGTTTCTTCCCCGTTTTCACGCTTTATCGTGTTAAGGAATGGTCAAATCGGCCTCCTTTTGCATACCTTTTACTTATACAACATCTTTCAATATTTTCAGGAACTCGATTGAAGAAGAGGGAAGATGAATAATATCTGGCAGAAGGAGGTGCTAAAGAAGGGAGAAAGGCCGCGAAAAAGCGTTGCACGGAAACCCCACGAAACTGGAACCACGAAGCACGGCCCAACCACCCGGAACCAGCACACTTGGCCGGGCAGCCAAGTGGCACGGCCTGGCTGTGCCACGTGGCACGACCATGCCATGTGGCAGGACCGTGCCATGTGGTACGGTTGGGTCGTGCCAAGTGGCACCCCCGTGCCACGTGTGCTGGTTTGGGTTGTCTTCAGGCAGCGCTTTGGCACGGTCACCCTGTGCCTCTGGGCACGACCGTGTCACCCCCGTTTCGCGTCGCGACTTAAAACTTCTCTCGGGGCTGTTTTAAATTCATTCAGTTTCCCCCTTCAAAAACGCTTTTAGCCGATTTTTAGGTTTTATATTCGGGCTTTGAATTTCTATCGCTTTGTATTGAATTTATCAACATTGAAGTTCGCTCTACCTTTCAGCTGAATCAATTCACGTTTGTTTTCTCGCTTCCCTCTATTCTTTTTATTGTTATCCTAGGTTTTTGTGAGTTGAATGTTGCTTAGTAGAATCGAAATTATGATTGTTGATTGTGAAACAATGTGTGGCTAAATCCCTCAACTTAGGTTGGGATTCACGCCGAATATGCATAATTGAATCTTGTACTGGCCCGATCCATGTTCCCCCTTTGTTTTGCGATTACGAATTCTGCTATGCACGCCACATGCTCGATGAAATGCTCGAAAGAACATTCATCGTTTTTATTGGGGTTTAGGGGAGCGTTGAGAGACGAAACCTTTACCTAGTGCGTCTTAGTAGACAATTAGAATTTTAACATGAAAATAGTTAAGTTCTAATTGGGATTAGAGATTGTGAATCATGTAATCCTTCAACCTTTAGTTCCATGAAAATAGGCGATTCTAGTTCTAGGATTAGTCTTCGACCCTTGAGAGAGGGAGGAGATGGGCTTAATTGACAATCTATCCATTTGTGATGTATGCTTGGGAATGTGTGATGGGGCTAGTAACTGATTCACTAGCATATTCGTGCTGTTAATTCCAACCTAGGTGCTTTCTATTCTGCTGTTTACTTCACTTTTTAGTTTCTATCGTTTCCCTTAGTTTAGTTTTCAGCCCAAAATTGTGAGTGCCTAGCTTGAGTTGTTTAATTAATTCTGGTAGTTGAAGCCAAGTTCCCTGTGGATTCGACCCGTACTTGCTGGTTGCTAGCTACAGCTACGCCGTGCACTTGCGGTAATTAAAACCATAACAAGTTTTTGGCGCCGTTGCCGGGGAACTTGCGCCCTTCAATATTAGAATTTGTTAACGAACTCTAGACTAGGCTTTTTCTTTTCTTTTTATCTTCTCGTTTCCCCCTCCCTCATTTGTGCTTGAAACTGTTTACGCCCTGGTAGTGTTGGCTTTGTATGCGCAGGCGTAGTCAAAGGGGCCAGCCGCTTGCTCCTCTTGACCCAGAAATCGAAGCCACCGCCCGAAGGCAAAGTGGTGCAAGAAAGAGGCACCAAGCACAAGTCATAATGGCTGAGCAGGATCATCGAGTGTTGCGAGCTTAGGCCCTCCCTCAAGCATCGGGCATAACCTCCTCCATTGTTAGCCCCGCCATCGAGGCTAACAATTTCGAGCTCAGCCCCGCACTAATCACTTTCGTGGAGAGGGAGCATTTCAGCGGGCACCCCTCGGAAAACCCCAACGTGCATCTTCGCAGACTCCTTGCGAAGTGTGACACCATCAAGCTGAACGGGGTGTCCACTGATGCCATCCGCCTGCGACTCTTTCCCTTCTCACTACGGGATCGGGCGAGCGATTGGCCGCAAAACGAGGAGCCAAACTCGTTCACCACTTGGGAAGTACTCTCCAAGGCATTCCTCAGCAAGTACTTCCCACCTGGCAAGACTGCCAAGCTGACGACGGACATCACCTCCTTCGCCCAGTAGGATGGTGAGTCCCTTTATGAAGCATGGGAGAGGTTCAAGCACCTCCAGCCACAGTGCCCCCACCACAGAGTTCCTGACTGGCTCCTGATCCAAACCTTCTACAATGGGTTGGAGCGGTCAGTGAAGATGACGGTTGATGCCGCAGCAGGGGGTGCTCTCATGGGCAAATCTATCGAGGCGGCAAGGGCGTTGTTGGAAGAGATGACTTCCAACAACTACCACTGGGCAAGTGAGAGTGTCATTCCTAAGAGAGGTGGTGGCAAGCACGCGGTTGACACTGTGACGCTCCTAGTGAGTAGGGTAGACTCCCTCGCACAACGACTAGAGAAAGTGGCTACCTCATCAGCCATTTCTGCAGGGCCGTCCATGGGGATCTATGCCATTTGTGAGGCATGTGGTGTACAGGGCCACACTTCCGTTGAGTGTTACAATGCTCCCCCCCAACATTGAACACGTCAACACTTACCATACCTACCCCACACCTCCTCAAAATAACCCCCCTCCCACCACCTACAGCCAGGGTTGGAAAGGCCACACGAACCTTCTCTACAAAACTCCCAACCCACACCCTCAGAATCCCATCCAGCCACCCGGTTTCCACAACCGGGCTCCCTACACTCCACCCCCTCCACCTCCTGAACCTACGTCTCACCTGGAGAGTCTCATGGAGCGCTTCATAGCGACCCAAACTACAACCAATGAGACTCTTAAGGAGTCAATTCATCAGCTGACCTCCAGGGTAGATGCCATGGCCACCCTTCAAAAGACGATGGATACGCAAACAGCCCAGATTGCCCAGCAAGTGACCCTCCTATCCCGACCTCAAGGGCAACTTCCAGGCCAGCCAGACGTCAACCCCCGTCATCATGTCAATGTCATCTCCACGATGGCAGAGGGGTTAAGGGAGAGCCCGGTGATGGTTCTCCAAGAGTTAGTTACAATTCCTGATTCTGCAGGAACTGAGGGGAAGGCGAGAGAAGAGAATCTGAGCTTCACTGGGGAGCCTAGTCCGCCACCTCCTACCCGCCCATACCAGCCCCCAGTGCCATACCCACAACGACAGGCATGGTCCAAGCTACGTCAGTTTGAACCTAGATTCGCGCAATTCTTGAAAATCCTACGCCGAATTTATGCCAGTAGCCCCTTTTTGGAAGCTCTCAAGAACGCACCCGCGCACTTTAAGTTTTTAAGAGAGCTCCTGTCCAAGAAGGGAGAGCCGGGGGTTATTCCAGTGACCCCCACTTTTGGATCCTGCCGCGCACTTCTACCAAGGCGATTACCATCAAAACTGTAGGATCTAGGCAGTTTCTTTATCCCATGCTGCATAAGGGATACGCAGATCGAGAGAGCCCTTTGCGATCTGGGCGCCAGTGTGAACATCATGCCACTCTCTCTCTGCCAGAAGCTGCAATTACAGGACCTCACGCCCACCGGCATGATGATTCAGCTAGCAGACTGCTCCATCAGGCAGCCTGTTGGCATTCTGGAGGATGTCCCGATCCAGGTGGGCAAGTTCCTCATCCCCTGCGAGTTCATCGTTCTCGACATGGATGAGGACTTTCCAGCCCCACTCATCTTAGGTCGCCCATTCCTTGCAACCGTAGGGGCCGTGATTGATGTGCAGACAGGCACCATATCTTTCACTATATGCGGGGAGAGGATGGATTTCAGCTTCCCTCATCCCACTCCACCTTTAGCGCCTTTTCTTCCCCCGCCCTCCACGGAGCCTATCCCCATCCCACCCGTTAATGCCCTTCCCGGGGTGGACATATCTGATGAAAATGGGGGACCCCACCTGCTGTTTGAAGGCTCCCCCACTTTCTCTACGGCCATCCCCACTCGTTCCGCAGCCATTGCTACTTGTCCTGGGGAGGTAGAGGATCCTACTTCGTACCATTGCCCCTCTTCCAAGCCACCTCCCGCGTCATCCCTGCCTACTATTTGGAGGTAAGGGTCAAGCTAAAGACCTTAAACAAGCACTTCTTATGAGGCAACCCAAGGCATTTATTGCTTTGGAAAAAAAAAAAAACTTCGTGTCACTCCCGCCCTTTCCCCTCCCCCTTCCCTTGCCCTTTTTCTGTGCAGTTTTCATTGCGGACACTGAAAAACTCCAGCATGGGGGGGGTGCGCTTATCGCTCTTTGCGTGGAATGGTAGTTTTTGGGGTATTGGTTGAATGGCATGTTGCATTTACATCATTTAGATAGGACTTCATATAATTGCACTAGGTCGTTTTCATCTTTTTATTATTAGAGCATGTAGTTTAAAGCATATAGGGTTAGATTTTTCATCGCAAAAGGAGAAATGATCAAGCTGGGCCTCCTTATAATTTTCAGGTACTACTTCTTGCCCTTCTCTTCGTTTCCCCTTATATCCTTTACCGCTTTCTTAGTTAGATTCGTTTTTTTCTAATCAATGTGTGAGAAAACCCCTCTTGCGATGAGATTGAAAGGGGTGATGATTGATTGATCATGTTGGGTTGTGTCTTGAGGCGTCACTTGTCTTGGTGTGAGATTTTGTGCAATTTGTGTTTGTCTTTGTCATCTGTAGTTTCTTTGCTCTATGTTGCATGCTAACTACCCCTGAGTTTCATGTGGTTTGACTTGATTGACCTTGATGAATGGAACATACTTTGGAGTAAGTCACTTGACTGTGGTAGGGTTACCTGTGAGATTCTTGAGCCTAAGGACTATTCATTACATATAGTCTCTACTTCCTTTCATGTGTGACTCCCCCATGAAGCATCTCTAGAACTTGGTCTTGTTCTCCTTGAAACTGCATTTAGCAATTGCATGTGTTGACATGATTGAGGTGATTTTTCTTCACATAGCCACATTAGCCAGAAAGCCACCCGTTGTCGCATGATTACCCCCTGGTATCCCTTTGTGCCCTTCCCCCTGTTGTTGTTGTTGCACCACATCAATTACACACTTGACCTGTGCATATTTCCTTCACCCTTGTCAAGGTCTAGTGGGGCGACACTTCCACAATGTAGTTGGGTATATTTCAGGCGTTTGATTATTCACTGCGGGTATAATACTAGTGGCTCATTTTGGAAAAAGTGCGAATCGATTTTTGGTACTTCCGACGCTATCCAATGCATCCTTTTTGCTTCTTAAAAAAAAAGAAAAAAAGAAAAAAAAGAAGAAAAAGAAAAAAAAAGAAATAGAAGTTGCAAATAAAATGGGTAGCATGGAAGCTTTCTGCAATAAGCTTGTTTGGCTCCTCTTTAGAGGTTTTTGCAAGATTTGTTGCTCGATTCGCAAGTTTGTGTGAGGTTGAAATCTTAGTGTTGATTGTGAAAGTGTTCTTGCTCCCTAGTCTTTGACTAATAGCTCCACTTTCCCCAAATTATTCCACTTCGCACCCTTGACCTTAGCCCCATTACATCCTTATCGCAAGTCCTCTTGATTGACACATTGCATATTGCATTCCTGCAGTGGAGAGTGGAGAACGTTACCAAGCATATGGTAGTTTGCCTAATTGGTTGGAGTATTGAGCGTGCCTTTGTTACATATTTCAAACACGTTGAGGGGAGTGTTCCACTTTGCCCTAAAGTGAGGTCCTACCAGTCTTGCTTACTCACCATTTGTTGAGGAAGGTTATATCCTACTATGTGTTTCAACATTGGGGTGTGTGGTGTGTTTCATTTGGGCAAGGTGAGTCATGGATGTCTTTGCATGCGCTTTTATTGAGATTTCCTTGCACACCTTGACTTGACCGTCTGCAATGCATGATTAGCATGATTCATTGATCCTCCATCCTTTCCCTTGAAGAGGGTGTGTTTAGAGGTCCACCATCCTCCCTGCTCTTTCATAGCGTAATCTTGCTTGAGGACAAGCAAGAGATAAGCATGGGGCCATGATGAACCTCTATTTTACACTATTTTTAGCCCCTATTTGACCCAGTTTCTTCCCCGTTTTCACGCTTTATCGTGTTAAGGAATTGTCAAATCGGCCTCATTTTGCATACTTTTTACTTATGCAACATCTTTCAATATTTTCAGGAACTTGATTGAAGAAGAGGGAAGATGAATAATATCTGGCAGAAGGAGGTGCTAAAGAAGGGAGAAAGGCCGCGAAAAAGCGTTGCACGGAAACCCCACGAAACCGGAACCACGGAGCACGGCCAAACCACCTGGAACCAGCACACTTGGCCGGGCAGCCAAGTGGCATGGCCTGGCCGTGCCACGTGGCACGACCGTGCCATGTGGCATGGTTGGGTCGTGCCAAGTGGCACCCCCGTGCCACGTGTGCTGGTTTGGGTTGTCTTCAGGCAGCGTTTTGGCACGGTCACCCCATGCCTCTGGGCACGATCGTGCCACCCCCGTTCCGCGTCGCGACTTAAAACTTCTCTCGGGGCTGTTTTAAATTCATTCAGTTTTTCATTCAGTTTCCCCCTTCAAAAACGCTCTTAGGCGATTTTTAGGTTTTATATTCGGGCTTTGAATTTCTATCGCTTTGTATTGAATTTATCAACATTGAAGTTCGCTCTACCTTTTAGCAGAATCAATTCAAGTTTGTTTTCTCGCTTCCCTCTATTCTTTTGATTGTTATCTTAGGTTTTTGTGAATTGAATGTTGCTTAGTAGAATCGAAATTATGATTGTTGATTGTGAAACAATGTGTGGCTAAATCCCTCAACTTAGGTTGGAATTTACGCCGAATATGCATAATTGAATCTTGTACTGGCCCGATCCATGTTCCCCCTTTGTTTTGCGATTACGAATTTTGCTATGCACGCCACATGCTCGGTGAAATGCTCGAAAGAACATTCATCGTTTTTATTGGGGTTTAGGGGAGCATTGAGAGACGAAACTTTTACCTAGTGCGTCTTAGTAGACAATTAGGATTTTAACATGAAAATAGTTAAGTTCTAATTGGGATCAGAGATTGTGAATCATGTAATCCTTCAACCTTTAGTTCCATGAAAATAGGCGACTATAGTTCTAAGATTAGTCTTCGACCCTTGAGAGAGGGAGGAGATGGGCTTAATTGACAATCTATCCATTTATGATGCATGCTTGGGAATGTGCGATTGGGTTAGTAACTGATTCACTAGCATATGCGTGCTGTTAATTCCAACCTAGGTGCTTTCTATTCTGCTGTTTACTTCACTTTTTAGTTGCTATCGTTTCCCTTAGTTTAGTTTTCAGCCCAAAATTGTGATTGCCTAGCTTGAGTTGTTTAATTAATTCTGGTAGTTGAAGCCAAGTTCCCTCTGGATTCGACCCGTACTTGCTGGGTGCTAGCTACAGCTACGCCGTGCACTTGCGGTACTTAAAACCATAACAGTTTTCATGTTGATTTTGAATCATTCTCTTTTGATTCCGTCATTCCTGACCTTCGATTTAAATTAGATGACAATATTCTGTGTGTAGAATACGAATCTTTTTGTGAGTTTGGTATCCATGGAAGTTCTGATGATGGTTTTTTTGCTGATTATGAGTCCTTCTCTTTTGGCTCCATTGAAACTGACTTCCTTTTTGAATATTGTAAGTCTAAATTTGTTGAGTTTGAGATGAATTCCACTAAGAACTTTGATTTAAACCAGACTCTCGTGGTTTTTGATATTAAAAGACTTGTGAAATTTGCACCCACTCCTTGGCCTAAACTGCTTGTTTATGCTGATATAGTTTCTAGGCCAACGACCTCACTACTGGCTCATTCTGAGTATGTTCATTTCCTTTCTGATTGGGCCCAATTGCTTGATTAGTTGAAGCGAACCCTTACTTGTGCCTTGTTGGCTATGTGGATGTACTCTTTTTGGTTTCAACTCATTGCTTTTCACTGTTGCCATATTATAGAGAGTTGGGCATCTTTGTTTGACAAGCTGTTACATGCTCTAACGAGTTTTGATTTGAGTAGCAGTTTTTAGCTTAATATGGAGTGGTTGATGCTCCATAAGCGCATGTTGCATAATCTTTGTGAGGCATAGTTTGGGCACAATTTGTATCCAACCTGGTATAATCGTTCCACTCTCCCTTCTTCTCTTTTTCATTTCTTTTCTTTCTTTTCGTATTTAGTTGTAAACATTTAGGATTGTGAATATAGGTGTGATCGATTTTAAGGAGCAATTTGGGAAATGTTGAGCCCTATGGGCTATGATCACCCTCGGTTGTGTTATGATTTTGTAAATATTTGTTAGTTGTTGATATCTTGGATTGTGTGTAGTTGTGAATACCTAGGATTGTTCTTGTGTATGTTTTAGTTCCTTTCGTTTCCTTAATTTTTTATTTTTTTAGTTTAGCAAGTTTTGGTTTTTCTTTAGTTTCTTTTTTTGGTTTAATAGTTTCCTTGTGTCCCCTTTTTAGTGTTTCAGTGACTTTGTTTTGGTCTTTCATTTTGTTTTCCTTCTCTTTTGCGTTTTGTCTCATTTTAGGTTTCTTTTGGTTTAGTTTAGGATTTAGTAGGTCCTTGGTTTTTGTTTTCAGTTTATTTTAGTGAATATGTGTGTTTTGGTCTTGTTTTGGTTTGTTTTGGTCTTGTTTGTTTTAATTTAGAATGTGTTTTGTTTTACATTCTTTGGTGTTTGCCGATTTTGTTTTTTGGTTTTTGTAAATATGTGTGTTTGCATTGGTTTCAGTTTTGACTTTTAATTTTCATTTTGTTTTTGGGAATGCCTATACTATGTCTTATTAGCTTGAATCCCCTGTGCTATGGTTATTAGCTTGTATATAAATAGGATGTACATGATAGGTCTCTGACCTCAAATGTGATATTCTAAGCCCCAATTCTAACTTCAGTTGTTCATTGTAGGTTATGTAATCCAGTCCTTGTTTATTCCTTCATCATTATTTTTAGGTCTTAGATTTCCGTGAATGATTCTCCCACTAGCTTGTGACATGATTACATTGAAATTTTTTTTGAAAAAGGTGTACTATGAATAAAGAAGAAAAAAAAGAAAGAAAAAGAAATATAACAAAATTTGGAATGACAAGTATCCCTTTGAGGCACGTGTTACTGGGTGTTACCCCCTTGAGGCAATATTGCTACTGGAAAAGCTTGCTTCCAAAGTTAGTACAATAATAATATAGTTGTGTCAACCAAGTGGGATTGAGTCTAATTCTGGCCAATCTAAGCTCTGGGATGGTGATACACTTGCACACGAGCACCGAGATCTACTCAAAATCTTGATGTTCAATGGGGTAAAAAATTAGTGCTCTGATGTCATTTAGAAGGTAGATGACTTTGAAGTACATTTTATGCATATGCAGGTCAATAATTGGGTACATGGATGATTTAGCTGATTAAAATTTGTACATATTTCTTCCAAATTCCGTATGTATTAGTTTTGAGGGAAAACCCAAAAAGATTTTCTTTATTTTTGGAATAATATTTGTTGATATTTCACTTGAAAACGCTCACGAGACCTCACTCATCCACTTGGGAGAATGAGGGATTTAAAGGGCTTCTTGCATACGCTAAATGCAACCATGATTCCTGCGACAGTGAGTTAAGATTTTCTTTTCCTTATTTTTCATTTTCCGCTAGTTTGTTTAGTTATTTTACTAGAGAGCGAGCAAAATCTTGGTGTGTTGGTATTTGTTCGTACAAAAAATGAACTATTTCTAAGGTACTTTTACACCTATTTTATGCTTGTTTTAATTGTATATTTAAGGTTATTATTTAATTTTATTTTGTTTTGTTGGTTTTGACTAATTTTTGAAAAATGCAAGAAATTGCAAGAAAAAATGATGCAAAATGTTAGAAATTAAAAATGGGTCGAAGTGACTTGAACCGACTCGAAAACAAAATAAACCCGCTCAAAAGCAAAACAAACCGGCCCAAGAATCCAGCCTCATGTGAGCAGCATGTGACCCAACCTTCTTTTCCCCCCAGGCGTGCCATGCGCTTGAACCCGGTTTAACCCCCCCCCCATTTCTCTCTTTCCTCTCTGTCTCCATCCCAGAACCAGACCCCAGCGAAATCCCGAAGCCCAAAACCCAGAAAGCCCTCCTTCATCCCCATCTCTCCTTTCTCTCTCTTTGATCTCCATTTCTCTCTTTGACATACCAGGACACCGCACCATCACAAACTCAGCATCCTCAGCAACCAAGCACCAACACACCACCTTCATCCACCGTCCACACAAGTTGTGAAATCAAGGGTCGAGAATGAAGAGAGTTCGGGTATAAATTCAAGCCACCGATGCCATTGATGAAGGTTAGGCAATTTTAGGGTTTAATTAGGTTTACTTTAGCATTTTCAAGGTTTAATTTTAGGTTGTTTGTTTTAATTTTCAATATTAGCGATTTAGGGCTTGTTCTGTTTCAAGTTGTTTTCGACTCGAATTTGTATTTCGCAATCATCAGTCTGAATTTTGGGTGTGATTTCGTTTAAGATTTTATGCAAAATTTTAGGTTTAATTTAAAGTTCAATTTCGGTTTTAAGGAAATTAGGGTTGTTCTCGGTTGGATTTCAGTTTGCTAGCTTCGAATTTCATGTAATACCGCTATAATTTTGAGTCCCCAGTAGTAATTCACGATTTTGAGATTGGTTTTTCAAAAATTTGGATGTTAGTTGCTATCCGTTCGGATTCCCCTCCCCTATTCAAGCTTTGGTCGTGGTTTGCCCTGGTGTTGCTAACGGCGGGAGGTGTTGGCTAATCGTCTCTCGTGTGCTGATGCATTCATACATTGAGTTGGTTTGCCTCTCATCCTTTACTTTCTGTAGTTGTTTAGAACAGGGTTGGAAATCAAAAACTGGGTAGTTATTGATTAGTATAGTTGGCTAGCATTGCCCTGTTACTTGTTTGATTGAATACCTTAGTTGATTGGTGATGATTATGGGACTAGTTTAGTGAGTTAACTTGCTTTTGGTTAAATGTTTGCGATGCTTTGTGATGCATTTTCATACTTGTTGTCTAGCCTGCTTTGAATGTATCCATGTTGTTTCGACTGTTCTGGGTTGTGATGATTTGAATATTGATGTGGCTGATGGGATGGTGTGGATTGAGTAATAAATAGTTCGAATGTCATCGTAGGTTGTTTAGTTTGCCTAAATGGATGGTGACGGTTTGCTTTTGCTCAATTAAATGTCGAACGAAGGTTTACTTAGTTTAGTCTCGTTAAAGAATATGGTGGTTTGTATGATGGAATGAATGCCAATTTGAATTTAATTTAGTTAAACAAGTTGATTTAGTAGTCGGTAGATTAGTTGATATCAGATGGTTTCGTTGATTTCTTAGCAGTTTGGTGGATTACTCCGGATTAGGTTTGATTTGATTTTGTTATTAGAATGCGTTTAATAGCTTAGTTTGCTAACCAAGGTTTCATAATGGATATTTCTTGAAGTTTTTCTTTGGCTTACTTCTCTTGATAAGGTCCTAATAGCTGCTTAGCTAAAATTTTCTAAATCGAATATCTCCGTTGGTTTAGGCAATATTATTTTCTTAATGACCAAGTATTTTCCATCATGCCTGAGGACACAACCCTCAAGTACTACGACGTCAGTCGTACGCTTGCGGCCCTTTAGTTTTAAACTCAAAATTTTACCCAACAAGTTTTTGGTGCCGTTGTCGGAGATGACGGTATGAGATTAGATCATATTTTTATTTTTTTAGCTCCTTTCTTATTCGTTGCCTTGTTTTGTGTACTTCGTTATAAGTTGTGATTTGCTTTGTTGATTTGTTTTGTTCATGTCATGACTTTGTAATTAGATTACAGAGATCTTGTTTTGCTTTCTTTATTTTGGTATCATTTTACTTACTTTGGTTATTCCGTGAAAAAAATTCAAAAATCCAAAAAAAAATATTGAAAAGGACAAAGTCCAGAAAAAAGAAAAACTTGAAAACCACAAAAAAAAACTTTGAAATTCCAAAAATAAAAAATAATTGAAAAATTGAAAACCCTAATAATTGAAAAATTCTAAAAACTTTAGAAACGTCAAATGCCAATTTTGTATTTCCCGCAATATGAGCACGAACCTTTCTGGCGTTATCTTTCAAGGCTTAATGAATATCGTGCCCATCTAAATCATAATTTTCAAAAATTGGAAATTAGTGAGGTCATTGTTGAGGGTCTAAATCTTCAGTCAAGGAATTATATTCAGTCAATTTGTCCTAGAGGTTTAATAGAATTATCATCTGAAACTCAAAACGAAGTTTAGGATTTCTTTCAAAAGCTAGCTTGCATAACCTATGCGTTCGAACAAGCTAATGAGACTTTTTATCCGACTCATGGAGAGTATGATTTTCATGCTAATTCTTACCCTTCAGATCACTTTATGAATTCCTATGACTCATATGACTATTATATGACTCCTTTATTGTGCGACTATTGCGAATCTTCTTATCAGGATGCCCATACTTGTCCTTATATTGCTTATGTTAACACTACATGTGCAAGTTTTGAAAAGAAAAATAATGAATTGACTGATCAAATGATAGAGACAATGAAAAAGAGAATTGTTGAATATTCTCAATGTTTTGACCAAAATAGGGAGACTTCTATTGAGATTGATTCTAGTTTAGGATCTCCTAAACCAGACATTAGTCTCAATGATGAGTTTGAACCTTCTTATTCTACTAGGCCTGATTTGAATGAAAACATGCATTTGCCTAGTCTAGATCAAGAGAGTGACCTCCCTACATCTCTATCACCTGACTTTGCACCCTTCACTAGCTCACCTAAGGGCATCACTGATGAATAATTTGACAGTATTAGTGAGCTAGATACAAGTGTCATACCTGAAGTTGAGCCTCATGATTTAGATGATTCGAAAACTATTTCACAGGAGTTGTGTGATAAGATAACTGCACTCACTATGTTGGACTTTGATGATGATATTCTTTATGTAGAATCTGAATGTTTTTCATATGGGCTCAATGTTACTGAAGGTCTTGATGCGGGTTTTAATGTTGATTTCCAATCATTCTCTTTTGATTCCATCATTCCTGACATTCAATTTAAATTAGATGATAATATTCTGCGTGTAGAATATGAATCTTTTTATGAGTTTGGTATCCATGGAAGTTCAGATGATGGTTTTTTTTGCTGATTATGAGTCCTTCTCTTTTGACTCCATTGAAACTGACATCCTTTTTGAATATTGCAAGTCTAAATTTGTTGAGTTTGAGATGATTGCCACTAGGAACTTTGATTTAAACCAGACTCTCGTGCTTTTTGATATCAAAAGACTTGTGAAATTTGCAACCACTCTTTAGCCTAAACTGCTCGTTTGTGCTGATATAGTTTCTAGGCCAACGACCTCACTACTGGCTCATACTTAGTATGTTCATTTCCTTTCTGATTGGGCCCAATTGCTTGATCAGTTGAAGCGGACCCTTACTTGTGCCTTATTGGTTATGTGGATGTACTCTTTTTGGTTTCAACTCACTGCTTTTCACTGTTGCCATATTATAGAGAGTTGGGCATCTTTGTTTGATAAGCTGTTACATGCTCTAACGAGTTTTGATTTGAGTAGCAGTTTTTAGCTTAATATGGAGTGGCTTATGCTCCATAAGCACATGTTGCATAATCTTTGTGAGGCATAGTTTAGGCACAATTTGTACCCAACCTGGTATGATCGTACCACTCTCCCTTCTTCTCTGTTTCATTTGTTTTCTGTCTTTTCGTATTTAGTTGTGAACATTTAGGACTGTGAATATAAGCGTGATCGATTTTAACGAGCAATTTGGGAAATGTTGAGCCCTGTGGGGTATGATCACCTTTGGTTGTGTTATGATTTTGTGAATATTTGTTAGTTGTTGATATCTTGGATTGTGTGTTGTTGTGAATATCTAGGATTGTTCTTGTGTATGTTTTAGTTCCTTTGGTTTCCTTGATTTTGTATTTTTTTTAGTTTAGCAAGTTTTGGTTTTTCTTTGGTTTCATTTTTTTTGTTTAATAGTTTCCTTTTGTTCCCTTTTTAGTGTTTCAGTGACTTTGTTTTGGTCGTTCATTTTGTTTTCCTTTTCTTTTGCATTTTTTCACATTTTAGGTTTCTTTTGGTTTAGTTGAGGATATAGTAGGTCCTTGGTTTTGGTTTGAGTTTATTTTAGTGAATATGTGTGTTTTGGTCTAGTTTTGGTTTCTTTTGTTTGGTTTTGGTCTTGTTTGTTTTAATTTAGAATGTGTTTTGTTTTGCATTCTTTGGACTTTGCCGATTTTGTTTTTTGGTTCTTGTAAATATGTGTGTTTGCTTTGGTTTTAGTTTTGATTCTTAATTTTCATTTTGTGATTTTGCGTTTGGTTTTGTTTATGATTCTTATTTGTGTCCTAGTTGTATATATTCGTGATTTCGTATGGTTTTATGGTTGTATAGCCGATGTGCTTGCTTTATAGCGCCTTATTCCCACAATGAGAACATTTTGACGTTTTGGTGTGGGGGTGAGGTGCCCCTTTTTTTTCGAAAAATCCTAAAAAACATTCATTTTGTTTTTGGGAATGCTTATATTATGTCTTATTAGCTTGAATCCCCTGTGCTATGGTTATTAGCTCGTATATAAATACGATGTACATGATAAGTCTCTGACCTCAAATGTGATATTCTAAGCCCTAATTCTAACTGCAGTTGTTCATTGTACGTTATGTAATCCAGTCCTTGTTCATTCCTTCATTATTATTTTTAGGTCTTAGTTTTCCGTGAATGATTCTCCCAGTAGCTTGTGACATGATTACTTTGAAATTTTTTTTGAAAAAAGTGTACTATGAATAAAGAAGGAAAAAAAGAAAGAAAAAGAAAAAGAATAAAATTTGGAATGACAAGTATCCCTTTGAGGCACGTGCTACTGGGTGTTACCCACTTGAGACAATATTGCCACTCGGAAAGCTTGCTTCCAAAGTTAGTACAATAATAATGTAGTTGTGTCAACCAAGTGGGATTGTGTCTAATTCTTGCCAATCTAAGCCCCGAGATGGACTCAAAATCTTGATGTTCAATAGGATAAAAAAATTAGTGCTCTGATGTCATTTAGGAGGTAAAGGGCTTTGAAGTACATTTTATGCATATGCAGGTCAAGAATTGGGTACATGGATGACTTAGCTGATTAGAATTTGTACATATTGTTCCCAAATTCTGTACGTATTAGTTTTGAGGAAAAACCCAAAAAGATTTTTCTTTATTTTTGGAATAATTTTTGTTGGTATTTCACTTGAAAACCCTCACGAGACCTCACTCGTCCACTTGGGAGAATGTGGGTTTAAAGGGCTTTTTGCATACACTAAATGCGACCGTGATTCCTATGACAGTGAGTTAAGATTTTCTTTTCCTTATTTTTCATTTTCTGCTAGTTAGTTTTGTTATTTTACTAGAGAACGAGCCAAATCTTGGTGTGGGGGTATTTGTTCGTACAAAAAATGAGCTATCTATAAGGTACTTTCACACCTATTTTGCACTCGTTTTAATCGTATTTTTAAGGTTTTTATTTAATTATATTTTGTTTTGTAGGTTTTGAATAATTTTGGAAAAAAGCAAGAAATTGCGAGAAAAAATGATGCAAAAAGTCGGAAATAAAAAATGGGTCGAAGTGACTTGAACCGGCTCGAAAACAAAATAAACTAGCCCAAAAGCAAAACAAATCGGCCCGAAAATCCACCCTCATGTGAGCAGCACGTGACCTAGCCTTCTTTTCCCCCCAGGCGTGCCGTGCGCGTGACCCCCTGTTTAACCCGCCCATTTCTCTCTTTCCTCTCGGTCCCCATCCCAGAACCAGACCCCAGCGAAATACCGAAGCCCCAAACCTAGAAAACCCCTGCTTCATCCTCATCTCTCCTTTCTCTCTCTTCGACACACCAGGACACCGCCCCATCACAACTTAGCATCCTCAGCCACAAAGCACCAGCACACCACCTTGATCCACTGTCCACACAAGCTATGAAATCAAGGGTCGAGAATGAAGAGAGTTCGGGTATAAATTCAAGCCATCGATGCCATTGATAAAGGTTAGGCAGTTTTAGGGTTTAATTAGGTTTAGTTTAACATTTTTTAGGTTTATTTTTAGGTTCTTTGTTTTAATTTTCAATATTAGCGATTTAGGGCTTGTTCTGTTTCAAGTTGTTTTCACCTCGAATTTGTATTTTGCAATCATCAGGCTGAATTTTGGGTGTGATTTCGTTTAAGCTTTTATGGCTAATTTTAGGTTTAATTTCAAGTTCAATTTCAATTTTCAGGAACTTAGGGTTGTTCTCGGTTGGATTTCAGTTTGCTAGCTTCGAATTTCATGTAATACCGCTATAATTTTGAGTTCCCAGTACTAATTCACGATTTTGGGATTGGTTTTGAAAAAATTTGGATGTTAGTGGCTTTCCATTCGGATTCCCCTCCCCTATTCAAGCTTTGGTCGTGGTTTGCCATGGTGTTGCTAACGGTGGCAGGCGCCGGCTAATCGTCTCTGATGTGCCGATGCATTCATACTCTGAGTTGGTTTGCCTCGAATCCTTTACTTCTTTTAGTTGCTCAGGACAGGGTTGGAAATCAAATACTGGGTAGTTATTGATTAGTATAGTTGCCTAGCATTGCCCTGTTACTTGTTTGATTGAATAATTTAGTTGATTGATGATGATTATGGGACTAGTTAAGTGAGTTAACTTGCTTTTGGTTAAATGTTGGCGATGCTTTGTGATGCATTTTCATACTCGTTGTCTAGCCTTCTTTGAATGGATCCATGTTGTTTTGACTGTTCTTGGTTGTGATGACTCGAATATTGATGTCGCTGATGGGATGGTGTGGATTGAGTAATAAATGGTATGAATGTTATAGTAAGTTGTCTAGTTTGCCTAAATGGATTATGACGGTTTACTTTTGCTGAATTAAATGTCGAACGAAGGTTTACTTAGTTTAGTCTCGTTACAGAATGTGATAGTTTGTTTGATTGAATGAATGCCAATCTGAATTTAATTTAGTTAAATAAGTTGATTTAGTAGTCGGTAGATTAGTTGATATCAGATGGTTTCATTGATTTATTAGCAGTTCAGTGGGATACTCAGGGTTAGGTTTGATTTGATTTGGTTATTAGAATGCGTTTAATAGCTTAGTTTGCCGACCAAGGTGTCATAATGGATATTTCTTCACGTTTTTCTTGGGCTTACTTCTCTTGATAAGGTCCTAATATCTGCTTAGCTAAAATTTTCTAAATCAAATATCTCCGTAGGTTTAGGTAATATTAGTTTCTCAATGACCAAGTCTTTTTCATCATCCTTGAGGACACGACCCTCAAGTACTACGACGTCAGTCGTACGCTTGTGGCCCTTTAGTTTTAAACTCAAAATTTTACCCAACAAGTTTTTGGCGCCGTTGTCGGGGATGACGGTATGAGATTGGATCATATTTTTATTTTTTTCGCTCCTTATTCGTTGCCTTGTTTTGTGTACTTCGTTATTAGTTGCGATTTGTTTAGTTGATTTGTTTTGTTTATGTTGTGACTTTGATATTAGATTACATAGATTTTGGTTTACTTTCTTTATTTTGGTATCATTTTACTTAGTTTTGTTATTTCATGAAAAAAATTCAAAAATTGAAAAAAAAAATAGAAAAGCTTAAAATAAAAAAAAAATTAGAAAAAATTCAAAACCACAAAAAAAACTTTGAAAATCCAAAAATCCAAAAAAATTGAAAACTTGAAAACCCTAAAAATTGAAAAATTCTAAAAACTTTATAAACCTCAAATGCAAATTTTCTATTTCCCGTAATATGAGCACGAACCTTTCTGGTATTATCTTTTAAGGCTTAATCAATATCGTGCTCATCTAAATCATAATTTTCAAAAATGGGAAATTAGTGAGGTCATTGTTGAGGGTTTAAATGTTGAGTCAAGGAATTATATTGAGTCAATTTGTACTAGAGGTTTAATAGAATTGTTATCTAAAACTCAAAATAAAGTTTGGGATTTCTTTGAAAAACTAGCTTGGGAAACCTATGCGTTTGAACAAGCTAATGGGACTTTTTATCCGACTCATGGAGAGTATAATTTTCAAGTTAATTCTTACCCTTCAGATCACTTTATGAATTCCTATGACTCATATGACTATTATGTGACTCCTGTATTGTGCGACTATTGCGAATCTTCTTATCATGATGCCCATACTTGTCCTTACAATGCTTATGTTGACACTGCATGTGCAAGTTTTGAAAAGAAAAGTAATGAATTGACTGATCAAATGATAGAGACAACGAAAAAGAGAATTGCTAAATATTCTCAATGTTTTGACCAAAATAGGGAGACTTCTATTGAGATTGGTTCTAGTTTAGGATCTCCTAAATCAGACATTAGTCTCCATGATGAGTTTGAACCATCTTCTTATGCTAAGCCTGATTTGCATGAAAACATGCATTTGCCTAGTCTAGATCAAGAGAGTGAGCTCCCTACTTCTCTATCACTTGACTTTGCACCCTTCTCCAGCTCACCTCAGGGCATCACTGATGAACAATTTGATACTATTAGTGAGCTAGATACAAGTATCACACCTGAAGTTGAGCCTCATGATTTAGATGATTCGAAAGCTATTTCTCAGGAGTTGTGTGATAAGATAACTGAACTCAATATCTTGGACTTTGATGATGATATTCTTTATGCACAATCTGAATCTTTTTCATATGGGCTTGATGTTAGTGAAGGTCTTGATGTGGGTTTTCATGTTTAATTTGAAACATTCTCTTTTGATTCCGTCATTCCTGACTTTCTATTTAAAATAGATGATAATATTCTGTGTGTAGAATGTGAATCTTTTTGTGAATTTGGCATCCATGGAAGTTCTGATGGTGGTTTTTGTGCTGATTATGAGTACTTCTCTTTTAACTCCATTGAAACTGACTTCCTTTTTGAATATTGCAAGTGTGAATTTGTTGAGTTTGAGATAATTGCCACTAAGAACTTTGATTTAAACCACACTCTCGTGCTTTTTGATAAAAAAAAGACTTGTGAAATTTGCACCCACTCTTTGGGCTAAGCTGCTCGTTTATGCTGATAGAGTTTCTAGGCCAACGACCTCGCTACTGGCTCATTATGAGTATGTTGATTTTCTTTTTGATTGGCCCCAGTTGCTTGATTAGTTGAAGCGGGCCCTTACTTGTGCCTTATTGGCTATATGGATGTACTCTTTTTGCTTTCAACTCTCTGCTTTTCACTGCTGCCATATTATAGAGAGTTGGGCATCTTTGTTTGATAAGCTGTTACATGCTCTAATGAGTTTTGATTTGAGTAGCAGTTTTTAGCTTAATATGGTGCAGCTGATGCTCCATAAGCACATGTGTCATAATCTTTGTGAGGCATAGTTTGGGCACAATTTGTATCCAACCTGGTATGATCGTTCCACTCTCCCTTCTTCTCTTTTTCATTTCTTTTCTTTCTTTTCATATTTAGTTGTGAACATTAGGAATATGAATATAAAGGTGACTGATTTTAACGAGCGATTTGGGAAATGTTGATCCCTGTGGGATATGATCACCCTTGGTTGTGTTATGATTTTGTGAATATTTGTTAGTTGTTGATATCTTGGATTGTATGGAGTTCTGAATATCTAGGATTATTCTTGTGTATGTTTTAGTTCCTTTGGTTTCCTTGATTTTGTATTTTTTTTTAGTTTTGCAAGTTTTGGTTTTTCTTTGGTTTCATTTTTTTTTGTTTAATAGTTTCCTTTTGTTCCCTTTTTAGTGTTTCAGTGACTTTGTTTTGGTCTTTCATTTTGTTTTCCTTTTCTTTTGCGTTTTGTCTCAGTTTAGGCTTCTTTTGGTTTAGTTTAGGATTTAGTAGGTCCTTGGTTTTGGTTTTGAGTTTATTTTACTGAATATGTGTGTTTGGGTCTAGTTTTGGTTTGGTTTGTTTTGTTTTGGTCTTGTTCGTTTTAATTTAGAATGTGTTTTGCTTTGCATTCTTTGGTCTTTGCCGATTTTGTTTTTTTATTTTTTAAATATGTGTGTTTGCTGTGGTTTTAGTTTTGATTTTTAATTTTCATTTTGTGATTTTGTGTTTGGTTTTGTTTATGATTCTTATTTGTGCCCTAGTTGTGTATATTCGTGATTTCGTACGGTTTTATGGTTGTATAGCCAATGTGCTTGCTTTGTAGCGCCTTATTCCCACAATGAGGACATTGTGAAGTTTTGGTGTGGGGTGAGGTGCCCCTTTTTTTCGAAAAATCCTAAAAAAATTTCATTTTGTTTTTGGGAAAGCTTGTACTATGTCTTATTAGCTTGAATCACCTGTGCTATGGTTATTAGCTTGTATATAAATAGGATGTACATGACAAGTCTCTGACCTCAAATGTGATATTCTAAGCCCTAATTCTAACTCCAGTTGTTCATTGTACGTTATGTAATCTAGTCCTTGTTTATTCCTTCGTCATTATTTTTAGGTCTTAGGTTTCCGTGAATGATTCTCTCACTAGCTTGTGACATGATTACTTTGAAATTTTTTTTGAAAAAAGTGTACTATGAATAAACAAGAAAAAAAAGAAAGAAAAAGAAATAGAATAAAATTTGGAATGACAAGTATCCCTTTGAGACACGTGGTACTGGGTGTTACCCCCTTGAGACAATATCACTACTAGGAAAGCTTGCTTCCAAAGTTAGTACAATAATAATGTAGTTGTGTCAACTAAGTGGGATTGAGTCTAATTCTTGCCAATCTAAGCCCTAGGATGATGATACACTTCCACACGAGCACCGGAATGGACTAAAAATCTTGATGGTCAATGGGGTAAAAAATTAGTGCTCTGATGTCATTTAGGAGGTAGAGGGATTTGAAGTACATTTTTTGCATATGCAGGTCAACAATTGGGTACATGGATGATTTAGCTTATTAGAATTTGAACATATTTTTCCCAAATTCTGTACGTATTAGTTTTGAGGAAATACCCAAAAAAGATTTTTATTTATTTTTGGAATAATTTTTGTTGGTATTTCACTTCAAAACCCTCACAAGACCCGACTCGTCCACTTGGGAGAATGAGGGGTTTAAAGGGCTTCTTATATACGCTAAATGCAACCGTGATTCCTACAATAGTGAGTTAGGATTTTCTTTTCCTTATTTTTCATTTTCCGCTAGTTAGTTTAGTTATTTTACTAGAGAACGAGCAAAATCTTGGTGTGGGTGTATTTGTTCGTAAAGAAAATTAGCTATTTCTAAGGTGCTTTTACACCTATTTTACGCTCGTTTTAATCGTATTTTTAAGGTTTTTATTTAATTTTATTTTACTTTGTAGGTTTTGAATAATTCTGGAAAAAAGCAAGAAATTGCAAGAAAAAAATGATGCAAAGTGTCGGAAATTAAAATTGGGTCGAAGTGACTTGAACCGGCTCGAAAACAAAATAAATCGGCCCAAAAGCAAAACAAACCGGCCCGAGAATCCACCCTCATGTGAGCAGCACGTGACCCAGCCCTCTTTTCCCCCCACGCGTGTCGTGCGCGTGACCCCGTTTTAAACCCCCCATTTCTCTCTTTCCTCTCGGTCCCCATCCCAGAACTAAACCCCAGCGAAATCCCAAAGCCCAAAACCCAGAATACCCCTGCTTCATCCCCATCTCTCATTTCTCTCTCTTCGACACACCAGGACACCGCACCATCACAACTCAGCATCCTCAGCCACCAAGCACCAGCACACCACCTTCATCCACCATCCACGCAAGCTGTGAAATCAAGGGTCGAGAATGAAGAGAGTTCGGGTATAAATTCAAGCCACCGATGACATTGATGAAGGTTAGGTAGTTTTAGGGTTTAATTAGGTTTAGTTTAACATTTTTTTAGGTTTAATTTTAAGTTGTTCATTTTAATTTTCAATATTAGCGATTTAGGGCTTGTTCTGTTTCAAGTTGTTTTCAACTCGAATTTGTATTTTGCAATCATCAGGCTGAATTTTGGGTGTGATTTCGTTTAAGATTTTACGGCTAATTTTAGGTTTAATTCCAAGTTCAATTTCGGTTTTCAGGAACTTAGGGTTGTTCTCGGTTGGATTTCAGTTTGCAAGCTTTGAATTTCATGTAATACCGCTATAATTTAGAGTTCCCAGTACTAATTCACGATTTTGGGATTGGTTTTGAAAAAATTTGGATGTTAGTTGCTTTCCATTCGGATTCCCCGCCCCTATTCAAGCTTTGGTCGTGGTTTGCCCTGGTGTTCCTAACGGTGGGAGGCGTCGGCTAATCGTCTCTCATGTGCCGAAGCATTCATACTCTTAGTTGGTTTGCCTCTGATCCTTTACTTCTTTCAATTGCTCAGAACAGGGTTGGAAATCAAATACTGGGTAGTTATTGATTAGTATAGTTGGCTAGCATTGCCCTGTTACTT
>JACYFF010031957.1:90741929-90752630 GCA_017589665.1 Selenicereus undatus
TTCATAATATTTAGGATAGTTATTAGGTCTTTTTCTAGATTTTTATTCATTAGATTTCAATTGTTTTAGAATTATTAAAATTAGATTTAACAAGTTGATTAATAAAATTACTCAGAAGCAAACTAGCCATTTAAAGCAATCTTTCCTCGTGGATCGATCCCTACTTCCCTACGCTATAAAAATTATATAATAACTGAAGTAGTGGTTAAATTTGTAGCCCTCGACAAGCTTTACAAATTTTGGCGCCGTTGCCGGGGAAAGAAAATTAAAATTGCTAGTTTATTTCTATTTAATTTTACTACTTTCATTGTTTTGTTTTAACTTTATTATTTTATTTTGTAGGACTTCTTGTAGTGCATGAAATTAAGAAGTGGTAAGGACACTGGGGAAATCAGGGATCAATCATTGAAAGTTGAAATCAAAGAGAGTCAGCCTGACCCAGTAAGTTCTAGGATTACAGAGGTAAGCATGTCCACTCTACGAGAACTAGCTGCTCCTAACTTAGAAACCCAACCCATGTCTATCACTTATGCTGTTTTAGATAGACCTTTAAAATTAAACTCAGGATTTATTAACTTATTACCTAAGTTTCATGGATTGGCTGGGGAGGACCCTTATAGACACATTAGTGAGTTCCTTATTACCTGTTCTGCTATGGTGCCTGAAGGAATTCCTGAGGACCAAATTAGACTAAGGGCATTTCCTTTTTCTTTGCTGGGTAATGCTAAGGACTGGTTATATTATATGCCTGTTGGGTCTTTTTCTACATGGAATGCATTGCATAAATCATTTCTAGAAAAGTTTTTTCCTGCATCCCGTATTGGATATATTAGGAAGGAAATATGTGGAATCAAACAAATGAATGGGGAAACTTTTTGTGAGTACTGGGAAAGATTTAATAAATTATGTGCTAGTTGTCCCCAACATCAAATAACTGAACAACTTTTGATTCAATATTTTTATAAGGGTTTACTTCCTATGGACCGTAATATGGTTGATGCTGCTAGTGGGGGGGCTCTGGTTAATAAAACTCCAGCTGAAGCTAGAAATCTATTTAACTTGATGGCCCAAAACACTCAGCAGTTTGGTGCTAGAGACTCACAGGTTAAAAGAGTAAATGAGATAGGTTCTAGTTCATCTCTAGAAAATCAATTATCTCACATTACTGCTATGTTAAATAAGATTGTTACTGGGGGTATTCAAAAGGCAGTAGTATGTGGTATTTGTTGTCTAGAGGGGCACTCTACTGATGCATGTCCTACTTTACAAGAAGGTAATGTGAACGCTCTTTACTCTAACCAAAATCAAAGGAGGTATGATCCTTATTCAAATACTTATAATGAAGGTTGGAGGGACCATCCTAACCTTAGGTATGGACCTAAGCCTAACCCACCTGGTTTTGACCAATCCTCACGTCAACCTTCTAGTCAAGATAGGACCAATCTCCTCTTAGAGCAAGTCCTTAAGAAAATGGATGATAGGTTCCAGAGTATGGAAACCACCCTTAAGCAAGTTCAAGAAAGACAAACCGCGACTGACACCATAGTGAGCAACTTGCAAGCTCAATTGCAAAATAGGTTACCATCTCAACCTTACCCTAATCCCAAAGAGAATGTCAGTGTCATAACACTTAGAAATGGGAAAGAGTTAAAGGAACCTGTAAAAAAGAGAGAAGTGGAACCTGAGTTGGAAGTAAAAGGGGATGAATCAGAAGTAAATACAGAGTCTAATCAAACTACTAAGGAAATAGGAGAGAAGAAAAAAGAACCTTATAAACCCATTCCCCCTTTTCCTAGTAGATTTAGAAGCTCTACCTCAAAGGTAAATGAGGCCAACCAAGAGATCTTAGAGACATTTAGGAAGGTAGAAATCAACATACCTCTCCTTGATGCTATTAAACAGGTACCTCGTTATGCCAAGTTCTTAAAAGAGTTATGCACCACCAAGAGGAAGTTAGTTGGCAATGAGAAGATAAGTGTGGGGGAAAATGTGTCTGCTGTTTTTCAAAGAAAGCTTCCCCCTAAGTGTCAAGACCCTGGTGTGTTTTCTGTTCCTTGCAAGATAGGAAACATTTGTTTTGACAAAGCTATGCTTGATTTAGGTGCCTCTATTAATGTTATGCCTAGATCTGTTTATGACAAACTGAACCTAGGTGAATTAAAGAAAACAGGCATAGTGATTCAATTAGCTGATAGGAGCAACACTTACCCTGATGGAGTGTTAGAAGATGTTTTAGTTCAAGTCAATGAACTAGTATTTCCTGCTGACTTTTATGTAATGAACATGGGTGAATCATGTCATGATATTCCTATTTTGCTTGGCAGGCCCTTTTTAAAAACTGCTAGAACTAAGATAGACGTGCACGAAGGGGCACTAACCATGGAATTTGATGGTGAGATTATTAAGTTCAACATTTTTGATGCCATGCGATTTCCTTCTGATGTTAACTACTTGTATGCACTTGATGTTTTTGATGAGTTGTCTCAAGATGTTTATGATTTGTCCCATGAGGATGAGTTATTCACTGTGCTTACTAGGAGTCTTGACCATACTGAGTCTCAGAAAGTGCCATATCCTGTTAATGATAAGTTAGATGAGGTGATGAGTTCTTTGTCTCACATGCAAGAGCATAATGGATCTAACAAACTTGAATTATCTAACAAGCATGCTAAGTTACTTCCCTCAAGTATCTCACCCCCTAAACTGGAATTGAAACCCTTACCTGAAAATTTAAAATATGCTTATTTAGGGGATAATGAGACATTGCCTGTAATTATCTCTAATGCACTCACCTTGGATCAGGAAGAAAAACTAATTAAAGTGCTTAGAGAACACAGTGAGGCTTTAGGGTGGACTTTAGCAGATCTCAAAGGCCTTAGCCCTACCTTGTGCTCACATACTATTACCTTAGAAAAAGATGCTAAGCTTAAGAGGGACCCTCAGAGGAGACTTAATCCACCCATGATGGAGGTAGTCCAAAAAGAAATTCTTAAGTGGTTAGATACTGGGGGTGATCTACCCCATTGCTGATTCTGAGTGGGTTAGCCCTATTCATGTGGTTCCTAAAAAGGGGGGGACAATAGTAGTGAAAAATAATGAGGGAGAACTGATACCTACTAGAATCCAAAGTGGTTGGAGAGTGTGTATTGACTATAGAAAACTTAATAAGGCCACTAAGAAGGACCATTTCCCATTACCCTTCATGGACCAGATGTTAGAGAGACTAGCTGGGAGGTCACATTATTGTTTCTTGGACGGATATTCAGGTTATATTCAGGTCCCCATAGCTCCTGCAGATCAGGAGAAGACTACCTTCACTTGTCCTTTTGGCACTTACGCTTTTAGACGTATGCCTTTTGGTTTATGTAATGCACCTGCTACCTTTCAAAGATGTATGATGAGTATCTTTTCTGATTTTATCACCAAGATTATGGAGGTTTTTATGGATGATTTTACTGTACATGGTGATTCATTTGATGAGTGCTTGCATCATCTTACTCTTGTACTTAGACGTTGCATTGAAACCAAATTGGTCTTGAATTTTGAAAAGTGCCATTTCATGGTAGAGCATGGGGTAGTACTGGGACATGTAGTGTCATCGAGGGGATCAGAGGTAGATAGAGCTAAAGTTGACATCATCCAGTCACTACCCTATCCAAAGTGTGTGAAAGATGTACGATCATTCTCAGGACATGTCGGGTTCTATAGGAGGTTCATCAAAGATTTTTCTAAGATTGCTTCTCCTTTATGTGCCTTGCTTGCTAAAGATGTCCCTTTTGATTTTAATGATTGCTGTACGAGGGCTTTTGATAAATTGAAGTTAACATTGACTTCCCCTCCTATTGTGCAACCCCCAAACTGGACCTTACCTTTTGAGTTAATGTGTGATGCTAGTGATAAGGCAGTGGGGGCAGTTCTAGGTCAAAGAGTTGGAAAGGTACCTCATGTAATATATTATGCTTCTAGAACTCTTGATCCTGCACATTGTAACTACACCACTACAGAAAAGGAGATGTATGCTGTTGTTTTCGCTCTTGAAAAGTTTCGTCCTTATTTGTTGGGTGTTAAAGTTACTGTTTATTCTGATCATTCTGCTCTAAAACACTTATTGGAAAAGAAAGATTCTAAGCCCAGGCTAATTAGATGGATGTTATTATTGCAAGAATTTCAACTAGAGATTAGAGATAAGCCTGGGGCTAAGAATTTAGTTGCTGACCATCTGAGTAGATTGGAAACAGGGGAAAGTGGTAGCCCTTTTACTGATTGTTTTCCTGATGAGACTTTGTATGCTATGACTAGTAGATTGCCTTGGTATGCTGATATTGTAAATTACATAGTCACCAAAACTTTTCCCATTGAGTTGACTAGAGCTGAAAAAGAGAAAATAAGAGCTCAATCCAAATATTATGTTTGGGATGAGCCATATTTATGGAAATTTTGTGGTGACCAGATTATAAGGCGGTGTGTAGATGATAGTGAAATTTATTCTATTCTGACCTTCTGTCATTCTTCAGAAAGTGGGGGACACTTTGGGCCTAAAAGAACCTCACATAAAGTGCTTGAATGTGGTTTTTATTGGCCCACTATTGCTAGTGATGCTTATGAATTCTGTAAAAGATGTGAAGTGTGCCAAAAGACTGGAAACTTATCAAGGAGGAATCAAATGCCTTTGTATAATATGTATGTTTGTGAAATTTTTGATATATGGGGCATTGATTTCATGGGACCTTTTCCCCCTTCTTTTGGATATACCTATATTCTTGTGATTGTTGATTATGTATCCAAATGGGTTGAAGCTGTGGCCACTAGGACTGATGATGCTAAAACAGTGGTGAAACATGTCAAATCTCTAATCTTGTATAGATATGGAGTACCAAGAGCGATCATCAGTGATAGGGGAACTCATTTTTGTAACAGAACTCTAGGTGCCCTATTAGCTAAATATCATATAACTCATAAGGTATCTACTAGTTATCATCCCCAGACTAATGGCCAAGCTGAAATTTCCAATAAAGAGATTAAGGGAATCCTTGAAAAAGTAGTAAAGCCAGATAAGAAGGACTGGAGCCTTAGGCTAGAGGAGGCTCTTTGGGCTTACAGGACTGCCTATAAGACTCCAATTGGTATGTCACCCTACAGGTTAGTTTTTGGAAAATCATGTCACCTCCCTGTAGAAATTGAGCATAAATCATATTGGGTTGTGAAGCAATGCAATCTTGATTATCAATTAGCAGGGAAAGAGCGTAAATTGCAATTGCAGGAACTAGAAGAAATACGCTTAGAAGCTTATGACAATTCAGTCATCTACAAGGGCAAAGCCAAAGCATTTCGCGATGCTAAACTTATTAGGAAAGAATTCCAGGTAGGTGAGAAAGTGCTGTTATTCAACTCTAAACTGAGACTCTTTCCTAGTAAGTTAAACTCTAGGTGGTTAGGACCTTTTGAAGTAGTAAAGACTTATCCCCATGGTGCTGTAGAGATTAAATCCTTTGCTACTAACAAGATTTTTAAAGTGAATGGTCACAGGCTAAAGCATTTCTATGAAGGAGACCAGGTATGTTTGATAGAAGAGATCCAACTTGAGGATCCGTGAGCTTCATGAAGTCGAGCCAACGACTATAAACAAAGGCGCTGGTTGGGAGGCAACCCAACGTTTTCAGGGAAGTTTCTATTTACTTTTGCTTTTATTTTTATTATTACTTTCTTTTTTGCAGGCATTAGGGACAATGCATGAATTAAGTGTGGGGGGGTGCATCCTGCATTTAATTCCTGCAGTTTTTTATTCTTGAAAAAAAAATAAAAAAATTCTTATAAATAATGCATAATATGAGTTTATGCTAGGCTTGCTTGGTTAGGAATTTTTATTTTTTTTTTTACTATTTTGTAGTTTATTCTTTTATAAGTAAAGACTTCTAAACATGATAGTTGTCCTTGAGAAGTTTTAAGTTGAATCTCATACATCTTTTTAATGAGTAACTCTCTTAATTATCCATCTGATTTGGTCATGTAATATATCTAATTCAAATGTAATAGAAAGACCTGACCTATCCCCTAGAATATTGAATTAGTTGAATAACTCATTAAAATTGCGATTTTACTTGCCTATTTTTCAAAAAAAAAGAAAGGAGAAAGTCGAAGATGGGAATGACAAGTACTCCTTTGAGGCATGCGCTACTGGGTGTTACCCTTTGAGGCAATACTGCTACTGGAAAGCTTGCACCCCATACTAGTGAGTCTACTGAAAAAAAAAAAAATGAAAATAAAAATAAAAATGAGAAAAACAATTACAAGGCAAGTTTATGATCAAATTTAATGGAGTTATTCTACCTAGTTCAATAGTCTTTATAGACACACCACACCTAATTTTTTTTTTTTATTTTTTTTTTTTTCTCTCTATCTTAACTTCCTTTGCGACCTTTTGATTGGTGTATGCATAATCAAAAGGAGATGGATAATTATTGATTCATTATGAAAATGTTGTGAGACTGGTGAATAAACTTTCTAAGGATAGTTGAATGTTTAGCATGTATTCACTTATTGAAGGAAAAACTAATTAATTTAGTAAAAATGTTTTTCTAAAGCAAGCCAAGACCTAGTATAACCAGTATATTTATGCATGACTTTATAAGAAAGAAAAAAGGTAAGTTTTAGGTCGAGTCTAAGATTTCTTTGCACGAGGACGTCCAAAGTCTAAGTGTGGGGGAATTTGTTAAGTCGAAAATCATGCACCATTTTTGTAATTATTTTTAGTATATTATATATTTTATTTCGTTTAATTTGATTTATTTTATATATTTTTTTTCAGGATCAGTGTTAAATAAAGAATAGAAGATATGATGTCGAAGTACGAGTTTTATACGCTTGGCTACAAGACGGTCCAAAAATAATAATTATGAAAATTATTATTTTCAGAATTATTATTTTGGGCTAGGGTTTCAAGAATTGGTAAATAGCTACAAGTCTTGATGATGAAGAAACCTAAGCAAAGAGGGAGAAGAAAACCCTAAAAGCTAAACCCCCACCCTATTAATACACACCCCACGCACAACAATCAGCCATCATCTCCACCTCTTCTCTTCCCCTTTACGCACAACAATCAGCCACAACCCTCCTCTCTTCCTCTCCACACACGGAAACAGCAGCTCCCCCATCTTCTCCATCTCCTCCTCCACGCAAGCAGTACACACCACACCATCACCTCCATTACCTTCTCCTCCACGGCAGGCAGCAGCCCCTCCTCTCATCTTCTTTATCACATCATCTTCAACCCTTCTCCTCTCCATCATCACGAACAGCAAACTCACGCAGCACATCCCCTCTTCTTCATCTCCTTTCTCTCCTCCACGCAATAGCACAGCCATACCTCACGCACAGCACAGCCCTTTCCACGCAGCTTCACGACACCATCTTCAGCCCCTATTCACGCACAACTCCATATCTTCTCCTCCTCTCTACAGCCCACGCATAGCCCAACATCAAAGTAGGGATTTTTTTTTATTATTATTAGTATTATTATTTTTACTTTGTTTATTTATTTTTGTGTTTAGTTTATTGATTAGACATGAAATATTTGAGTTATGATTGTAATTTTAATTTTTACATGAGTGAGTAATTTTTTGTGCTTAGTATAATCTTCTTGAAGCCATGCTAAATTGATAATTTTGAAACAAGTCTTGTGCTTCAATGCCTAGTTGATTTCTATTCGTGATTCTTTAGCGATTAGTGTTTATCGTTTATGAAATTTGTGTTAAATCGATTAGAATGCATGCTAGTTGATTAAATACAATTTCGATTGATAGTTTATAAGATTATAATACGTAAAAGTTATAGTCTTTTAGACCTAGGTATCACCCTAATTAATCATGGATGGCTCAAACCTATCTCTTTTAATTAGGTAATCGCTTTAGATCTTTGTTAAATCGATTTGCTGGTAAATTGGTTACACAGTGTTAAATGATGTTTTTCTAATTCTTAATGCTCTAATTTGGTTAAATTTTTGCGCTGGTGTAAAGATTATCAAATTAGTAGGGTTTATATTAGGGCTGGACCTAAGTAAACTAGAATCTAAGGAAAAACGGGGAAGAACCGCTGGTGGACCTCTTCTACAGTTTAACTCATGAATGAAATTAACTTGTGTGTTAATGATAAATATTAATTTGCATGGTGGATTGAGATTATACTAAGCATCCTTCATAAATTTGATAATTTTCGATTATTACTTGTTGCGTAGAGTTAATTTGATTTGTTTGTTAATTCTTGTTCTATTTTTACTAGCTTAAATATAATTTCAATCAACCCCCCCCCCCCCAAAGTACAGTCTTTTAGGAGTGTCTAGGTATTTTTAGATAGCTTAGAGTTTGATTTTTGGAGTAGTTATAATTTTATATTGAGTTTTCGTATTTAATTCCCGGTTTGTTTGAATTTAGACTAAAAATAGTTATTTTCGTTATTTTTCGGTTTCAATAAATTCCTAGGGTTTATAAAGTGTCCTAGTCTATTCATATTCAGTTTCGTGATTTTTGGAAATTATTTGATAATGTTTCAGAGTTATTTTTCGAAATTGATATGTGCAGGTTTTTTGTTTATTAATTCTGAATATTTCGATTTGTAATTTTAATTTACGATTATTAAGTATTTTTAGGTCCAGAAATTTGTGTCCTGGGATTAGGGTAATTTTCCTTATTATTTTCGTATTTTTATTTATGCAGAATATTTTATTTCCAATTTAAGATTTAATATTCTGTTTGATTATTCTGCAGTAATTGGCTGATTTAATTTTCCTGAATTAAATCTGAAATTATTCTGAAGATATATGCTTATAAGGTTGCAGAATATTAGTTTATGTTACTGTTTGATAATTTTAATATTTATTTTTTCTGATTATTAGTTGCTGTTTTGAGTTTTTATTAAAATTTCAGTTAATATTCTGATTTTATTTTTCTGAAAGATTCAGGAAATATTTTTACTGTTTTATTTCCAGAATATGATTCATAATATTTAGGATAGTTATTAGGTCTTTTTCTAGATTTTTATTATTCATTAGATTTCAATTGTTTTAGAATTATTAAAATTAGATTTAACAAGTTGATTAATAAAATTACTCAGAAGCAAACTAGCCATTTAAAGCAATCTTTCCTCGTGGATCGATCCCTACTTCCCTACGCTATAAAAATTATATAATAACCGAAGTAGTGGTTAAATTTGTAGCCCTCGACAGGCTTTACACACCACCAGGCGCCCTCCATCCTATTGCCGCCTCCCCTGGAAAGACCTAGGGTTTCCTTAGCTGACCTTCGGATGCAATCCGCCACAGCATCCCACATCGAGTCGGCGTCTTCTGCCCTCCTCCAAGCTCTCTCCTCCGCTAATCTTTCTGCTATTAACCCCGCCTTCTCTTTTGAGAGGGTCCACCACTTAATTATGGGTTCCTCGACTCTCCTCTTCGACCTTTTAGGATACTTGAACTTTGCATCTAAAACTAGCAACCTGTGTTGAGTTCCCAGCAACTCGCTGGGAATCACTTTGCAATCTTTACACGATCTTCGAGTTTCCTTCCTTGTTAGGAAGTAGTCAATCTGAGTCTTGCAAGAATGGCTCTTGAAGGTCACTAGGTGGTCCTCCTTCTTCTTGAAGAAGGAGTTGGCCACCAACAAATCAAAGGCCACCGCAAAGTCCAGCATAGAGACCCCTCCCGCATTTCTCTCGCCAAAACCGAAGCCCCCGTGGACCCCATCGTAACCTGCCGCCTCCGCGCCGATATGGCCGTTAAAGTCTCCTCCTATGAACAGTTTCTCGCTCTGAGGTACCTCCTAGGTGACCTCATCTAGGTCCTCCCAGAAGAGCTTCTTAGTTTCCTCCGGCATTCCTACTTGGGGCGCATACACGCTCACCACGTTCACGAAAACTGAACCCACTAGAACCTTAATGGCCATAATCCGGTCGCTCTTACGCCTCACTTCGACCACCTGATCCGCCAAATCCTTCACGACTAGGATGCCAACTCCATTCTTCGCCTTGGCTGACCCCGAGTACCAAAGCTTGTACCCATCAATCTCTCTAGCTTTCGCCCCAACCCACTTCGTCTCCTGAACACACGCTATACTAATCTTACGCCTACGCAGAGGCTTAACTAATTCTATCGACTTACCCATAAGGGTCCCAATATTCCAGGACGCTAGGCGTACCTTCCACAACCCTAACCCCCTCCTAACCCCAAAACTCCCCGGAGGACAAGCTGAAACAACTACATGGCCCACCACAGACGCAGACGTATACAAGACTAACGAACTCCCTAAAGATCTACCAACTAAAAGACACCCGAAAGAGCCACACCCAACCACAAACAACTGGCCACAACACTAATAATAATAAGCAAAATTAGTTAACAAGTCCAGGAATTTATTTCACAAGAATACACCACTAGTCAAAAGATAAAGAATGAGCAAATAACAATGAGCAAATAACAATAAGCAAATAACCCTTCTTAATAACAATGATAACAGAATAAAGGAGTAAATAATATACTAAGCAAAAGGAAAAATGATACTCGTGCCAACTAAAATAAAACACTAGAATATTAGCAGCCAGATCAAGTGCACAGAATGCTTGAATTCAATTTAAAGACCAAAGCTTAGCGGAGACAAAGCTTATACTACTATTCTAAAACTTGCTCTGATTATGCTTGAATACCCTTAATAACTC
>JACYFF010031957.1:90768377-90793998 GCA_017589665.1 Selenicereus undatus
AATCTAGGCTAACACTACTTGCTTGCTTTGGATTGCCTTGGAGTGCTCTTCCTTCACTGCAGAATGTCTTTATTTATAGAAAACTTCGATTGATCTCAGCCACACAGCCGAGGAAAAACAAAGAGGCAACAGTTACAGGCATACCACGGTCCGTGGGGTTCACCACGGTCTGATTGTGGTCAGCGCTAGATCTGAATTTTTGCTCTTTCTTTGCTCTAGAGTCGTAGCATAACATGGATGACTGTGGGGGAGGTCAAAACACAGCCATTAAAGGGCAAATGCTAGGTACAAAGACTAAAAATCCTGCAAAATACATATAACAGCTACACCAAAGCATAAATTGAGAATATGAGAGTAAATAACATCATTAAGCACAAAATTCTCCTAAAAACGAGGAAAAATAGTCCTAAAAAGAGGTACATAGAAAGAACTTATCAGGGGTCCACCCAGGAAATCATATTTTTTGGACTATTTAGCCCCTTACATTTTGCTTGCACGTAGAACCAGACGAATAATCAGAGGAAATATGGATTGCACCCGTGGCACAAGGGTCGGTTGCCCTCCGGGAATGGCTCATTTATGGTCGGTGAGTCCCATCCCGGATTGACACTTGGCCACTGATCCCTAGTTCATTGTACTTTTTAGGCGACCTGGTTCCCGAGTTTGGATGGTGGCTTGGAAAATCATCCACTTTCGGTGCATAAAATGGGGCTGCCAGGAGCTGCATTCCATCCTCCGTGTGCAAGTTTTACTTTTACAAAAGGTTTCCAAATGTTGTTTTCCCTTGCACTTTGAAGACGGATGAAATGGCCCTCTACGTCCTAGAGAACTTCAAATGGTATCGGGGAGAGGTTGTCTTTCCTCCTTTACCCCTCCCGTACGATTATAAGGATTTGTGCCCTGACTTTGACCTTGCCGCGGCTGCAGAAGCAGCTCAAGATTTCCTTCTTCCTGAGATACCCTAGGTTGTATTATGCGCGATGCCTCTCAATGATGTTGTGAAGCTACGTGTGCTGCACGGGTGGATAATCGATATAATACAATCAGCCCTCAAAGAGTTGCGATGGAGCACCTTCGAGGTGTGGAACAGGGAGAACATCTTATGGACCGCTGTCCGGAGACAGACAGTAACCAAGAGGAGGGCACAAGGTCTGGCGATGCATCCCTCCTTCCCAGTGATGACGACGCTGAGTAGGGTTTAGGCATATTATGACGTTTGTTATGCTCGTTCCCTTCTTTTCATCTTGTCCCTTTTTTTCTGTAGCCACCGTGTACTCCTCGAGCTTCAATAATAAAATGTTGATTTTTCTTCATGACTTCACTGTTGAGTATGTGTTTCTTTTTGCTGGATTCGGCTTGCGAGCAGCACTGTGGGGGAATGGTTCTAACAGCTAATCTGTTTGTCCATTTGTGGGGTTGTCGGCCTTGCAGGTTGTGTGGCAGGACCACCAGCCCCCTTTTGGGGTAAAAGTTTGGTGTTTCGGCCTTTGGGTCGAGCTTCCCATCCCTGAAGCCCTTTCTTGGGGCTCAAGGGGACAACGATCGGCCTTTAGGCCGAGCCCCCATATTGCTAACCCTTTTCGGGAGCTTCAAGCATAGCGGCTGCCCTCTAGGCCGAGCCATAAAGCTCTCAGCCCCTTGGAGGCGAGGTTTTAGCAACAGGTCCATAAGTCGTGCTACCGGACCGTCTACTCCTTGTGGGGGCCACAGATGTTCAGAGGAGATTATAAGTATTCGGGTGCCATGTGTAAGGGTATGAGTGCCATTCTGATTCTGTAACAACTTTTAGGAGGTGTGTCGTCCTTTCCTTTCCTTATTTTCCTCTATAAACTTCGGGTTGGATTCTTTATGAGGGGTCACTTAATCACGCTTCTGAACCCTCTTAGAGAGAGAAGCAGGTTTTCTAGAGAGATAAAGACTCTGACCTTTTTCTTCACCATGGTTTTTCCCTCTTTTCGTGATGCTGAGGAGATGACCAATTATGTTACGGAAACTTTTAAATGGCACTTGAGGGGATCCTCGCGTCGTCCTTGGTCTCTTCTGGAGAATTACCAAGATCTCTGCTTGGGCTTTACACTCTTTGATGTGGAGAACGCCGCACGCGACTTCAACATTCCCGAAATGATCCAAGCCATCTTCTATGCCATGGTGGTCTTGAAGTTTGCCCTCGAAGGTTTGCGATGGCTTATCTTTGAATTTTGGTTGAGGATCAATAAGCACGCCCTTTTGGGGGTGCAACTCCGTAGACAAGCCAATCCTAGAGTGGGACCCAGGCCGGCGAGCGATTAGGAAGAGAGCTTGGGATCAAGTGACCCCCCCTCCTTCTAGAGACGACGAATATTCATAGGTTTTTAGTGGTAGCTTGCTCTTTCGTTTTGTCCTTTCTTTCTATAATGTTATCTTGTAATTTCCCATGATGGTAATAAAAAGTTGTTCCTTCACATAAGCACTTGGTTTCTTCGTCAATGTTTTTCGTTCTTCTCCCTGTGATACTTCCACACAGGCACAACGACCAACCCTTAGGGCGTGCTTGATGACCATTAGTACCGTTGGGGGGCTAAAGGTACAGCAACCAGCCCCTAGACTGTGTTCAACGACCCTTAGGTATGGCCGACGACCACTAGGTTGTGCTACAGGACCCTTACCCCCTTCGAGAGGCTAAAGGTGTATCAAATGGCCCCTAGGCTACACATATGTGACCCTTTGCTAAAAGTGTAGCTACCGGCCCCTGGGCCATGCTATGATACCCTTAGCCTCTATTAGGGGACTAAAGTTGTAACGACCGACCCCTGGACCATGTCGGCATGATCCTTAGCCCCTTGAGGGCCATTTATAATGGGCGGCTCTTAGGTCGTGCTTATGGGACCCTTAGCCCTTTTTTTGGGACTAAATGTTTAGCGACCGACCCCTGCGCCGTACTTGAGGACCCTTTGGCCCCTTTTTGTGGCTAAAGGTGCGCGAGAGACTACATGTGTTTGTGTGCCACGTGTCCCAGGCTAAGTGGCATTCTGGTCCCTCAACCGCTTGGGAAGGGAGAACGTGTTGCCTCTTCCTCTCTTCCCCCTTCTCCTATATAAATGAACTTGGGTTCCTTGGGGAAGTCATTTCAACGCGCCATCAAATTTTTTCTAGAGAGAGAAACATGTTTTTTAGAGAGAGAGGCTTTGCTTCCCCCCTCATCCTCCTTCAAACTCACTATAACATCTTCAAACGCCTCTTTTGAATCCTCAAACGGGTTGTGCGTATCTTCAACTTCGCCTTCAACTCCATCTTCAACCTTTTCATTCCTCGCAGGTACTCACCCTCATACCTCCCTTGAAGGTTGTATTTTTATTATATTGTTTGATTATGTCGTCATCGTATCCGTCGAGTGGGACCGTCCTCGAGAGGCCAGCTGGCCCCCGAATGGAGGATCGCCACTCTCAGTTTTTGAGCCTCCCAGCCCTAATTGATGGCGGGGTGGTGGCGTGTGTTCCTCCAAAGAACCAGTTCAGAGAACCTAAAAAGATTCCCTATGTCGTGCCAATATCTGAGCCCGACACACCGCTTCATGGTCTAGTTGTGAACACTGCTCTACCCCTAGCACCCTCAGTATTGAGGGAGAGGTCTTTTACCCGTGGTAAATTAACGTGGTTGTCTCCAGTATGACTGATGTCCAGGAACACCGACTGACAATGACGAAGATGACTCTCTGACTGAGCACTCCTGATGAACTCATGGCGGAAGGGTCTTATGAAGGTAACTCTCCATCTGCCTCCAGTTCTCATAGGATGAGTATGGAAGTTGGATCTACTAGTTCCTTAGCAAGGGGGGAAGAGAGCAGCTCGTCCAACTCCCGCTCATCGGTTTCCCATTCCAGGAAGGGTCATGCTTAGAAGAAGTTGGTCCCTAAATTTGTGACTGAGGGGACGTTCCTCTTGGGGGCTCCCGAACGGTCAAACCCTCAAGATGTGCTGAGCACCCACTTCCCCAACCCCAAAGGTCGTGGGTACCCTGAAAAGGCCGTCGCTAAAGGAGAAATATCTTCTGCCCGCTAGGTACAAGTTCATCATACTTGATGCTGATGCCACCGTAAATAAGCCACCCTTCAAGTCTATGATGGACTATCGAGCGGCCTTTTCTTACGGCGTAAGGTTTCCCCTCCACCCGGTTATCATGGAGATCCTGAATAAGTATGAATTGGTGCTCGTGTAGGTTGTGCCCACGTCCTGGCGTAATATCTATTCTTTCATCGTGACATGCGAGTTGTGCAGGTTATCTTGCACAGGCTACGCTTTCGGATTGGTCCATATGGTCTAGAGGGCTCCCAATAAGACCGTGGATACTAGGTGGTACAGTTTCAACAGCAGAAAGGGCTTTATGATGACCATTGAGAAGAAATCTAAGGTGAAAAACTGGAAGTATGACTTCTTTTTCATACGTCATGAGGCGGGTTCGGGGGACCTTTCCGATTGGAATGATGGGAAGCCAGATCGCAACCATTCGGGGAGCCAATCGCAAAAGAGACCAAGACTGCCCGCTGTTTCCAGTACTACTTGCGAGAAAACGATCATCTGAAAGCGATCCCGTCTTTTATGTCCAAGATTGTGGACGCATGGAAAGAGCCCCAGGGCAAACGCAGCAAGTTGAGGATTATTCCAAGGGTACTTAACATTTCTCTTCTGTTTGGTTTTTTCGTTGGTTCTGACCTAACTTTCTTTTGTCTTGTGCAAAGCAAGCACGGGAGATGTGGTAACCCTTCAGAAGTAGGCAAGTCATGGAGTAGGAGATAATGGCCGAAAATTAAAGGCGCTACTGCGTTGAGTCCTAGGCGAAGGAGGTTTGTCTAATGGTTGCGCTGTCGTTTTTCATTGTGATCTTTTGTTGAGGGTTTTTTGAGGGGTGGTGAGTGAAAATTAAAGACTAAATTAAAGTGGGTGAATAAAAGGGAAAAATGATACCTCAAGCACCTACGGTTGTCTGTCGTAGTACTTAAGGGTCGGTCCTTAGGGAAGACGTGAGATTTATGGTCATTTTTAACGAAACTAATAAAGCTAATTAACTAAACTAAACTAAGTGACATTATGAAAATACCTAAACCAAACTAAAACAACTAAATCAACCTTAAGCATTCATTCAACCAAAACAAAACTAATTTATTAAACCAGTAAACTAAATCAACGCTAAACAGAGGCAATCATAACAACCTAGAAGCAAACTTTATGAGCAATAACACGACACAAAACAAAGCTTAAGACAGGGGAAGGGGAAGTAACAGAATCGAAATAAAACGAAGGCCACAGGGGAAAGGGAAGATTTAACTAGAATCGAATAAGAAGAAGGAAACAGGGGAAAGGAATTACGAAGAGCCTCGATGAACATCAAGAACATGACTCATTTTTCAGCCATTCGAACAGCAAGAAAGAAGGGCAAAACATCAACAGGAAATTTCACCAGTAGAATCAAAACAGAGGTACAGGGGAAGGGGAATGAACGAATGATTGCAAAGTTCTCAGGCTTCCTTGCTTAAAGCGCAACCCAACAATGGCGGTGTCGCCATTTAGCACAACAGAACCAGGGAGTGGGGAAAGAATCGAATTCGAACAGGGAAAGGGTAAAATCGAACGAAATTGGACAAAATTGCAACCAACGTCTGGACTACAACCAAAGATTTCGAAATCAAAACTCAATTACATGAAATTTAATGCTGTAAACAACTGATAAATCGAAACCCTAAATCGAAAACTCTATCTGAAAACCGAGTACGAAAACGAAAAGAAAAACGAAATTAAACTAAATCTAAAACGGAATTGAAACCTAGAATAACCCTAAAACTACCTAAAATTACCTACTCCTAATTACCTACCGTCTTCAATGGCGTCTGCGAGTTCCCTTTATACCCGGAGCCCATCGAATTTCATCCCTTCGATGCGTGGATGTCGTGGACGGTAGATGAGGAAGATGAGGTGTTGTGCTAGCACCATTAGCCCGTGAAACGCAGTGGAGGAGGACACGGTGCTGGTGTCGTGGAAGAGAGAGGAACGAAGTAGAGAGAGGAAGGAGGCGAGGATGGCGAGGAAGATGGAGTTAAAGGTTCTGGGTTTCGGGAAATAGAACAGGCAAGGAGAGAGAGCGTGAAGGGGAGGGGGTTTACTTAAATGCTGAACCGGGTTTTCTACTGAACCGGTCGGTCGGGTTTTTTCTGGACCGGTTTGTTTTTTTTTCTTTTTCCTTTGCTGCGTGGACCAATTTTCTCAGAATTTTGGACCGGTTTTTGAATTCCCGTCATTTTCCCCATTTTCCCCACTTTTTCCGCCATTTAAGCCCTTTTTCCGCATTTATTCAAAATCAGCAAAATAAAATAAACTCAATTAAAAACCTAAAAAAATATTATTGAAACGAGCATAAAACCGGTGAAAAAGTACCTTAAAAATGGCACCATTTTAACTCAAACAAATACTCCCACATCAAGATTTTGCTTGTCCTCGAGTAAAATAAACTAAGCTAACTAAAAGAAAATGAAAATAAAATGCGAAAATTCTAACTCACTATCGTAGGAATCACGGTTGCATTTAGCGTATGCAACAAGCCCTTTAAACCCCTTGGACTCCCAAGTGAACGAGTGAGGTCTCGTGAGGGTTTCAAAGTGAAAATACCCACAAAATTATTCAAAAATAAAAGAAAATCTTTTTGGGTTTTCTCAAAACTGGTATGTACAAAACTCGGCAAACATATGCATAACTCCTAATCAGCTAAATCACCCATGTACTCAATTATTGACCTGTATATACATAGAATGTACTTCAAAGATTTGTACTTCTAAATGACATCTAAACACTGATTCTTCACCTCATTGAACATCAAGATTTTGAATCCATCACAGTGTTTGTGTGCAAGTGTATCATCATCTCCAGGACTCAGATTTACCAGAATAGACTCAATCCCACTTAGCCAACACAACTACATTATTCCCATCATGGCTTTGGAAGCAAGCTTTCCCATTAGCAATATTGCCTCAAAGGGTAACACCCAGTAGCACGTGCCTCAAAGGGTCCCAGTGGCGCATGCCTCAAAGGGATACTTGTCATTCCAAATTTTTTTTCATTTTTTTCAAATTTTTCCAAAGTAATCATGTCTCAAGCTAGTGGGAGAATCATTCATGGAAACCTAAAACCTAAAGATAATGATTAAAGAATAAATAAGGATTGGATAACACAACCTTTAATGAACAACTGGGGTTAGAATCAGGGCTTAGAAAATCACATTCGAAGTTAAAGACTTATCATGCACATCCTATTTATATACAAACTAACAACTAAAGCACAGGGGATTCAAACTAATCAGAAAAGATACAAATGCCCCCAAAAACAATAAAAAAATTTCAAAAATTCAAAAATGTCGATAAAAAATGGCACCTCACTCCCACACCAAAACTTCATAATGTCCTCATTGGGAGAACTAAGGCGCTAAAAAGCAAGCTCATAAGCTATACAACCATAAAACCTAAAATATATACAACTAAAACACGACCAAAAACAAAAACAAAACCAAAAACAAAGCAAAACGACATGAAAATCAAAACTAAAATCAAAGAAGCATAAGGAAAATAGTAAACTATACAAGAATAAACGGAAAGAAAGAAGAAAAGAAAGAAGAAAAATAGTTTATGGCAAACCAGGTTGGGTGCTGAGTATACCCAAACTATCGCAGATCGCAATCAGCTACGGAGTAGGGCCGAGTCATGGAGCATCAGACACTCCACATCCTCTTGGGTCGGCAGCTTGAGAAATGGTTTCAACCGCTGGCCATTAACTTTGAACAGGGCACTAGTCTGCAAATCTTGAATCTGGACTGCACCATAAGGAAAAACATGAGAGACAACATAAGGACCCGTCCAGCGGGACCTTAATTTCCCTGGAAATAAGTGAAGCCGAGAGTCATACAAAAGTACTTTCATTCCCGGGGCAAATTCTTTTCTCAAAACATGTTGATCATGAAACAACTTTGCCCTCTCCTTAGAAGATCGAGCACTCTCATATGCTTCTGCCCTGATTTCATCAAGTTCACTCAATTGCAGTCGTCTCAAGTCTCCCGCCTCAGTCACATCATAGTTGAGCTTCCTAATAGCCCACCAAGCTCGGTGCTCTAATTCTACAGGTAGATGGCAAGGCTTACCATAAACTACTCTGTAAGGGGACATGCCGAGGGGAGTGTTATAAGCTGTCCTATAGGCCCAAAGAGCATCTATCAACTTATCAGCCCAATCTTTCCTATGCCTACTCACAGTTTTCTCCAGGATCTGTTTTATCTGTCGATTGGAAACTTCAACTTGGCCGCTTGTTTGAGGGTGGTAAGGGGTAGCTAGCCTAAGGACTATCGAATATCTTCTAAGCAAGGCATCAAAAGATCTGTTATTAAAATGAGTACCTTGGTCACTAATAAGAGCCCGGGGCATGCCAAAGTGAGCACAGATATTTTCCCTAAGAAATTTCACTACAACTCGAGTGTCATTAGTCCGAGAGGGAATGGCTTCCACCTACTTAGATACATAATCCACAGCCAATAAAATGTACTCATTCCCAAAAGATATTAGAGATGGTCCCATGAAATCAATACCCCATACATCAAAAACATCCACTACAATAATGGGGTTTAATGGCATCATGTTTTTCCTGGTTATCTTGCCTAATTGCTGACATCTGGGACAACTCTTGCAGAATTCAATGGCATCCTTAAACAAAGTTGGCCAATAAAAGCCGGATTGAAGAATCTTGGCAGCTGTTTTCTTCCCACTAAAATGCCCCCCATAAGCTTGGTCATGACAAAAAGACAGTACATTCCTCACTTCATGGTCGGGTATACACATTTTAAAAACATGTTCAGAATAGTATGTGAACAGATAAGGGTCATCCCAAACGAAAAACTTTACCAGGTGAAAGAATCTATCCTTGTCATGTTTGGTCCATCCCTTAGGAATCCTATTGGTAACCAAATAGTTGACAATATCAGCATACCATGGATCAGGATGCACAACACACAGTTGCTCATCAGGGAAACATTCAGAAACACTAGACTCACTCTCACAGGTAATCCTAGACAAGTGATCAGCTACAAGGTTTTCAGACCCTTTTCTATCCTTGATTTCACAATTAAATTCCTGTAAAAGCAGAATCCATCTTACAAGTCTAGGTTTAGCATCCTTTTTAGAGAGAAGGTGCATAAGGGCAGAGTGGTCAGTGTAGACAATCACATGGGAACCAATAAGATATGGTCTGAACTTTTCAAAACCAAAGACAATAGCCAAAAATTCCTTTTCAGTAATAGTGTAATTCAGTTGAGCATCATTTAATGTATGACTTGCATAATAAATCACACGGGGATTTCTATCAATGCGCTGTCCAAGTACAGCCCCAAGAGTAAAATCCGATGCATCACACATTAATTCGAAAGATTCTCCCCAAATAGGAGGATGAATGACAGGAGCGGAAATAAGGACCTATTTAAGCTTAGAAAATGCCTCATGACATGCTTCAGAAAAGTTAAATGGGACATCTTTAGCTAACGAATTGGACAAAGGCTTAGCAATTTTACTGAAATCTTTAATGAATCGTCGATAAAAGCCTGCATGTCCAAGAAAGGACCTAACTTCTTTCACACTTTTCGGAGGGGGAAGATTGATGATCAGGTCAGTCTTAGCTTTGTCCACCTCAATTCCATCTTTGGAAATAATATGACCTAAGACTATACCTTTCTTAACCATAAAGTGACATTTCTCCCAATTTAAAGTCAAATTTTTCTCCCTACACCTTTCTAAAACTTTTCTCAAATTACATAAGCAATGATCAAAAGAAGATCCAAACACAGAGAAATCATCCAAAAAAAGTTCCATGCATTGCTCAATCAAATCTGAGAAAATAGAAATCATGCATCTTTGAAAGGTAGCAGGGGCATTACACAGTCCGAAAGGCATTCTTCTGAAAGCATATGTCCCCAATGGGCAAGTGAAAGTGGTCTTTTCCTGATCCTCAGGAGCAATTGAGATCTGAGTATACCAGAATATCCATCCAGGAAGCAATAGAAGGAATGTCCAGCTAACCTTTCTAGCATCTGGTATAAGAAGGGAAGGGGGAAATGGTCTTTCCTAGTGGCAACATTCAATTTTCTATAATCTATACACACTCGCCACCCAGATTGAACTCTAGTAGGGATTAATTCATTCTTATCATTCCTAATTACAGTGATGCGAGTCTTTTTAGGAACGACTTGAATAGGACTAACCCATTCACTATCAGATATTGGGTAAATGATCCCATGATCTAACCATTTCAAAACCACCCTCTTGACCACTTCCTGAAGAGTAGGATTCAAACGCCTTTGCCGATCTCGGTAAGGCTGAACATGGTCCTCTAGATGGATTCTATGTTGCACCACAGAAGGACTTATCCCCTTAATATCCCCTAAAGTCCATCCCAACGATTCCTTATTCTCCCTAAGCAAACAAATGAGTTTATTTTCTTGGTCCCGATCCAAGTCAGAAGCTATAATAACAGGTAAGGATTCATCGGGCCCCAAAAATGCATACTTAAGAGAATCGGGGAGGGGTTTCAATTCAAGAACAGTGGGGAAAACAAATCCATCAGTAGATTCAGATGTAACAGTGATTAAGCAATCAACATCAGAGCATAAGTCACCAAATTCAAACATATCATATTTAGGATTATCATTTATCAGAAATGACTCATACTTAGTAATAATTGCATCATCCAAATCATCATCAAACACAGGATTATCTATCCAATTAAGGGTAGAAAAGTTCATATCATCAAATCCTGACGGCTGTCTTTGCATGTTAAAAACATTTACTTCCACAGTCATATTACCAAAAGACAGTCTCATCATACCATTTCGACAGTTAATAAGGGCATTAGCAGTAGCTAAAAATGGACGCCCTAGAATCACAGGGATCTGACTAGTAAGACTAGGCATTCCCTTTTCAGTTTCAATCACCACGAAGTCCACTGGGTAGATAAAGTCACCCACTCTAATCAATACATCCTCAACTATCCCCCGAGGGATTCTAGTGGATCTATCAGCCAACTGAATGACCTTCTTGGTAGGTTTCAATTCACCCAATTCTAACCTTTCATACTCAGCAAAGGGAATCAAGTTCACACTAGCCCCTAAATCAAGCAATGCTCTATGAATGAGCTGGTCCCCTATGACTATGGACACAGTAGGGCAGTCGGGGCCCTTATACTTTGCTGGTATCTAGGAAAGGATGGAGTTAGCTCCAGAAGTCAGAAATGCCTTCTTAGGTACACTAGTTGCCTTTTTTGTAGTACACAAATCCTTTAAAAATCTGGCATGAGGAGGCATCTGCTCAATAGCATCAAGTAAGGGAATACTGATCTTGACTTGAGATAAGGTTTCCCTTATCTTCTCAATATTCCCCTGATCTTTTTTCTTCAATCTATGAGGGAAAGGTGGTAAAGGCATCTAGATGTTCTGAGAAAAGGAGGAAGGAGGAAAGGAAGGACTCTTAGAAGGTGAATCTCTAGCTGAATCAAAAGAGTCTTTTTCTTGAAGTTTCTCTTCCTTGGAGGGTGGTGAAGAGGAAGGACTCTTAGATGCATTGGGAACACTATCAGGAGCATCCCCTGACCCATTAGAAGAACCAGTCTCTTGTGCAGAAGGTGGGGAAGAATTCTGAAAGAATTTATGAGGATACCTACAAGGTTCATTAGGGCTCCTCACTTGGTTATCAATCTCTCGACCAGAACGGAGAGAAATAACCACATTCACTTTTCTTACCGACTCATTAATGCCACTAGAAGGGGAAGGGGTATGACTCTTAGGGTTCACTTCAGGTTGACTTGGAAAAGTACCTGGCTCTAGGGTTGGCAACGGGGCGGGTTGGGGACGGGGAGTATTCCCCGTCCCCGTCCCCGCTGGAATCCTCTCCCCCCGTCCCCGCCCCGTTCCTCGCTGCGGGGAAAAAATTCCCCCCCGTCCCCATCCCCGGCGGGGATTTAATCCCCATCGGGGATTTTTACCCGCTATTTTTTCCTTACCTTCAAAACTCTTCACGACCATGAGTACCAAATCCAGTATATACCTAGGATTTTTACAAAGAAAATTACATATATAACCTTAGCTGTTTCATTTAAAAATTTTGAAAATAAGGTTATTTTTCTAATTTTAATTAAAATTGTGGGCGGCGGCGGGGGTTTTTCCCCAATCGGGGAAATGGGGGCGAGGATGGGAACGGGGAAAAATCCCCGATGGGGAAATGGGGACGGGGACGGGTTGAAATATGTCCCCATCCCCGTCCCCGCCCCCATCCCCAAGCGGGGATTAATTTTCCTCCCCGTCCCCGTCCCCGTCCCCTTTGGGAATAGGGATTTTTCCCCACTTCGGGGTGGGGCCCCGGCGGGGACGGGTATTCCCCAACTTTTTACCATCCCTACCTGGTTCCCTAGAAGATGATGCTAACTGGGAGAACTGTTCAGTCATTATTCTCATCATTTTTTCCATGTTAGCATTATTAGCATTAATCATTCTCTCCACATTATTAATTTTCCTGTCAAGTTCAGTATAACCAGGAGAGGGATGCATTTGAGCTACAGTTGGTGGAGGTCTAGGGGCAGTGGGTCTTGGAAAAGACTGTGGAGAGTGAGCCGAAGGCTGGAAATTGTTTCCATGAAACATCCCTGGTTGAGAATTATGTACAACGGCATTAGGTCCACTAGCCCATGACATACTAGGGTGATTCCTCCACCCTCGGTTAAAATAAGGGGTGTACGGGTCATTCTTTGGTCGCTGTAAAACCATACTTGCTTGTTCTTGTTCAGTTGTTAATTGATGAGCAAAATAAGGACAAGCACTCAGTGAAAGGTCTAAAGCTTGACAATATGAACAAGACACTGTAGAAGTCTGAGATAGTGAGGACAACTGAGGAGATAATCCCTTCAACATGTTTTCTAAGGCAGCTATCTTAGACTCTAAGTGACTCCCATCAGAGACTGTATGTAAACCACCCCTTACTACCCTAGAATTTAGGCTGTCATCACGAGCGGTTTCCCACTGCATGGTTTTTCAACCAAGTCCTCTAGGAACTCCCAAAGCAGCTGCAGGGCTTTTAGAGAGAAAACCCCCCTAACACATGGACTCTACCATGGTCCTACTTTGTTGGTCAAGTCCTTCATATACAATTTGACATAAACGAGCTTGGTCTAGACCATGGTGAGGACATTGAGCCAATAAGGTTTTAAACCTATCCAAATATTTCCAAAATGATTCCTTGTCAAGTTGCACAAACTGATTGATTTCATTCCTTAGCTTAACAGTTTTGGCATTAGGAAAATACTTTGTTAGGAACAATTTCACAAAATCATCCCAAGAAGTCACAGAATTAGCAGTTAAGCCATACATCCATCTTTTAGCAGAATCTCGTAAAGCAAAAGGAATTAATTTCATTCGTACAACATCAATGGGAACATTAAGAAACTACATCATAGAACAAACTTCTTCGAATTTCCTTATAAACAGATAAGCATCCTCTAAACCTGTGAATTGAAGGAGCATCTGGGTGTAATGAGGTTTCAATTCGAAGGTGACATTAGGTGGAAGAACAGGCACAACAAAACACGATGGCAAAGCAGTTCTAGGAGGATAGAAAATATCGCTCAACGTTCTTTCTTGTGCCATTTCTCCTAAGTCAAGTCGAGGCTCAATTTCAGGTACTAAGTCAGGCTCAGATTCACTCCTTCTTAATCGTCCACTTTCGGGGTCCTTAATCCAACTGGTCATGCATATCCCAACCTTCACAACTTTTTGTGTGGCTTTTGAGTTTTCTACTTTTTTTTGGATTTTTCAAGTTTTTCAAAATGTTTTTGGATTTTTGAGTGGTTTTCAAAAAAAACTAAACTAATGAAAATGAAAACGACACCAAAAAGAAAAGTACAAAAACTAAAGCCTAGACATGAATGGACTAAGTAAATAACACTAAGCAAGTTATCAACTAAAAAAAAACAAGTATGAAAGCAACTAAAAATATAAGAATATGACCAAGTTGCACCGTCCTCCCCGGCAACGGTGCCAAAATTGTTGAGGGTTTTTTGAGGGGTGGTGAGTGAAAATTAAAGACTAAATTAAAGTGGGTGAATAAAAGGGAAAAATGATACCTCAAGCACCTACGGTTGTCAGTCGTAGTACTTAAGGGTCGGTCCTCAGGGAAGACGTGAAATTTATGGTCATTTTTAACGAAACAAATAAAGCTAATTAACTAAACTAAACTAAGTGACATTATGAAAATACCTAAACCAAACTAAAACAACTAAATCAACCTTAAGCATTCATTCAACCAAAACAAAACTAATTTATTAAACCAGTAAACTAAATCAACGCTAAACAGAGGCAATCATAACAACCTAGAAGCAAACTTTATGAGCAATAACACGACACAAAACAAAGCTTAAGACACGGGAAGGGGAAGTAACAGAATCGAAATAAAACGAAGGCCACAGGGGAAAGGGAAGATTTAACTAGAATCGAATAAGAAGCAGGAAACAGGGGAAAGGAATTACGAAGAGCCTCGATGAACATCAAGAACATGACTCATTTTTCAGCCATTCGAACAGCAAGAAAGAAGGGCAAAACATCAACAGGAAATTTCACCAGTAGAATCAAAACAGAGGTACAGGGGAAGGGGAATGAACGAATGATTGCAAAGTTCTCAGGCTTCCTTGCTTAAAGCTCAGCCCAACAATGGCGGTGTCGCCATTTAGCACGACAGAACCAGGGAGTGGGGAAAGAATCGAATTCGAACAGGGAAAGGGTAAAATTGAACGAAATTGGACAAAATTGCAACCAACGTCTGGACTACAACCAAAGATTTCGAAATCAAAACTCAATTACATGAAATTTAATGCTGTAAACAACTGATAAATCGAAACCCTAAATCGAAAACTCAATCTGAAAACCGAGTACGAAAACGAAAAGAAAAACGAAATTAAACTAAATCTAAAACGGAATTGAAACCTAGAATAACCCTAAAACTACCTAAAATTACCTACTCCTAATTACCTACCGTCTTCAATGGCGTATGCGAGTGCCCTTTATACCCGGAGCCCGTCGAATTTCAACCCTTCGATGCGTGGATGCCGTTGACAGTAGATGAGGAAGATGAGGTGTTGTGCTAGCACCATTAGCCCATGAAACGCGGTGGAGGAGGACACGATGCCGGTGTCGGTGTCGTGGAAGAGAGAGGAACGGAGTAGAGAGAGGAAGGAGGCGAGGATGGCGAGGAAGATGGAGTTAAAGGTTCTGGGTTTCGGGAAACAGAACAGGCAAGGAGAGAGAGAGCGTGAAGGGGAGGGGGTTACTTAAATGCTGAACCGGGTTTTCTGCTGAACCGGCCGGTCCGGTTTTTTCTGGACCAGTTTTTTTTTTCTTTTTCCTTTGCTGCATGGACCAATTTTCTCTTAATTTTTGACCGGTTTTTGAATTCCCGTCATTTTCCCCATTTTCGCCACTTTTTCCGCCATTTAAGCGTTTTTTCCGCATTTATTCAAAACTAGCAAAATAAAATAAACTCAATTAAAAACCTAAAAAAATATTATTGAAACGAGCATAAAACCGGTGAAAAAGTACCTTAAAAATTGCACATTTTTAGCTCAAACATCTTTTTTGAATGAAAGTATTAACTTGCCCTTTTTTATAGGCTGCCAAAGTTGGCATCGCACCTCCGAAGGCTTCCTACACTGTCCCTTGAGCATCTCTCGCTCAGACATACGGAAGTGCTCGCACGTTGGTGGAGGGCTTGACTCAATCCTGGGTCCTTGCCCCTTCTGGCTCGGCGGAGCCACTAAAGGTCACCAAAGAGCAGGTGGCCATTGTTAAGGTAAGGCCAAGCCTTTCTCTACTTCTTTTCTCCTTGTTGTTTTTTCTCTCTTTGGCTAACCCTATAGAGTTGTTCCTTAGGCCTTTGCTTGGGAGATAAAGGTTGTAAGGTCAACTTCATCCATTTTGGTCCTAGAAAAGGGAATCCATGACCTCCAGGTAGAGCGCAAAAAATGGGAAGACTTCACGGCCAAGTACAAACACCGTTGGGAGAAGCTGAAGAAAGAGAAAAAGGTCATAGTGGCTCGAAAAGGGGGCCTAAAGCACCAATTGGAAGAAGCCCATTCCAAAGCAGAGGCTGAGGCCGCGGTGGGAGTTGAGAGGGCAGCCGAGGCCAAGCATCAGGGCTACTACCGGGGACATGAGGAACGTACAGAATTCTTTCGGGAATTCTTAATGACCCTAGCCCCTGATGCTTTCTGCCAGGAGGGCTATTTCGACGCGTATGTTAAGTACATTGAGCATTGCCATCAAGCCCGAGCCGAGGGACAGAACCCTAAGCTGGTGGATTTCAATCCGCCTGCAGTTGATGAAGACAATCCAGACGATAAGGAGACCACGCCTTTGGACGGCGAGGTCTTGATCCTTGACGGTGAATGCGATGACGCCGCAGCGCATGAAGGCGATGACAATGATGAGGATCCTGACGTTTGATGAATAAGGATCCTTGTTTGCTTGTTGTTCTTTTTTGTCATCAGCCTACTAGCCCTTTATTGGTGTTTGTACTTCTTTTTATTTAATGAAACCTCCAACGTTTTGCAATGGAAACCCCTACTTTGTCACTTGTTGTTTTGCTTTTCTCTGTGTACATGTTTACCTTCACATTCATTTTTTAATTGTTGGGGTTTTGTGGGAATATTGTAGGACTGTGGCCACAAACGACAAGTGATGGTAAAAATGTAACAACCCTTACCTCATTTTTAGGGTTATAGGTACAGCGACCGGCCTTCGGATCATGGTTGAGGTCCCTTAGCCCCTTTTGGGGTTGAAATGTGTAACAACCGACCCCTATGCCATGCTATAAGACCCTTAGCCCCTTTTGGGGGCTAAAGGTATGGCAATCGGGCCCAAGGCCGTGCTGTAAGACCCTTAGCCCCTTTTAGGGGCTAAAGGATATAACAACTAGCCCTTGGGCCGTACTTAAGGTCCCCTAGCCCCTTTTGGGGGCTAAAGGTATAGCGACCAGCCCCTAGGCATGCTGGAGGTCCCTTAGCCCCTTTTGGGGGCTAAAGGTATAGCGACCAGCCCTTAGGCCTTGCTTGAGGTCCGTTAGCCCCTTTTAGGTGCTAAAGGTATAGCGACCGGCCCTTGGGCCGTGCTTGAGGCCCCCTAGCCCCTTTTGGTGGCTAAAGGTATAACAGCTGGCCTCTGGGTTATGCAGTAAGACCCTTAGCCCCTTTTGGGGGCTAAATGTACAGTGACTGACCCCCAAGTCGTGCTGGAGGTCCCTTAGCCCCTTTTAGGGGCTAAAGGTGTAGCGACCAGCTCCTGGACCATGCTTGAGGTCCCTTAGCCCCTTTTAGGGGCTAAAGGTATAACCATCGACACCTGGGTCGTGCTTGATGTCCCATAGCTGCTTTTGGGGGCTAAAGATATAGCGACCAACCCCTAGGTTGTGCTGGAGGTCCATTAGTCCCATGTTAGGAGCTAAAGGTATAACGACCAGCCCCTGGGCCATGCTTAGGATTCCTTTTCCCCTTTTAGGGCCTAAAGGTGTAGAAGATTTGGACGTGTCTGAAATTATCTTTGCGGCTAATGTATTTATTGTAGAAAAAAGGCATCCGTACATTACGTCAAGCTCGAAAAGAAATCACGTGATAACACTTCCGTAAATTACTGTTGTGCTAGGTTCTAGAGATAGAGGTGCCTCCGGGGGTTTGTGGGCGATGTGTGCCCTGCTGTACGCCTTCCCAATTTGGCGTGAGCTTGCCGTGCTCTCTTGCGCATGCCACAACTTCTGTGCGGCGAAGGACAAAATGGCCGACCCTGATGGGGTTGAGCTTGACTGTGCAATTGTGGAGCCACGCGACTCGGAGTTTGTAGGGTGCCTCTCGGAAGAGGGTGTCACCCCAAGGAGAAGTTAGGAGATCTAGAGCGTCTCGGAGTGCTGCATTGTGAAGTTCTTCTTGGAACTTGGTAAGGCGATAGGTGTAGAGTGCTACTACGACAGGCGGCACGACTTTCGACCTATATGCCAACATGAACGGTGTTTCCTCCGTTGCTGTCTTTTCATTCGTGCGGATTGAGCACAAGGCACCATACAGCTCCTCGCCCCATTTGCCCCTGTCTTCATCAAGCTTCTTCTGCAAGTCAAGTAGGATTACCATGTTTGCGCCCTCGGTGATAAGTGCTTAATGTATATATTATTTTAGGGTGTCATATTCCTCCATTTTTAGGGGAAATTATGTGCTTTATGTGATAATTTATACTCCTTTTTCCATTTTACGTCCGGGTATGGTTCTTTCGTATGTTTTGCAAAATTCTTGACCTTTTTGCCCATGCTTTGACCCTAAATAAGTGTATTTTGACTCCCTACGGATGCCCTTGCGTTGCCATGCACGTGGAAGAAAGAGAAGAACAGAAGAACACCATGGCAGTGGACATCACGATCGGCCCGTAGTAGATGCCACAGTCCGTGGTGCCTTCGTTTTCTGTGAGGCTTTTTATTTTCTCGCAAGCTCTTCGACTTCGTAGCAGTTATTATTCCATTATTACGCATGGTTGTTCATCTTCTAGAATGTTACTATAAAAAGGGGGGCTCTCATCCTCACACACACCCCATCACCCCATCTTATACTCATTTCCTCTCTTCGAGTAGATTACAGTTAGTTTAGATTAGAGAGAGAGCGATGTAGAGTTGAAGTGAAAACTTGCAAGGATTCCATCCCTGGTGTGCACGACGGTTCATGCACGATTTTTGGCTGAGCATTTCTTCTCTCTTCTATTCTCTTTCCTCTTTAGATTTATAATTTTAGAGTAGTTAGTTTTTAATCTTGATCATGTCTGAGTAGTTTTCCTAGTTTAGGAATTTAGTAGTTTTTAGAAGTGCATTGGATCATGTTTTAGTTCATTCAATTGTGCTTAATTTTGTGATTGGTTTGATTATCAAGTGTTTGATATGCTGTGAGTAGATTTTTTGCCAAAATTTACTTGCACACTTGAAACAATCGAGTGAACATTCGAAAGACGACATTTGGTTGTTGGACTGCTTGAATAGACTTAACATGACTTCTTCTCGAAAGAGAGATTTGCATGTTAGGAGGACTAGCGAGTAATCGAAGACATGTAACTTGAATTAAGGCAAATTACTTCGAGAGAATGACTTTTGCTTAGTTTAGGCAAATTTGGTTGATTTCAAAAGAATATATCAAATTTCTGGATACCTTGCAATTCCTTAAAAATAACCGATTAGAGAAAAGCACATGTTTATCATTTTGATCCATTCATCTTTCATAACTATATGAATTCCTAGACATTTTGCCTTAATTGATTTAGAATTAGTGTATTTGAAATTGTTAATTCAAAACCATTTGAATTTGGATTTGCTTAGCATATCTTGAGGGGATATAGCCCAATAGATCAACCTAGTCTTTGTGGGATCGACCTTGATTTGCTACAACGCCACCATGTTCTTGTGGTCGTATCACTCGACCTGGCCATTTGTCTCAGAATGAGCTACTGTGGTGAATTAAGCATGACACCCCAAGGTGCTAAGGTAGTCAGTGACCTTTTCCGTGCCGAACTGCCATGCATTGTCAAGATCATGGCATGAGGGATGCCGAAGCGAGTTATGATATTTTTCCGAATAAATTTTCGGGCTTCGGCCATAGTAATGGAGGCTACAGCCTCAGCTTCTATCCACTTGGTGAATTAATCTATCGCGACAAAAAGGTACTTGCGTTAACCCGTGGCATTAGGGAAGGGTCCGAGTATATCCATGCCCCATTGAGCAAATGGTAAGGGACTGATGATCTATGTTAGGGTGTGGTGGACCATCATTGGATGGCGGCAAACTTCTGGCACTTGTCACAGATGCGAACTAAGTTCATAGCATCCTTTTGCAGGGAAGGCTAGTAATAGCCGGTCCGTATCACCGTAACTACTAGGGCGTGCCCACCAATGTGGGAATTGCATACACCTTCGTGGAACTCTTCCAGTATCTTCTTCCCCATCTCTGTGGTAACGCAACGCAGAAGTTGCCAAGCAAAAGACCACTTGTATAAGATCCCGTCATATAGTATGAACCAATTCGCACATCTTTTCACGTGGTCTGCCTCCTTGGAGTTTAAGGGCAGTGTGTCGTCTGCAAGGTACGCGCGAATGGGGTCCATCCATATGGAACTCCTATCTAGCCATAGAACTTTGTAAGGGTTGATGCTTCTTTCTGTCAAAGTTTCCCATTGTATTCGTTTTGGCTTTCCGTCCTTGGAAGAGCTAGCTAGCTTCGATGGTGCATCGGCTTGTCAATTCTCCGACCGTGGTATGTGTGTTATTGAGGAATGTTTTAGTAGCCTTATACCTTTGCGTACGCGCCGATGTAGGCTGCGGTAGTGTGGTCCTTTATTTCATATTTTCCGTTGAGCAGACTAACTAGTAGCTGGGAGTCCGAAAATGCTCGGACCGAGTCTGCCGCTACAGTATAACATAATTCCATGCCTGCTATCAAGGCCTCGTATTTAGTGTCGTTGTTAGACGCCTCGAACATAAACTTCAAGGCATACTCGTGCCGCTCTCCCCGGGGCTCTCGATGATTAGGTCGACGCCACTGCCATCTTTAGCGGATGAGCCGTACACGTAAAGATTCCAGAAAGGGGGGGATGGGCCAGTATCCTTGGGTACATTGGCACTTTTGGCAAAGAAATATGCCAAGGCTTGGGCCTTGATGGCTCGTCGTGCCTCAAAGACGAGCTCATATTGGGACAACTCTATCACCCACTTTAAGAGCCGTCCAAAGGTGTCTAGCCTTTGCAGGACATTTTTCAGGGGTTGGTAAGTAAGGACGGTCACTTTATATGCCTCGAAGTAAGGCCACAACTTTCAGTTGGCCATCACCAACGCATAAGCGAACTTCTCGATGAGAGGGTAGTTTGCCTCGGCCCCTGCCAAGGCATGGCTGACATAGTAGATCGGGATCTGTTCCTTGGCTCTCTCCACTACCAGAACCACGCTTATGGCCTATTATGAGATGGTCAGGTAGAGTTGGAGTGTCTCACTAGGGAATGGACTAGCTATCTTTAGCAAATGAGCTAAGTATATTTTAAGGGCCTGAAAGGCCTCATCAACTTCCTTGTCCCAGGAAAAATTAGCATGCCTCCACAGAACGCGGAAGAAAGGTTGGCACTTATTAGCGGATCTGGACATGAAATGTTCCAGGGCCACAATACACCCAATTAGTTGTTGGACTTCCTTGATGTTGCATGGAGGTTTCATGTATAATACCAGTTGGATTTGTCTGGATTAGCCTCTATCCCACGAATGCTGATCATGTAGCCAAGGAACTTTCTTGATCGGATTCGAACACATATTTCTTTGGAATGAGCTTCATGCCAAATGTCCATAGGATATCGTACATTTTTCGTAGATCTTCGTTGTGCTTGTTGTCAAGCATACTCTTGACTACTATGTCATCTATATATACCTCCATGGTCTACCCAATCAAGCGCTCAAAGAGCTTGTTCAGCAGCCGCTAGTACGTAGCCCCAGCCATTTTCAGCCCGACGGGCATTACTTTGTAGCAGTGTAGGCCTCTGTCAATCACGAACACAGTTTTTTTCTTGATCCTCGGGGCACAAGTGTATTTGATGGTACCCTGAAATCGTATCCATGAAGCTCAGCAAAGCTTGTCCGGCCGTGGCAGCCACTAGCTTATCAATCTTTGGCAGAGGATAGTTGTCTTTTGGGTATGCTTGTTCAGATCGGTGAAGTCCACTTACATTCTCTAAGTCCAGTTAGGTTTTTTGATGAGCACCACATTTGGGATCCACTGGGGATATTGGCACTCTCGAAAGAAGCCCCGCCTCTAACAACTTTTGCACCTCCGCGGTCGTCACAGTGGCCCTCTCAGGGCCCATGTGTCACTTTTTTTGGATCTCTGGCTTATGCGTGGGATCTATGTTCAGCTGGTGCTCCATTAACTTGGGGTCAATGTCGGGCTTTTCCTCGGGGACAAAGGCAAGGACATCTCGGTATTCAATCAAGGAATGTCAGGTAAAGGCCTCTATCTCCCAACCCAACTGAACCATCACCTCAGGATGCTCCTCGTCTATAGGGATCTCTTCAATGCCATCGATAGCCTCTGGTCATGGTCGCTTGGGCTCTACTGAAGCTAGCGTGTGTTTTACCAAGGCTTCAGCAGGATTAGGTGGTGCGGTCGACAACTTTTTGTCCGAAGGGGGAGGTCCTGCGAGTCCACGCTCGACCGACCATCCCACTAGTGGTCGGATATTGACAAGGTAGCACTCTCAGACTATTCATTGGTCTCCTTGCAGCTTGCCAACGCTTCCAACATCAACCCCGAATTGAAGTTGAAGTAGGTATGAGGCAATGACAACCTTCACCTTATGCATAGTAGGTCGTCCCAGGATGACATTGTAGGCCATGGGAATGTCAACTACCAAGAAGTTCACCTCTAGATTTCTTATCTTTGCCTTGTCCCCAAAGCGCAGTAGGAGGCAGATCATCCCTGTGGGGTTCACTTTCTACCCCCAGAAACCTAAAATAGGATGTACTAGGGGGGACGGTTTCTCTCCCCGGATACTTAAGTTTCTTCAAACATCCCAAATGATGATGTCCACTGAGCTTCCGGTGTCGATTAGGATTGTACAGACAATGGTGCTAGCCACTTTCATCTCAACCACTAGTGGATGACTATGTGGTAAAGTAAAGTGCGGGCCCTCTCGTCCATTAAACACCATCATTGGTACTGCAACTAGGCCCTCCTGTTCGGCCATGAGAACCTGTTGTGCTCCTCGAAGTTGAGCTTTCTAGGCGGACTGAGTGATACACTTCGTGAATCCACCGGAAATGCTGGCCACTATTTCGGTGGAGCATTCTTCCACTCAAGGTTTAGGCCATATGGACTCGCGTTCCTTTCGAAGGAACCGCGGTCCTCCATTCCAGAAACAGTCGATCTGTCCCTTATCGGCCAGCTCATGAAGGGCCTTCCTCAACTCCCAGCACTCAGTAGTGGTGTGCCCATTTTCCTCATGAAACTCATAATACTTCCGTGCATTATGTGGTTCCATTGCCGACGTCATCGGCTATGGCCTCTTCAGCATTGGGTGCTCCTTCACCTCCATAAGTATGCTCATGGGGTCCGTGAAGAAGCAGGGGTCTACGACCTAGATCTTCGGCCTCCTATCTCCGCGCTTCGCGTTCCTATCAACCGGGGCCTTGGCTTTGTTGGGGGCATCCGTGCTTTCCGCGCACATTTCTATAGCGCGGATAAAGTCAGCGATGTTCCTCAATGTCTCCCCTAAGGTGATCTACTTCTGCTTGGCTAAGAAGAACTTGAATCATTTGCTTTTTAAGCCATTCAAAAACGAGATGTACGCCACCCTGTCCTCATAGTCTGGAATCAAGACTGCTTCCTGGTGGAAGCGCTTGACGAAGTCTACTAGGGACTCCTATGGTCCCTGCTTAATCTTGGGCATGTAGATGATGGCCCACCTCTCCTTACGGCTAGCTATGAATTGGCTAACAAATCTATCAACCAGATCCTGAAACCAAGAAACGCTTCCTGGAGCTAAACCGTTAAAAAAAGATTGTGCTACCCCTTACAGGGTAGCCGGGAAGTATCGGCAGTATGCGGTGGCGTCGACGTCCTGAACGTACATCTGCGCCTTATACACCCCTTGGTGTTCGTCTGTGTCATTGGTCCTATCGTACAGGTCCACAGTGGTCATTTTTACCTTACTGTAGCGCGGAGCATTGATCTCTGCTCTAAACAGGGTAGAGGAAGGGACACGCCCCGTCCAGGCGGCCGTGCCGGATACCTTGATGGGAGTTTCAGGGCACCTAGCTATCTCCACTATCGATATAGTCCTATGGGCGAGACTGGTTATCGGGGACCTGGGCAGAGATCGACCGTGATGGAGGGATCCCTGAACACGCCCACCTCTAAATGGAAAGGCTGCACGTACGCTCGCGATCCGAGCGACGCTTAGGGGAGCGTCACCGACCCAAGGTCCCCCCTTGGGGCCTTGAGGTCTATTCTTGCTCCGCGAACCAAGCAGTATGTTGAGAATGCGTTGCATACACCGTTGAGGTCATGATTGACTTTGTTAGTCATCCCTAGCTCAACCGATGACTTTGTAAGGCGTCCGCTCTGATGGACCGATCACGGTTTTCTCCTTGTGATCGTCCGTCCCTGTTTGGGCGGGAGACCTTTCTCACCTCATGATTGTGACGATGTGACACGCTACGGACGTGCCTATGGGAAGGCTCGCAGCCCATGGTAGGCGCGTAATCGAAGTGAGGAAGGGGTGTGCAGAGTTCGCGACTTCCAAGGCTTTCTTCACTTCTTCAGTCATCTGCTGCGTGATCATGTCAACAATGGTGGACATGAGGTTCTTGAGCGTAACCACCGTGACGTATGCCTCCCGCTCAGGCTGGCATGGCCCGACAGAACGGGGAGGTGCCCGGGTGCTCTGCATGGCGACTTGCACCTCATGGGGTATCGGGGCTTCTGTCGCAAGTGCCTTGTCTCTTCGAGCCCGTGCCCGTGTTGCTTCACGGGATACCATTGTTCACCACTCTCTTCCCCACAGACGACGCTAAATCTATTTTGGAAATTTCTAGAGTTGCTGAAGATGACGTGGGATGAGAGCGGGTTTACGTGATGGACATGCGAACAGCTGATGATCTCCTCCTGGGTCGTTGAACTTGTAAAAAGCGTACCTCCAGGTGTGGTCTGGAGAATGCCTCTCCGATCGTCAAGTCAATGGAGGATTCCAGAAAGGGACAAAGCAGTAAAGAGAGAATTTTAACGGAAATGAGAAAGTATGCCGGAGAGCCAATCCTTTTTCAGTGGTTGGTAGGTGCACATTTATAACTCCTATAGCAAACGGTAAAATAGTAATTTCATTATTGGGGGTCCCCTAATGGCCTACCAAACAATTCCCCCCGTCAAGCTCTTAGCCAGGGCCCTAAGGGTCCCGTTAGAGCCTGCTACGCCTAACTGGGTCAGGTCCACGATCAGGAATGTAGGGCTTCCCCTAATGGCCTACTAAAACATCCGGCTCGCGAGGCTCCTGGCTAGGGCCCTAAGGTCCCGTTAGAGCCCACTGCGCCTAACTGGGCAAGCCCCACGATTGTGCACGTGGGAGTCAACCGAGAGAATCATATTTTAAGAATCACATATATATGTACATATACATGTGTGTATGTATGTATATATATAGATATATACATATGGATATATATATACATATATATATATATATATGAATATATGTATATACATATATATATATATATATATGTATATATATATATACATATATATATATAGATATAGATATAGATATATATATATATAGACATATATATATATATATACATATATATATATATATATATATATATATATATAGGTATATATAGATATATATGTGTGTGTGTGTGTGTGTCTATACATATATATACATACATATATAGATATAGATATACATATATATATACACGTATATATATATATATATGTGTGTGTGTGTGTCTATATATATATATATATATATATATA
>JACYFF010031957.1:90841498-90889110 GCA_017589665.1 Selenicereus undatus
GGGGGGGGTTGATTGAAATTATATTTAAGTTAATAAAACTAGGACAAAAATCAACAAACTAATCAAATTAATTTTAAGCAACAAATAATAATCAAAATTTATCAAATTTATGACAGATACTTAGTATAATCTCAATCCACCATGCAAATTAATATTTATCATTAACACACAAGTTAATTTTATTCATGAGTTAAACTGTAGAAGAGGTCCACCAGCGGTTCTTCCCCGTTTTTCCTTAGATTTTAGTTTACTTAGGTCCAGCCCTAATATAAACCCTACTAATTTGATAATCTTTACACTAGCGCAAAAATTTAACCAAATTAGAGCATTACGTATTAGAAAAACATCATTTAACACTTTGTAACCAATTTACCAGCAAATCGATTTAACAAAGATCTAAAGCGATTACCTAATTAAAAGAGATGGGTTTGAGCCATCCATGATTAATTAGGGTGATACATAGGCCTAAAAGATTATAACTTTTACGTATTATAATCTTCTAAACTATCAATCGAAATCGTATTTAATCAACTAGCATGCATTCTAATCGATTTAACACAAATTTCATAAACGATAAACACTAACCGCTAAAGAATCATGAATATAAATCAACTAGGCATTAAAGCACAAAACTTGTTTCAAAATTATCAATTTAGCATGGCTTCAAGAAGATTATACTAAGCATAAAAAAAATTACTCACTCATATTAAAAATAACATCACAAAATTCACCCAAATAATTCATGTTTAACAATAAACTCAACAAATAAAAAAAACAAATAAAATAAAGTAAAAAAAAAAACACACAAAAACAATACGGCAATGGTAGATGATGATGATGAGTTTTATGGAGAGGAGGAGCGTGGGATTTGAAGATGAAGGAGATGATGATATATCATGTCCTTCAAGACAAGGCAGCCGTGAGGTTGTGTTGTGCAGGAGATGGTGTGATGTGTGGATAAGGGGCTGGTGAGGTTTGGATGAAGAAGATGCCTGAGCTTGAGGGTTGCCGTGCGTGGAGATGAAAGAATAGGCTGCTGTGCTTGCCGTGAAGGAAAAGAATAGGAGAGCTGAGATTATGCGTGGGAAAAGAAGAGGATGGGAAGGCTATGTGGAGAGGGAGAGGATGATGCGTGAAGATTGATGATGATCGTGATGAGGAGAAGGTGAGTTTTAATAGGGTGAGGAAGGGGAGATTGATGGAAGGGAGGGTGTGCTGTGTGAAGAATTCTTGTTGTAGATGAGTTGTTTATGGAGATGATGAGGAGGAGGAAAAGAGGGGTGGATTAGGGTTTAGGGTTTCCTCCTATTTTTCTTTAGTTTTCTTCCTCTTCAAGTCTCTTATCTTTTCCAAAATTCTTGACTCCTAGCCCAAAATAATAATTATGAAGAAAATATTATTTTCATAATTATTATTGGACCGTCTTGTGGTCAAATATAAAATCGAGCTTCTACATCCTTTCTCCTTCTCTTTATTAATTTAACACTGATCCTGAAAAATATATAAAATAAATCAAATTAAACGAAATAAAATATATAATATACTAAAAATAATTACAAAAATGGTGCATGATTTTTGACTTAACAGCCACCCCTAGTAATAACTAGCAACTAGGAAGAAGGTAGTAAATTCCTAAGCAAGGTCATTTCAATTTAAACATATATACATCCCTTTTCTCTTAATCTTTAAGTCTATTAGTGAACATACATCCTAATAAGATTGGACCTTCATTTAATTAAAGAGTTTTGTTGATCATTTTATCTTTGAAAATGAAGTTCTCCAACATAATCGAAGGAAAGGTCGATGAGATTTATAGTAATTAATATGAAAATTGGGCTTTATAAAGTTGTACACATCAATAACTTCTACTACACTAAACATGCAACTTCAAGTAGCACTATAGAAATAACACAATGAATTATTACAATAAACAAGAGATAGTTGTACCCATCAAGGGCCCACTTTGACTATAACAACTGAAGAGCACTTGGTCGGATGGTCAAATATTACCTTCCCATGCTAACCACTTTGTTTCAACTCAGGGGAGACAAATGTGATGTGCTTTGTATGCAGTTGTGCGGTTGGGATTGGTTCCTAAGTTTGTTGTGTGGGTTTTGATATCCCTTACTCCTTGGTATGTTCCAATCCACTGGGTACCCCTGAGATAGAGGTCCAATGAGTTAGGCCCGCTTAGTAAAAAAATTTGGACTACAACAAAAAAGGGTTCTGTTTGTTTTAAGAAAATAAAACAAAATGGAATTAGAAATCAAATCTAGACTAATGGGATTGATTTGGATTCCTAACAGTATTTTTGATTCATACAAACATTCATACGACTTGATGTGTTTGTGTTTTGTCTGGGGCCTAATGCTTACTCTGCAACCTTTTGGCACTAATTAATAGGGGAAAAAAGGGGAAGAGCTATGTAATGGTGGTGTCGGCGAACAAGTGAAGCCGTCAAAATTTATGATGGCAAGTGTTGAATCCTTTGTTACAGGTGCTCAACCCGAAATTATGATATTTCTTACCTTTTACTACCTATATTTGGTCATAATAAATTAGTTAATTAGATTTTTAATGTGTTTTTATTTGTTTTTTGTAGATATGATAAGAGTTGAATAAAATGAGTATAAAGGTTGGAAGAAAATGGTGTTGGATCAAGATGAAGCAAAAGAAAAGGAAAAAGAAATAGTGGGCCCAATTTCGAATCCCATGGCCTAGCTTCCGTCCCCATCTAGCTTCGAACCCAGTTAGCCTCCTCCTTCTAATTCCTTCTCTCTCTCTCTCTCTTAGGCTAGACTGCTATATCAGCCCATGCCCAGATGCATCCCCCAGCCTGAGCTCCTTTCCTCCTTTCATCTCCTCTTCGCAGGCCTGTTCTAATTGTTTTATCGCGGCCGAAAGTCGGCTTGACCTCTATCTCTCTTCTCTCTTTCACCCTTCCTCATTCTCATTGAAACTGGGCCTGTTCTGTATGGGCCCAAGCGTGCAAGAGTTCTCAGTTCTCATTCTCTTGGCTTTCGCTCTGCGCGGGCTGACCCAGGCTATAGCCTAGTCTAGCCTCCTTCCCACTTACTACCCACATTCTATACACGTGACCCCCCCCCCATCCCTTTCTTCTTCTTCAGCATAAACCTAGAACCCAAAGCCTTGAGAAATCGAGCCCTACGCTGGTTCTGCTTCCTCAGTGCTTGCCCTTCTCTATCTCCTCCTTCAATATCATCATTCTCCATTAATCCTAGACGTTATTCTTCATCATCACCGTCATCAAGTCGGCGGTTTCAAGGATTTATTTTGAGAATTAATTGAAGCAATAAAAGAGGATGAAAGTGCACATTGAAGCTACAAAAATGGATGGCAGGTGACAGTAGAGCGTCGAGGAATATCAGAGAATAAAGAGTAGTGATTAGCTTTTAATTTTAGTCATCTTTCTTGTTTTCATTTTTCTTTGAGATTCAGTCATCTATACTCTCAAGCTTGTAAATTTTTTTTTCCAGTTTTATTTCAAATTTAAGAGAGATCTTTAGGCTTTAGATTTGAGCTTGCTCAGTTTTGATATGAATACCATGCTCTGTGTTCACTCTCATATTCTGATTCATGAAAGATTGGTCTGAATTTCAGCTTCAGTGTGTATCTCGTTTTGGTACTTGGGTTTCGTGTTTTGATGGTTCAAGGTTTTTGATTTCAATTGGGTGTTTGTTGGCTTGTATTCCGATTGTGTTACTGCTACGCTGGTTCAGTTTTCATTGCTCATGCGTTGTTTTGTTTCGGTTATGGGGAGCTTCTTTTACTCTATGTTTCTTGTGTGCTTTCTTGATTGAGATATCAAGCATGTTGGACTTCAAGTTTTGAGATATTGTTCTTAGGCTAACTGATACTTGTCTTCATGTGCAATTGTAATATTTGGGTTCAATGTTCCCATTTAGTTAGTGGCTATGTGTGAACTTTCATTAACTAATAATTGGTTTTTGCTAAGTTGGTTAAAACATGCTAGTTGAGGTCATTGGTAATCCAATTTTATAATTCATCCCTGAGGATCAACACTGATAAGTGTTACAACGAACTACTGTATACTTGCAGAAATCACAACAAGTTTTTGTTACAATTGGCGAGGATGAATTTGTGAAATTTGGTTGCATAGAGTCATTGTTGAGTCGTTTTTGAGTCATTTTCATTTTTTTTGCTTATTTTTTATTTTTGATTTTGTGTGTCAGTTTAGTTTTAGTTGTGTCAGTTTAGTTTAGTTTAGATTTCTTTTAATTTTTGAATTGAGCTAGTATTTTCTTTATTTTCATTTTGATTTTTAGAGGTCATTATGTACTGAGGGGAAAAAAAGAACTAACAAATTTGGTTTCTATGCAGAAAAAAAAGCAGAATAGGAACAACATCAGTGCAGGTTTTCCAGGAATTTCGGCTTCTGATTGAACTTTTGAAATAGTTCTGGTTTGAATTTTCTTAGTCTGATATTTTCAGTCGATTCTCCATGATTTTTAGAGTTCAGTGAATTTTTGTCCAATTTTTAGGAAACTCTGGAATTTTCTATGATTTTTAGAAATAATTTTCTATTTAAAGATTTTTACACTGTTCTAGGATTAAAGGAAATGAAAAACAAATATATTCTTGTTCCTTGTGACTGTGCTGAATTTTTTGTGTATAGTTTCTGATTTTTGGAATTTGATTTTCTTTCTTGTTGGGTTTTGTTTTAGGACTTGATATTTTCTGTCGTTGTGTGGTAAGAAAAAAATCTAAAAAATGACAAGATGATCTTGTTTTGTATTTTCACTTATTTTCTATTTTTTGTATTAGGTTACTTTCTAATGCTTGAGTCTTTTTGGTCTTTCTTTTCTTTTGGTAATATAGTTTTATTTTTGTTAGTTTATTTTGTTTTGTTAACTTAATTATTTAAGTGTCTTGGTTTTGTTTTAGTCATTAGTTTATAATTAAGTGTCTTAGAGTCCTTTCTTTTCCTTTAAAAAACCCTTAAAAAATTGAAAAAATTTAAAATCCACAAAAATTCAAAAATTCTTAAAATTGGAAAAAGATTCAAGACTACTAGTTTTCAATTTCCCACAATTTGAGCATAAACCTTTCTGGAGTTATCTATCGAGACTTAACGATTATCGTGCTCAATTGAATCAATGTTTTCAAAATTGAAAAATTTGTGATATCATCGTTGTGGGTCTAAATGTTGAATCTAGGGGTTATGTTGAGTCTATTTGTCGTGGAGGTGTAATAGGATTATTGTCTTGCACTCAAGATGAGGTATGGGGTTTCTTTGAAAAATTAGCTTGGGATACTTATGAGTATGAATAAGCTAAAGAGACTTTCAAATACCCAAATCATAGTGAGTCGTCTTTTTATGCTAATCCTTATCACCAAGATCACTTTGGGAACTCATATCATTAATCTTACTCTTATGTGCCTCCTCTTTTATGCGATTACTATGATTCTTCTGGTCATGATGGTTGTAATTGTCCATATTGTGATTATATTAATGCTACATGTGCAAGTGTTAAAAAGACAATAAATGAATTAAATGATAAAATGGTAGATACTACGAAAGAGAGAATTGCTAAATAGTCTCACAGTTTTAATCAGAGTAGGGAGAATTATAATGAACCTAAATCTAGTTTAGGATATCCTAAACCCACAGTTAGTCTTTATAATAATTTTGAGCCCTCTTATCTTGCTAGGCCTAATTGGCATGATGTTATGCCTTTGCCTAGCCTAGACCAAAAGGAAGATCACCCTATGTCTCCAACTTCTGACCTTGCACCCCACACTAGCTCACATAAGGATATCACTGAGGATGCCCAGGTTTTCCCCATCCCACTTGCCCCTTTTACCCAATCTTTTCAGTTTGAGGTGGGTGTAGACCTTGAGAATATTAGTGGGTTAGATATGAGCATCACATCTGAAGTTGAGCATCATAATTTAGATGAATCAGAAGCTATTTGTTTCCAAGGGTCGTGTGAGGGGGAAGTTGTATCCACTGATTTGGAATTTGATGATGACATTCTTTCTATAGAATATGAATCTTTTTCATGTGGGTTTGACATCAATGAAAGTCTTGATGAAGGTTTGTGTGTTGAATATGAATCCTTTATTTTGACTCCATCATTACTGACCTCCCCTTTTGAATCTCGCAAGTCTAAATTTGTCGAGTCTGGGAACATTACCACTGAGAATTTCGATTTCGACCGGACTCTTACACATATTGAAATCCAAAGACTTGTGGATTTAGGACCCACTGATTTGCCTAGACAATTCATTCATCATAATAAAATTTCTATGCCAATGACCCATTTGCTGGCTCGTTATGAGTATGCCTATCTGACTCTTGATTGAACTCAACAATTTAACAAGTTGAAACGGACCCTTAATTGTGCTAAATTGATATGGTGGATGTATTGTTTTTGGCACCAACTCCTCCATTTTTATTGTTGTACTTTGGTTGAGAGTTGTTCTTGCCAATTTAATGAGCTACTACATCTGCTAATGGGTTTTCATTTGAGTAGCAATTTTTCAACTTAGTATGGAGTGGTTGATGCTCCATGAGCCTCTATTTGAGCTGATTTCAAGAGGCTATAGCTTAGGTGTATTTTTGCACCTGACCTAGTATATTCGTTCCTCTATATTCTCTTTTATTTTTGTTTTCTTCTGTGTATATTTATTGTTTTATTAAATTTTTTTTTTTTTGAGTTTAGAGTCTTGTCATTTTTCTTTCTTTTTGAGTCTTCTTTTCTTTTTGTGTATACATTCTTCTTTTGGGATTTTATGTTTTTTTTCACTTCCAATGAGGACATTATCTGATTTAGGTGTGGGGGCAGGGAAACTACGAAAAAATGAAAAAAAAAACTAAAAAAATTTTGAAAATCCAAAAAGATTTTTGTTTTGTTTTGGGGGAATTTATATGTGCTATTCTGATTGACTATGTTCTTTTGTATTCTTAGTATTAGATTGTATATAGATATGATATACATTGATAGAACTTGGTCAAAGTGTGATGTTTGTACACAATCCTAAACCCTGACATTTTTCGAATGCAAGCTTGACTTTCATAGATGAATTCGAGAGATTTTGAGCTCTAAAGACTGATTCATGATTCTTAGTTTCATGTTTTTATTTCATGTGTGTCTCTTCATGATTACATCTCTAGAATTTGCTATGATTCTCTTTGAAATCACATTGAGCATATGCATTATGATAATACGATAGAGAGATTCATTTCATTTTGTGATCCACATAGTCGAATTACCACCCTAATTCGATTGTTTTACCCTTTGTAAACCGCTTTTGAGCCTTGACTGTTTTTGCTATGAACCCTTCATTTTAGCCCTTGGTCTAAACACATTTTCCTATACCTAGGCCAAGACTAGTGAGGCAATACTTCATTATATGTTGCGTAGCTTTTGGATGTTAATGTAATTGGTGGATGATCTAGGTTGTATAACGGGATGTATAATTGCAATCATTTGGAAATCGAGTTGTGTTACATTTGCACATGCCATTCATTCACTTTCTCACAAAAAAAGAAGAAAAAATAGGCGAGAAAAACAAAATGGAAAAACCAGAAAAAAAAAAAGGTTGAAAAAAAACTCAAAAATTTCAAAAAGAGTTGTGATAAGAGTGATTGGCTTCAATGTTGACATTGTATATGCTCATTTCTAATGGTCCAATTAAGTGGGATGTGTTCTTAATTTCGTTTTGAGAGAGTGAGTGGTTATTATAGTTGGTGTAAGTGTTGGTTGCTCATTAGTTATGGCTTTTAGCTCCTTAGTTGCCAAATCATTTGTCCCTCTCCAACCCTTAACCTTAACCCAGTTATAGCCCTAAAATGTCCTCTTGATTATTATTTTGCATATTTCATTTTAGTGGTATATGATTGAGAATTTTACCAAACCTATGAGAGTTTATTTGATTGGAAAATAAACACATGAGCGGGAATGTTCCACATTTTTCTAAACTAAGGTTCTACCAGTCACGCCTATACATATTTGTTAAGTGGGGTGAAGCATTGTATATAAATGTCATTGCTGAGGATTGAGAGTTTCTTGATGTATACATTGTATTTATATGTGATCCAATTCTTAGGTTACTTGAGCGATGTAGTTGATTAGAATGTGTACATATTTTCCCCCGATGTTGTATATATTTAGGAAAAAAAGATTTTCGATTTGCTATTTTCTTTTTATAGATTTTATGGGTATATCTTCTAGAAACCTTCAAAGACCTTCCTTGTCCATGAGGGGTAACATAGGGGTTTAAAGGGCTTGTTGCACATACTCTATGTAATCGTGATTCCTGTGAAAGTAAGTTAGGATTTTATTTTCTTTTCTAAGATTTTTAGTTTCATTTTAATCGAGAATGAAGAAAAGTTAGGTGTGGGGGTATTTGTTCAATCCAAAATTATGATATTTCATACCTTTTACTACTTAATATTTGCTCATAATAAATTAGTTAATTAGATTTTTAATATGTTTTTGTTTGTTTGTTGTAGATATTACGAGTATTGAATAAAATGAGTATGAAGGTTGGAAGAAAATAGTGTTGGATCAAGAGAAAAGGAAAAAGAAACAGTGGGCCCAATTTCAAGGCCCATGCGTTAGCTTCAAGCCCGGTTAGCCTCCTCCTTCTACTTCCTTCTCTCTCTCTCTCTCTCTCTCTCTCTCGCTCTCTCTCTTTCTCAAGCCAGATTCGTACCTAGGCCTAGATGCATCCCCCAACCTGAGCTCCTTTCCTCCTTTGATCTCCTCTCCACAGACCTATTCTAATTGTCACCTCGGCCCAAAGTCGGCTTGGCCTCTCTCTCTCTTCTCTCTTTCACCCTTCTCCATTCTCATAGAAACTGGGCCTGTTCTGTACGGCCCAAGCGTGCAAAAGTCCTCAGTCTTTATTCACATGCTATGCACATGAACCCCCCTATCTTCTTCTTTATCATAAACCTAGAACTCAGAACCCCGAGAAACCGAGCCCTACGCTAGTTCTACTTCCTCAATGCTTGCCCTTCTTTCTCTCCTCCTTCAATATCATCATTGTCCATTAATCTTAGACGTTATTCTTCATCATCACCATTATCAAGTCAGTGGTTTTAAGAATTTTTTTTTGAGAATTAATCAAAGCAATGAAGGAGGATGAAGGTGCAAATTGAAGCTACAAAAATGGACGATAGATCGACAATAGAGCATGGAGGAATAGCAGAGAATAGAGAGTAGAGATTAGGTTTTAATTTTAATCATCTTTCTTGTTTTCATGTTTCTTTGAGATTCAGTCATCTATACTCTCAAGCTTGTGATTTTGTTTTTCCTATTATTGTTCATATTTAAGAGAGATCTTTGGGCTTTAGATCTAAGTTTGCTCAGTTTTGATATGAATACCATGCTTTGTGTTCACTCCCATGTTCTGATTCATGAAAGATTGGTCTGAATTTTAGCTTCTGTGTGTCATGGGTCTCATTTCACTACTTGGGTTTGGTGTTGTGATGGTGCAAGGTTTTTTATTTCAATTGGATGTCTGTTGGTCTGCATTCCGTTCGTGCAACTGCTATGCTGGTTCAGTTTTCATCGCTCATATGTTGTGCTGTTTCGGTTATGAGTATCTTATTTTACTCTTTGTTTCTTGTGTACTTTTTTAATTGAGATATCAAGCACGTTGGATTTTAGCTTTTGTGATATTGTTCTTGTTGACCAATAACGGTCACAAGAATAAATGGTCATAATCGCCATCGATTTGGCAATTACACTTAGGATTAATTGTGTATTAATCAACCATAATTTTATTGATTCTGTTTAAGGCTTTGTGCAACTATGTATATAACAGATGGATTGCGAGGTTGATCATCAGAAAATCAGCAAGCTCCTCTGCTCTAAAACTCTCTTTTCCTTCCCTCACTCAAAGCTAGCCATCATAAGTGGGTTCGGGTCTTGAGCGTGAAACATATACGGGGACTCTAGTAGCACCTGTTCGTGGGCAGACATCTAGCAGACGTAAAGGTCCGAGTATTTTTGCATCCAGGCAATCCTAAACTTACCTCGAGTGGTATCAGAGCCATCTCTGTTTGATTCTAGCCCAAACCATTACAATTCTAACTAAGCATTCTTGTTCACATCGAGAATATGAATTTGAGTATGAAACAAATGACTATGCTATTCTGTCCAATTATGGTTAATTCATAATCTATACTCTTTTATCTGTATTTATGTGCTTCAGATTTGGAATGTCAAACCACATAAATGAATAGAATGCTAATCAGAATGATAAAATGAAATACTGCTCAGTTTGATTCTACTAAAATGCAATGCATGATAATATGACATATTTTGTATTTTTGTTCGAATCAAATGTCTCATTTCCGCTCTAGACTCTAGAATTTCTGCGTGAAATAGCATTAAAAAAAAATTGCCCAGATTCATGCTAGTGTGAAAGCAAGTTACATAATTTTTCTTGTAATTGTACGACCAGATCCGAGACCCTCTACCTTACCTTAACACCTCCAAGATCTGACCATAGACCTCGACCCTTTCTCACCAAGACTCGACTTCCCAGATACACCCCACTGTCCCAAATATAAAAAAAAGGAGTAAAACTGACTTACCTTGACCCATCAGAATCACCGGGAGGGGTGGCGCGTGTGAGTCACACGCCACCGACAAAACCTTTTGTTGGTTTTCTTCCCCCCGACGCCCCTAACCTCCTCAGATCTACTCATCCCAGGATAGCACCACAAAAAATAACACCATAGAAGCCACGCATGGTTTACACACGCCGCCACAAGGGTGGTGCGTTGCGCGAGTGGAAGGCACCATTCGAATACTCGGCAGCCGATCTACTTGTTAGCGTGGTTTGTTGGTAAGATTGGTCGGTGGTTGATGCCGGGATGCGTTTAGAAGAGTGTGGATCGGGGGCTGTTCATCATCTGGGTTTAATGGGTGGTGGTTCCAACGAATTTGGGTTCTAGCCAGGGTAACCGGTGTTGACACCGATATGGGGCTAAGGTGGGGTAATAGAAGGCAGTTATGGCTGCCATGGAGAACAGGGAGTCAAGTTCTTTGCTTCGGCTAATGGTCAAGTTTTAAGAGAGATAGAGAGTTAGAGGCTTCTGGTTTTAGTGAGAGAGAAAAGTGACGAGAAGGCTCCAAGAATTGGGGAGCCGAAGTAGGGTTACATAATAAAGGGGGCTGATCTCGAGTTTATGAGGGTCTTACCTATATATATATTTTTTTTAAAAGAATTTTTAGCTATTTTTCGGCTTGTTTATTTTAGCTGGACAAGTACCAAATTAAAAGGAAGCATGTTGTTAATTCTTGAGATGAATTATAATTTTTGAATACATGAACTTGTTAATATAACATTAATATGTTTAATGTTCAAATATTTTTTATTGTATGCTCATTACAGATAAATTCGTTTTATATGTCGAACAATTTATTATTATGTTAAATAAATATGTACAAGATAATGCATTCCTGAATTAATTTTTCAAATTAATGAGTTTTGATCTTGAATGCGTTAATATGTTTAATGTTTAGATGTTAGTAATAACGTGCTCAAAACATATAAATTCGTTTTATTTGTTTTTATGTTAAATAATATGTTAAAGATATTACTATTAGGATTATATGAATACATGAATATATATGAGTTGTAAAAATAGTCGTTATGTAAATTAGTTTTACATACATTGCAATTAAATATCTATGTCATATTTAAATAAATGTTAATTAGTTTAACATTTTTAATTGTAATCCATGCGAATATTTGTTATGGAAATACTGTTGTAATTAAGTTATTTAAATTTTCTAGTTCATGATTATATGAGATGATTATGAGCTTAGCGAAATTTTCGATCATTTGACATGAATGATGAAACTTTAATAATTTAGTTACTTACGAAAACATGTACCTTATGTCCATATTTTAATATTAACTTGTAGATATGACAGCTAACAGCGCAATGATTAATGAGCATTCTACTAGTCAGAAGTTAGATGGGTCTAACTATGACATGTCGAAACGGAAGATTCAATATCTTCTAAATGAGAGGGACCTGTTGGAACACTTGACGGTAGCTAAGTTTCCACCATATGACACGGATAAAGACTGGTCCAATAAGGATCGAAGGGCACTATTTACTATGCTGTATTTCATGCACTACGATCTTATTGGAGAATTTGAGTTGTGTCCCACAGTTAAGGACATGTGGGACCAACTCAAAATCAGTTTTAGTCAAACATCTGAGACAAGGCTTTGTACCTTGCAGCTCAAATAGATACAGTACCAAATGGATTCCAGTCGTACCTTGACTGAGCATTTACGAATTATGAGTGCCATAATTCGTGATCTCAAGGCTACTGGTAAGGAAATTTCTGAGGGGGAATAAGTCCTGAATGTGATTCGAGCGCTCCCTGTAGAATCTTAGCATTGGAATCATGTCAAGAATGTCTTGACCCATTCTGAACATATCAAGACCTTTACTAAGGTCCAAATTAAAGCCACATTAAAATGGAAGAAGAACACCTGAAAAATGTTAGGCACTTCTCATGTGGCTCTTATTGCCAAGGAAAATAGGCCCAAAGGCAACAAGAATAACCGAGGCTGATAGGCCAAGAAGGGTTTTCGCCCCCCCCCCCCCCCTCAGAATGGTCGCCCCAAGGCTGGGATTGCCAAGAAACAAAAGGCCAAAGGCAATGGAGGGATCAATATAGCACGTCTGAAGTGCTATTATTGTGGAAAGAAAGGGCCCTTCGCTCGGGATTGTCCTGAGCCGAAGAAGGTACCTTTTTCCACTTGTTCCCTTGAATTATATGTATGCTCCCATGCATTAGTTGCTAATTCTTTTCCTAACTGGATTGTAGATATGGGAGCAACCAAGCACATAGTTAGGGACAAAGCCGAGCTTGTGGATTTTCACCGATATCCGGTGGGTTCACAAGTTGTCGTGCTGGGTAACGACAGTGAAGAAGACATTCTAGGTGTTGGAACGTACCAGATCATCTTGCAAGGAGGAAATAAGTTGCTTCTTTTTTATGCCCTAAATGCACCTGGGGTGCGAGTTTTCCTTTTGTCTTTAGTTTCTTTAATCAAATTAGGTTTTGGTTTTTGTTCTTGTCCAGTTGGTTTAAACATTATGTATGGTGGCAATGTGTTTGGCCACGCAACTTTAAAGAACGATTTCCTTGTATTAGATTTGGATAATTGTTATAATAATTCTCCTTCTACTTTTGTCTCAAGTTTCGATTCTGATTTTGAATCCATTAAATGGCATGCTAGGCTTGGTCATATTGGCCTAGATAGGATGAGTAGGCTAGCTAAAAAAGGTATTTTAGACCAACTCACTAAGGTTAAGCTTATCCACTCTGATATTTGTGGACCCATGAATGTAAAAGCACGTCATGGGGCTTTCTATTTACTTGCCTTCATAGATGATTATTCGAGATATGGGTATGTGTACCTATTGTCATATCGCTATGAAGCACTTGATGTGTTCCAACGTTTTGTAGCTGACGTTGAGACCCAATTAGATCGGAGAATTAAGACTCTTCCAACTGATCGTGGTCGTGAATACCTCTCACATATATTCAAAGAATTGTGTGAGGAAAAGGGTATACGAAGACAACTCATGATTCCTAGCACTCCACAATAAAACGGTGTGGCAGAGCGTAGGAATCGAACATTGCTTGACATGGTCAGGACAATGATGGCACACGCCAACCTCCTAATTAGTTTTTGGAGGGATGCACTGCTTACAACGGCTTACATCCTTAACCGTATGCCTTGTAAGAGTATATCCACTACCCCGTATGAGTTATGGTATGATAGAAAGCCCTCCTTAGAACATTTACGCCCATGGGATTTGGCTGGTTATGTACATAACCTAACTCACAAACATGGAAAACTTGGTCCAAGGGCCACTAAAATAATGTTCATACGATATCCCGAACATTCTAAGGGATATGTTGTGTATGGTGAACACCCTAATGGTGGTATGACAAAAGTGGATTCACGTAATGTTGAGTTCCTTGAAGATGAGTTCCCAAGCATTAGTGAAATCAAATAGGAAACAGTGTTGTGTGAGTTGCTGTCAAATGATCAACTATCTCTCAGTGAAGGGGAGGATTTAAACACTCATCGTGTCATCAAGGATAGTACTCTTCCGTTGTCTGAAAGAGATGAAGAGTTGCTGGTTGCACAAGAGAATCAACCTGAGAATAAGGTTCGTCCTCCTTCTCCAGTACATGAGCATGAACACAAGGTCAGTGCACTTGTTCAGGATAATGGAAATGATTCTCTCTCAGCTGAGGATTCTGTACCTCTTAGAGATAGGGGGACGAATACCTCAGAGGGTCAAACCAACATAAGTCCTATGCTCCGGAGGAGTGAGCGTGGAAGAATACCTCGTCGATATTTTCAAATCGAATAGGAGATATTCCTATGCACTCCTTTAGAAATAGAAGAGCCTACCTCTTTTCAGGAGGCCATTGATTCACCAAACCATAGAGAGTGGATGGAAGCCATGAGGGATGAAATGGACTATACGGCGAGAAACGAGGTTTGAGAACTCATTGATCTTCCTCCCTAACGTAAATCAATTGGAAACAAGTGGGTTTTCAAGATAAAACGTCGGGCAGATGTATCAATCGACAAGTTTAAGGCCCGTTTGGTGGTGAAGGGATTTACCCAAATTGAAGGGGTAGACTATAAAGAGACTTTTTCTCCTATGGTGGGAATTTCCTCTATTTGCCTACTTCTGGCCCTGGTTGCCCATTTGGATTTAGAATTGTTCCAAATAGACGTAAAGACTGCTTTCCTTAATGGAAACCTTGAAGAAGAGATCTACATAGATCAACCTATTGGTTTCGTATCGAAAGGTCAAGAGGACAAAGTTTGTCGTCTTAAAAGATCCATTTATGGTCTCAAGCAGTCTTCCAGAGCGTGGTATTTCAGATTCCATGAAACCATTATTTCTTTTGGCTTAAATATGGTTTCTGAAGATCACTGTGGGTATGTCAAGAAAACTACAAAGGGGATTATGTTTCTTACTTTGTATGTTGATGACATATTACTAGTCAGAAACAACATGGAGATGATCCAAACCATTAAGCAGTGGTTCTTCTTTGTCTTCGAGATTAAGGACATGGGTGAGGCCAGGTATATCCTAGGCATAGAGATAACTCGGAACCGTTCTAAGAAGCTTCTAGGTTTGAGCCAAGAAGCATACATTAACAAAATCTTAGAACGTTTTCAAATGCATTACTCTAAACCCGTGGACACTCCAGTTGAGAAGGGTTTAACCTTAAGTCTCGACCAGTGTCCTAAGACAAATAAAGAGAAAGAGATAATGAACAATGTTCCTTATGCTAGTGTAGTAGAAGTCTAATGTAAGACATGTTATGTACACGGCCAAACATTTGCTTTGCAGTTGGTTTGGTAAGTCGTTGCCGAAGCAACCCAGGGCCTGCACACTGGCAAGCCGTCCAAAGGATTTTTCGTTACCTGCGTGGTACGTGTAATAACCCGACCCTAACCCATATTTATTTATTTAAATCATATTTATTTATTTAATTAATCATGTTTATTCATTTAATTTATCATGTTTATGGATTTAATCACTCATGGTTATTTGCTTAACCAAATCATGTTTATTAATTCAATTGCACTCAATTTATATATTTACCGAATTACCTTATGTCATTCAAATTTTTTACTTCCATTTATCATATTGAATCATCCTAATTGGAGGATATTTCATTGATTAATTTGCCATTTTGCAATTCAAGTTTCATTGATTATTAATTCAAGTTTTGTTGATTAATTAAATATCGGGTGAATCGATAGTAGGCCTCGATAATTATGATTTAAGAAATTATTGTAATTATCATTATTACTATTATTATTGTTATTATTGTTGTCGTTCTTGTTGTTGTTGTTGTTGTTGTTGTTGTTGTTATTATTATTATTATTATTATTATTACTATTTTTATAACATTACAAAAAATTAATTTTGAGTTACGCAAAAACGTTATCGTTACAGAGCATTTTATTCCCGAATCCAATTTTTTTTGGCCCAATTTGAAGCCCAACAAGTTTGCTTATTAACCTAACTAATTATCATGATTAAGCTTAACCATGGTTAGCTAAATAGTCACTTTTCTAGATAAAATCTCATCCAAGAGTTAGATTAGTCAAAACAAACACAAATCAACCCAAAAACTCCATTTTCTCTCTCCTATCTCTCTCCCCCATGGCAGCAGCTCCAGCCACTATTCTGGCTAATTTCTGGCAACTTTTTCGGCTAGCTCCGGCAATCTCCGGCCCCTCTTGACATCCTAATACCACAAGCTACCATGTTGTATCATCAAAACCACTAAACCTCATTTCCATCTCTACTTATTTTCAATCAAAGTGAGTAACCTTGAAACTTGATCTTGTGGATTTTGATTTTTATTTTAGTTTTGATTCTTTTTTTTATGTTTGTGATCATTGCTCATGATGTTTTGACAAGGAATAAGAGTTTGTTTTGGTGTTGCTCGTGGTGGAGTTGAGCTTGAATCATGCTAGGGTTTAGGGGTGATCATGGTCATGCAAGCTTTAGTTAAAACCATATTTATGGATTGATTTGTATTTGATTTTATATTATTTAGTTTTATTGATGATTATGATGATGTTCTTGGTGATTTGGAATGATTTCAAGCGAGGATTTAAGTGAAAACAGAGGGAAAAGCCAAAACAGTGAGGGATGGAAATTCCAGGAAAACAAGGCTGACTTCGGGATTAAACTGGTAATGATTGGGCCATGGAAAAATTATGGCTTTTGGTGGGTAGATAGTTCAACATGTTATCCTTCAAATGGCTCTTGAATCACCTTAATATGAGGTCTATGGAAAACGTTATGGTCCTTTTACCAAAACTGTGCAGAATGAACCAAAACCTGACACACTTGTGTTTTAGCCCCATTTTGGGAACCCTATTATGGGAATCATGTTTTGTGTTGTCAATGAAAGTTTTTTGGGACTTCTTAATATTTCCATATTGAGATTTTAGGTCTCCATTTGAGGTCTAGGGTGAAGGTTATGAATTTTTGAAGTGAACTGACCTGCTTTTGTGCAAATTGGGCTGTTATTGCAATTTTTATGCAATATATACTTGGAGGAAGGTTTAGAAGATTGTACTATAGATTGTCCATATCATTTTTGAATTTTCTGTAAGATTTTATGAATTGTGGTTGAGTATTTTGAGTTTGGTGATTTTTGGAAGTATTTTGAGTAATTGTGTAAAGAGCAACAATAAAGATTGTGTGAGATTAATAATGCATTCATTTTGTGTGTTTGGGCAAAGTAAGGTCATTTAAGGGAGAAATGAATATTCATGGAACTTTTAGCTTGATTAACGAGAAAGAAGAAGACAAGTATACAATTTCGGAGCTTATTTATGAGCTTTGAATCAGTTATGGATTTTACAAAGAAAATACTAAGCTTGGTGAGCTTATAGCTTCTATTGAGTTCAATGACTCATTTGGGGTGGAATTATATATCTGATGGATTTATGAATGAAATATGAGAAGAGGGGAGAGTTATGACTCAGAAACCATATTTCTTAGACCAAGTTATTGTAGTTTATGCTATTTTGAACCAAGATATATCCCTCTTGGCTTCAAACCTCTATTACTTACTCAATTCAGAATGTATCAAGTGTATTTTTTAAGCCAATTTAATGTACTCACTGTTATCTTGAACCAAGCTATACATCAGCGAGCCTTAAACCCGTATCAGCAACCTATCTCGGAAAAGGCCATCACCACTCCCTCATTTATCATCATTAAGGCATTTTCCTTTGTAATCGCATTTATCTCATTGTGGTCTATTCTACTTTCATTTACTTTATGTCGGATTTAATTACTTTCATTGATTCAATTTTGAAGTTATGTTGAAATACCTAAGTTATGTACTTCATTTAATTACTCAATTTCTATTATACATACTTTTATTTACTCAATTATGTGAGTAAGGATCATTTACTGACTACACATACCTACAATGATATTTATGAAACAAAGTCGAGGCCTAGTTATCGTTCCCTATTATGCATAAGTGTTATCAAGTCAGAACATATTTATCAAGTCAGATGATATTTTTAAAGACTCAAGGTACGTCCATTGCCTGTATCTTCAGAAAGCAGAATACGTTTTTCAAGTTACAACTCTTTATGAGTTTATCAATGAATCAGTTTATACAGTAATTTGCCATTTTACTTGTGACCCCGTCAGGTATAATCTATAGGGCATCAGCCTATCATTTGCCCTCACGGCTTCAGGCCAACTCTTAATCGGATTGGCAAGTGTAAACCTATGTATAGATCATATCATTGCAAGGGGTTCATATCCAGATAATAATGAGCAATTCAGTTTCATATTAATTTTATTTTCATTGTTATTGCCAACTAAATGAATTACAAAGATGGGTACCCATCAACAGTGTTTCTATGCTCATTTTACAATATAGGAATGCATGTACTGAGTTTTTGCTCACATTTTCAAATTGTTTTCATGTTTTCCATTTTAGGTGATGAAGCATCACATGTTTTTCCTTTTAGCAAGCCCTTTTGGAAGTCATCAGATGCTTACAGTGGATTCAGCATAGCATGAATGTTGGGATCGACCTATGGGTCAAGTTGGGTCTATATTCAATTTACTTGTGTAGTGTGGAGTGCGAGTTAGCACATGATATGATTAAGTCAATAGTATTGAAGTTGAAATATTATGGACTTTGGTCTTGAAGTGTTCCAGTTTAACAAATTTTTTGATTGTAAACATGAGTTGTAAGATTAAATGGATTCAGTGAGCCTTGTCCTTATCAGGATGGCGGTAGCGCCTTTTATTATTAAGTCTTCCGTTGCAGTTTTCCGTAAATCATGTTATTAGCATTTTGGGGGCGTTACAATACGAGTGACTTGGTCCTTGGCTACCAAGGTAGAGATCTTAATCTGAGAGGATATTCAGATGCTGATTGGGGTGGTGATCTGGATGAATCTAAGTCTACATTAGGATATGTGTTCACCCTAGGCGGGGGAGCAATATCTTGGTGCAGTAAGAAACAAGACTGCATAGCACTTTCGACTATGAAGCTGAGTATGTTACTTGTTGTATGTCTTGCCACTCAAGAGGCAATATGGCTAAGGAGTTTTCTACAGGATCTTGATCTCACTCCCGGGATTAACGATCCTGTAGAAATATTATGTGATAATACTACTGCTATCCAATTTGTAAGAGATCCAAAGTTCCACAAGAAAACTAAGCATATTAAGAGGCGTTATCATTTTGTACGAAACACCACGAAAGAGAAAGAGGTTGCCATTAAATATGTATCTATAAGTAGGATGATAGCAGATCCTTTAACTAAGTCTATTCTTAGATACGCTTTTAAAGCTCATGTGATGAGCTTAGGTCTTCGTAGGACTTACTTTTTGGATGTATCTAAGTGTATGATGGACATTGCTTGTATTAAATATTTATGAAATAAAGAATGATGTTTCTTTTCCAAATGTTCATAAATATACATGTACATTATAAGGCACATTGTTATGTCACCAGGCTTCTGATTGGCCTAGTTACACACGCAATCACCCTGACGCTTTAGTTGCGGGCATGTACTGAATCATATTGGCACTAGGTGTGTAATATTGATTATTCATAATGGGAGTGTATGAATGGAAAATGTAGTCGCCTTAGTAAGTCTAAGATGAGACTCGGGGGAGTCGAATATGAAATAAGTTTTCATATCGAAGCTTTACAATCGAATCTTGACTACTGAGATTAACATTGGGTATGTTGGTCTAGTAGCTCAGGTTGGTTTTTAGGTTAAAGCCAAGCATGTGATTCACATGGCATAGAAGAGTGACATGCCCAGTTTAGGGGGAGTTATGCCATGACACACTACCACGCTGTGTGTGCTGAAAGTCGACCTATCTAATGAGTGATAAGTGAGTTCCCTTTCCTTATGACTGTGCGACCCTCATTAGCGATACTCATTGACTTAGAGTTATAATATGAAGTCAAAGCTTGGCGTTGCTACCTTAATATATTATCCAAGGGCCAAGATGTATATAGTCCAGCGGAGCACATTAGGAAAGCAGTCATGTTAAGATGGATTATTTTAATTGTCTAAGGAAGAACCATTCCTCCGTCACCATATCAAGCCCGGGCGATTATATTTAGTATATAATCAATTGATATATCAGGCATAAAAGGATAGTGTATGCCATTGGTGATGTATTTGAATGATTCGGGGTATTGGTGTTTCATGTAGGTGCTATGTTAGTTAGATGGTGACTTGATATAGCACTAATGGTTTTGTTTTTGGTTCCACGCTCAATTCCCAGTATGATGTGTAAGGGAAGATTGTTGGCAGAGAGATATGAGGTTGGTGGTCTTTGTGATCGAGGGGGAGCTGTTGACCAATAACATTCACAGGAATAAATGGTCGTAATCACCATTGATTTGGTAGTTGCACTTGGGAATTAATTGTGTATTAATCAATCATAATTTTGCTGATTCTGTTTAAGGCTTTCTGCAACTATATATATAACAGATGGATTGCGAGGTTGATCATCAGAAAATTAGGAAGCTCCTTTGTTCTAAAACTCTTTGTTCCTTCCCTCACTCAAACCTAGCCATCATTAGTGGGTTCGGGTCTTGAGCGTGAAACATATACGGTGACTCTAGTAGCACCTGCTCGTGTGCAGACAACTAGCAAACGTAAAGGTCCGGGTATTTTTGCATCCAGGTAATCCTAAACTTACCTACAGTTCTCAAGCTAACTGATACTTGTCTTCATGTGCGACCGTAATATTTGGGTTCAATGTTCCCATGTAGTTCGCGGCTATGTGTGAACTTTTGTTAACTAATAATTGACTTTCGTTAACTTAGTTAAAACAGGTGAGTTTAGGTCATTAATAATCCGATGTCATAATTCATCCCTGAGCATTGACACCCGTAAGTGTTACAATGAACTGGCGCCGGCGTTGGGAAAAAAGGGAAGAGCTATGTAATGGTGGTGTCAGTGAACAAGTGAAATCATCAAAAGTTATGATTGCAGGTGCTGAATACTTTGTTGTAGGCCTGAACCCTATTCCATACAATTACCAACCGTTAAGTACGGATTATAACCACGAATATAGGATTGGTGTTCAAGGAATAGAAACAAAAAAACACTGTAGCATGTTGCTCTGGTATCGACTTTGATAAGCAAAGTTCAGAGGCTAATCCGACACTAACTTCTATGCTAAGCATGGCTGGTGGAGACAATGTCAAACTTACCACGTTTTCTACATCTCCTTCAAGTGGGCAGGGAAAGGGTCTCTTGTAGTGTTCACAAAAGGCAACTAAAGATAGACATCTAAGATCTTTACAACTAACTCAATAAATGTACCAAATTGTGGAAAAGGGAAACCAATGTATAGAGTTTTTGGGACAATCACGCTATGACTTGTATGATGGTTATTCGTATTTCGCCAAGTTGGGCGAGAGACATAGTTTTGGATTGGAAATGCGTGATGTTACAAGCGCTATAACTTTGGAAGATTCTATTGATCAGGACACAGGCTCGAGATGCATGAGGGATGATGTGAAATCTACCATTGAATTCTCTGCACAACCTCACAGCACACAGAGATTAAGGAGACAACAAAGCAGGAAAAAAATGTTTGTTGCACTGAAGAAGATGAATAACAAGAAGCATAGATAAATCAACTGCAGAAAAGAGATGATTCTAAAGTTTTTAACTTGGGTGAAAAGCTCGGTCTTGGGAAGTGTGAAAGCAAGGCAAGAGACTCAAATGCTATGAAGACTCAAATCGTCCTAGAGGGGGGGTGAATAGGGTGATTGCAAAAATAAATTTAAAGCTGAAATCAAAATGAAGAATTTGAATGGAGACAATGCACAAGGATATTTTAACGAGGTTGGGCTTCAATCAGGCTTAATCCCCGCCTAGAGTTATCCAACTCTAGGATTCAACACTCTACTTTTCTTATTAAGATGAACCTTCATACTTTCTTTCAGAGCACCACACTCTAAAGATCCCAACTACCTAAACCAACCACTGATTTAAGCTTGGGAGGAGTTGTGACCTCACACCAACTCCGTCGTTCACTCCTTAATGAGAATTCCTCAAGGTCTCTCAAGACTTTTGATTACAATTTGAGATTTAAAGAGATTGGCAAATGTATAGCTCAGTGTAGTAGGATTGCAACTTGCTTGTCTGATTTCTTGGATGCTTCTCTTCTTCCTTCAGCCCCTATTTATAGCATTGAGTAGCCATATGCCGATTTGTCCAAGAAGGAAGTTATCTCCTTATAATTTGATTTGATATTGTGATCTTCTCCAATAAGAATTATTAGCTCACAATCTCTTCTCTTGCCTTTTGAAAATGTAAATCTTTTTGAAGCTTGGCAACAAAATAAAATCATGTAATATAATCTTTATGAGATCAAATTTAAAATACAAATTTGATATTGCAAGAATATTAACAATATTGCTAGAATATTCAAATAAGGGCAATATAAAATCATGCAATATAATCTTTATGAGATCAAATTTAAAATACAAATTTGATATTGCAAGAATATTAATAATATTGCTAGAATATTCAAATAAGGGCAATATCATTTTGTCATGGCTAGACTTAAGGATATTTAATCAATTAAAATCCTTTTAATTAATATTTTCCACATTTGCCTAGCATAATAATATCTTGCCTTTAATCATATTTGAATGCAATCTTTTCAAGCACATAAATTAAATATGCACACGATCATCGATAATATTCAAGAAAATAATTATGGTATGCATATAATCTTTCATATTTTCTTCATAATTTTTATTATGATTCTACAACTATATATTGCTTCTCTTTTCATGTGTTATATCTTTTGAATGCAACACCTTAATTTCTAATTTTGTGTTTCGTCAAAATCTTTGTAATTACTAAGTAAGTCAACAATCTCCCCCTTTTTGATGAAAGACAAAATTTAGCTTATGTCAATCTTATATTAAACATTAGAATATCAAGCATAGATATAACAAGAATATTGTGCAACGTAGTAATCAAAAGATAAACAATCATAAATATTATTAAGCATAGCATATCATAGTCAAACTTTCTCCCCCTCTTTCATCAAAAAGAAGTAAACAATGAACTAGTAAATGTGGGAGCAAATCAACAGGGAAGAAAAATTATTTGTAGAAAAGCGAAAAATAGGAAATAATAGTGAATCAAAGCTTCGTCTGGGAGGCTCGGTTGGTAGCGGAGAACAGCTGAGAGGCATATGTAGCACCTTGAGCACGTTCGGCAGCGGAGAGAGGGACAACTTTGAGGGCTGTGAGAGAAGCAGTGGAGGAAAGATCGAGAGGAGGGCGAATTTATGGAGTCTGGGGTTGCTGAGGTTATGGAAAGTTGATAGATTCTGAGATATGGCAAGATTGAGATCTGAGGTTTTGGGTTCGGAATTGTGGAAGGTTGGGCGAAATTGGGGAAGTTGCAACCATGGTGTATATTTTTGGAAAAGCTCACATTCTGTGAAAGTGGAAGAAATCTGGACAAGGGGTAGTCAAGGTTTGTGACTTACTAATAGAGAAACGCAGGCAACTGGAATGGGGAGGCTGGAGGGTGGCCAGTGCTGGTTTTGCAGGTAGAGTGGGCAGGCAACAATGGTGAGGCGAAGCAGGGAGGTTCAATTCGGTGCTGGGCTTCGGGGGTGTGCGGCCGGGTTATGAAGGTGTCGGTCGCTGGAGGATGGTGGGCTTGGGCGGTCGACGGCTGGAGCGCGAAAAATGGAGAAGAAGAAGCAGAGGCTTCTGGTTCAGAGAATGGCGTCGAGAAGAGGTTGTGAAGAAGAAAGTGCGGTAACTTGTGGTAAGGTGTTGGTCCGTATGCATGTTTACGAAGAAGTGTTGGATTGACGGTGAAGTGTTGAAGGGAGAGGTAAGGCATTGTTTCACTTTGTGGGGTTTCACTGTGATCGTGGAAGGGCTAGGCTTTTGTTTTTGTTTTTTTTTTTTTTTGTTTTTTTTTTTGTTTTTTTTTTGGTGGTTGTGTGTGTGTTTTTTTTTTTTTGGTGATGTTTGGGGTCCAAGTTAAGAAGAGAGATTTTGCTAAAATTTGCAAAAAGGGTTTTGAAATAGGTAAGATAAGCCCCGTTGACTTGTGATAGACGGAAAATTATGAAGGAATTTTCTGCTATCAAGTGTGCTAAATTTGTTGTGTACTAAATTCACCTTAAGGCATTGAAACGAAAATTTCATGCCGAGGCAATTGAACCAAGGGTCATAGTGACGTACCTTATAGCTGATTCAATATTACCGATAATAATCTTGCAGGAATCGATAAATTCAAAGTTGGAAATGATATACAAATAGGTGATCCCTCTATATGCTTGGTTCGAGAATGTTGAACTGGATTTTTTGTGATATGGATAGCACTTTTATTATCGCATTTAATTGGAACTTCTTTGAGATTGATGCCAAAATCTCGTAATTGCTGCATTATCCAAAGTAATTATGCACAACAAGAGCCAGCAGTGATGTACTCTGCTTCTGCCGTTGAAAGTGCGACAGAATTTTGTTTCTTGGAATGCCATGAGACTAGGCTTGGCCCAAGAAACTGACAAGTGCCTGATGTACTTTTTCTATCGACTTTATATCCTGCATAGTCTACATCAGTATATCCCACTAAAGAAAAATCTCCCCCTCAAGGGTACCATAGTCCTAGATTTTTAGTTCCTGCCAGGTATCTAAAGATCCTTTTCACACAAGTTAGATGAGATTCTTTAGGTGAGGCCTGAAATCGAGCACATAAGCAGACACTAAACATAATGTCAGGATGACTAGCAGTAAGATACAACAATGATCCAATCATGCCTCAATAGACCTTCTCACTAACTGGTTTGCCATCTTGGTCGAGGTCTAATTTTTCATTTGTAGCCATAGGAGTTTTAGCATGTTTGGCTTGATCCATTTTGTATTTCTTTAGGAGTTCATTAATGTATTTGCTTTGATTAATGAATATACCTTCTTGGCATTGTTTAATTTGAAGACCCAAGAAAAAGGTTAATTCACCCATCATACTCATTTCGAATTCGTTGCTCATAAGATTGGAAAATTCTTCACATAGAGAGGTGTTCGTAGCTCCAAAATGTATGTCATCTACATAAATTTGGATGACTATAAAATTATCTCCTTTTGTCTTGGTGAATAATGTTTTATCTATAAGTCCTCTCTTAAAACCATGGTCTAAGAGAAATTTACTTAATCGCTCATACCAAGCTCGGGGAGCTTATTTTAGACCATACAAAGCCTTTTGCAGTTTATAGACATGATTTGGAAAGTTGGGATTTTCAAAACCAGGAGGTTGTTCTACGAAGACTTGTTCTTACAAGTAGCCATTTAGGAAGGCACATTTTACATCCATTTGATAGAGTTTTATGTTCATGTATGAGGCAAAAGCTAATAGTATTTGTATGGCCTCTAGTCGGGCAACAGGGGCAAAGGTTTCATCAAAATCAATACCTTCTTCTTGATTATATCCTTTAGCTACTAATCTTGCTTTATTTCTTATAACATTCCTGGCTTCATCTAGTTTATTTCTAAAGACCCATTTTGTTCCTATGACCGGATGGTTACTTGGTCTAGTCATGAGTGTCCAGACTTGGTTTCGTTCAAATTGATTTAACTCTTCTTGCATGGCATTAATCCAATTTGAATCACTAAGTGCTTATAGATGATTTCTTGGTTCTATGTGTGATACAAAAGAAAAGAAAGCACAGAAATTATGCAAGGATGACCGAGTTCTTACCCCAGTGGATATATCTGTTAAGAGGTTATCCATTGGGTGAAATGACTTATATTTAAAATTCCTTTGAGTTACCTCATGGCATGGTGCTTCAGGTGTAGAAATTTCTTCGTTTGTAGGTTCCTCTTCTTCTTGAGATAGAGTGTCATCTCGTGGATCAGTATTAAGAGGTACCTCTAGTAATTGCTGATCACCAGGATTTACTTCCTTTGGTGTCTCTTCTTCATCATCATTGTGCTTGTTCAAGCTAAGGATCTGTTCTATGGAATCACTTAACACACCGTCATTTGATTCATCAAAAATCACATGAATGCTTTCTTCAATCCTGTATGTCTTGCTATGCATAGAATATCCTACAAAAATTCCTTCGTCACTTCTGACATCAAATTTTCCTAGATTATTCTTACCATTGTTGTGAACAAAACATTTACATCCAAATGGTCGAAAGTAAGAAATAATAGGTTTCTTTCCTTTAAATAATTCATAAGGAGTTCCTTTCAAGATTGGTCTAATTAAACATCGATTTAGGACATAATTAGCAGTATTTACAGCTTCGGCCCAAAAACTTTGAGGGACATTGCTCTCACACATCATAGTTCGAGCCGTATCTTCTAAAGTACGATTTTTTTCTTTCAACTACACCATTTTGTTGAGGAGTGCGTGGAGCCGAAAAATTGTGAGCAATTCCATAATTACTACAGAATTCAGTAAACTCTTTTTGATCAAATTCTCTACCATGGTCGCTTCTTATGACCACGATTGGTGAATTTCCGTAAATGTGTAATTGTTTACAGAGTTTAGAAAATTCTTTAAAAGCTTCATTCTTTTCCTTTAAAAAAGAGACCCATGTGAAGCGGGAATAGTCATCAACAATTACAAGAATATACTTACTACGTCCTAAACTTTGTATAGATATAGGCCCGCATAAGTCCATGTGAAGCAGTTCTAATGGTCTGGATGTGCTGATATTATTTTTAGGTTTAAAGCTACTACATACTGGTTTTCCTTTAGCACATGCATCACATAAATGGTCATATTCGAATTTGCATGTAGGAAGTCCTCGTACTAATTCATGTTTGGCTAATTTCTTAATAGTATGCATGCTTACATGTCCTAATCTATGATGCCATAGCCAATTATCCTCTACGCGAGTCACTTTAAAACAAGGTAGATTGTGTGAGGGGATATTATCAATGTCTATGGCATACACGTTTTCGATTCTAGGTCCACGGAGGGTAATCTTTTTAGATTTTTTATTTTTAACAATGCAGCTTGTTGAGTCAAATGTTACAAGGTTTCCCTTGTCACATAATTGAGATATGTTTAAAAGATTAAACTTCAAGCCATCGATAAGATAAACATTATCAATAGAGTTAGAAGGATCTTTACCAATTTTTCCAACACCGATTATTTTGTCTATACCTTTGTCTCCGAATGTAATGCTTCCACATTCTTTCTTTTTGACTTCAGTAAATAATGAGGCATTGCCACTCATGTGCCTTGAACATCCGCTATCAAGGTACCATAGATCTTTCCCGGATTTTAAGCACACCTACAAAACAGGAAATCAAACCCTTCTACTTCCTTTGGCTTTAAATCGAACTTCAAAATCATTAGCTACCAAGTTAGGGGGTCTTGTTCCCTTAGGAACCCATATTTGAACAATTCTAGTAGGTGGTTTCTCAAATGAGCGAGAATATGTAATATGTCTAATCTTGGGGTAGTAACTACATGTTTTTGCATCCTTTTCATGTGGAGTAGATTTGACAAAGAAGTTTTTATAGGTTTTCTTTTTGTTTGTATGGTTATAGCCAATTCCTTCTTTATTAAATGATGCTCTTTGGGTGCAAAGCAACTTATCCAAGTTTTCTTGACCTTTTGTAAATTTTAGGATTATTTTGTGATCTTCATCACATTTGGCTTGTAACTCCTTATTTTTAGTTTCTAGGTTCCTAACTTTAGCTTGAAGGTCATTATTTGATTTTTCAAGAGGCATATTCTTTAGATTCAAATCTTGAACATTCTTTTTGACACCTTTATATTTAGATAGATATTTCCGTTCAAGTTTGGCAAAACTAACTAAAGTGTTGATTAATTCTTCTTTAGAACAGTCATAGAGAGCTGATATGTCTACCTCGTCGGTACTTTCGTACTCAAATCTTTCATCATTTTTTGCGTCCTTTGCCATGAGACATATGTTGGCGGTGTGTTCTTCATCGCTTTCACTTTCACTGGTGTCGCTATCGCTCCAAGCTGTGATCATTGCTCTCTTACTGTCTTTCTTCTTGAATCTTCGTGATTCTCCTTTCTTTTGGATTAGTTGACAATCCTTCAACAGGTGTCCTGGCATGCCACATCCATAACAAGAGCTAACGTTAGTATTGTCTTTATGAGAGAACTTACCTTTGGAGAATTTTTCATTTCTTTTTAATGAGGGCCCCTTTGAGTTGAATCCTCATTGATTAAATTTTTTCTTTAACCCCATTTTGTTGAGGCCTCGAATGATCAGTGAGAAGGCCTCATCATCATTTTCGTTGGGTTCTTCCTCCTCTGATGTGCAATCTTCTTGAATAGCTTTTAAGGCTATTCCTTTCTTTGAGTTTTCTCCATCATCTTCTTTGAGATGAATCTCATGTGTCAAGAGTTTCTTTAGAAGATCGTCTAGTTCCAACTTCTTGAGATCTTGAGCCTCCTCAATTGCAGTGACCTTCGGTCCCCACTTGCTCTTTGGAAGACATCTAAGGATCTTTCTCACCGTTTCCTCGTTTGTATAAGTTTTCCCAAGTGACTTTAGATTATTTGTAATGTCTGTGAATCATGTAAACATGTCTTTTATCGATTCATCTATCTGCATTTTGAATAGTTCATATTGATGTATGAACATATTCATTTTAGTTTCACGGACTTGGCTTGTCCCTTCATATGTAACAATTAGCTTGTTCCAGATTTGCTTAGTTGTATCACAGGCAAAAATTCGGTTATATTCGTTAGCATCCAAACCACAATAAAGAATATGCCTAGCTCTAGAATTCTTTGTAAGTTTTTCCCAGTCAGCACTCGTATACTGATATTTAGGTTTATCAATCATTTCATCCTTGTCGTTTTTGACCTTAGGAACAGTGTAAAGGCCATTGTTCACAATTTTCCACAATTCCATGTCAGTTGATTCAATAAAAATTTGCATCGCATTTTTCTAATAAGAAAAATTTGTTCCTTTAAATAGGGGAGGTCTAACGGTAGAGCGTCCTTCAATATTAACATCTCATGATAAGACCATGATCGTCACCCACTTGACTGTTAAGTCAAAATAAGTGTGGGACTGACTCTTATACCAATTGAAGACTCAAATCGCCCTAGAGGGGGGGTGAATAGGGTGATTGCAAAAATAAATTTAAAGCTAAATCAAAATGCAGAATTTGAATGGAGACAATGCACAAGGATATTTTAAGAGGTTGGGCCTCAATCAGGCTTAATCCCCGCCTAGAGTTATCCAACTCTAGGATTCAACACTCTACTTTTCTTATTAAGATGAACCTTCATACTTTCTTTCAGAGCACCACACTCTAAAGATCCCAACTACCTAAACCAACCACTGATTTAAGCTTGGGAGGAGTTGTGACCTCACACCAACTCCGTCGTTCACTCCTTAATAAGAATTCCTCAAGGTCTCTCAAGACTTTTGATTACAATTTGAGATTCAAAGAGATTGGCAAATGTATAGCTCAGTGTAGTAGGATTGCAACTTGCTTGTCTGATTTTTTGGATGCTTCTCTTCTTCCTTCAGCCCCTATTTATAGCATTGAGTAGCCATATGCCGATTTGTCCAAGAAGGAAGTTATCTCCTTATAATTTGATTTGATATTGTGATCTTCTCCAATAAGAATTATTAGCTCACAATCTCTTCTCTTGCCTTTTGAAAATGTAAATCTTTTTGAAGCTTGGCAACAAAATAAAATCATGTAATATAATCTTTATGAGATCAAATTTAAAATACAAATTTGATATTGCAAGAATATTAACAATATTGCTAGAATATTCAAATAAGGGCAATATAAAATCATGCAATATAATCTTTATGAGATCAAATTTAAAATACAAATTTGATATTGCAAGAATATTAATAATATTGCTAGAATATTCAAATAAGGGCAATATCATTTTGTCATGGCTAGACTTAAGGATATTTAATCAATTAAAATCCTTTTAATTAATATTTTCCACATTTGCCTAGCATAATAATATCTTGCCTTTAATCATATTTGAATGCAATCTTTTCAAGCACATAAATTAAATATGCACACGATCTTCGATAATATTCAAGAAAATAATTATGGTATGCATATAATCTTTCATATTTTCTTCATAATTTTTATTATGATTCTACAACTATATATTGCTTCTCTTTTCATGTGTTATATCTTTTGAATGCAACACCTTAATTTCTAATTTTGTGTTTCATCAAAATCTTTGTAATTACTAAATAAGTCAACATGCTAGATACGTAGTGCATGTCAACAACTTCCATAAAGCATTGTGGAAACCTAATCCTAGATAAGGAAGCCCAAAGCATGGAGTGTGGAGGCTGGTGAAAAAAGTCGTTAAAAAGTGAGTTGTTTGCCAAACAAAGGGTGCCAAAAGATTACAATCCTAATTACTGCGCTCACAATTTGTTTCCTAATGAGTCAACTAGTCAATGTTTTAGCAGATGCATATTCTTTGGTAACTTACCTAATTACGTATGCCTGTAATCTTTGTTTTTTTTTTTTTAATGTCATTATACTACTTCTACTACCTTTTCAAGGGGAGGGTGGAATGACTGAAAAAACATGCAGCGGTCACCATTATTTTTATTGGTTTTTTTTTAATAATTAAGTGAGATATGAGTTGACTCTAGTCTAAATACATAAAGATATTATTTAAGAATTTTAGAAAGGTAATCCCATCAAAAATACTGAGCAGACTATATATAACAAAACAAAAAAGACACGAATGAGGTGACCCAGAAAATGTAGGCAATAATCGTGTTACAAATCAATCAATTGAGTATCTGAGTGGCAATAATTACCAAACCCACCATCATCCAGACAATCCGGCCCACATACCCTTTGCTTTCCCTTTTTTTTTTTTTTTTTTGGCGTTCCTTTCTCGCATGCTACCCTATTACCCTCGCGGCCTCGCCCCATTCTTGTCACCAAGGCGAAACAACCCAAACACCCCCCCCCCCCCAAAAAAAAAACAAAAACCCAATCGAAGCGTAGTACGTACGTTATGACAAATAAATCAAAAAAACAGAAATGAACTCCCTCACATAAATCAACTCATCCATGAGCCCATCCTTGGCCCTTGCGAAACTCGTCGTTTCATCTCTCTGTCTCTCTCTTCATAGCTGTGTTCCCTTATATAGCCGTTATCACCCCCTCTCTTTCCTCAATAACTCCCCCACGTCATCCTCCCTCACGCTTTCCTCTTGAAACCCCTCTCTCTCATCCCCAACCACCCCATCTCCACCTCACTTTCCCGCTTCCCTTCTTTCCTATAACTCCCTGCTCCCCACGTAACCCTTTGCGTGCGCTATGGTGTGCGCTGCGCACCCCCTCCTCCTTCCCTCCTCCCCTCTCCAACCCCCCTAACCCAAACATTTGATCAAACCCAGTCAGATCAAACCGTATTATTTATCATATCATATCATATCAATTCAATCGCCGTAGAGAAGCTGGCGATCACAAGCATGCTCCTGTCAATATTCTTGGCCCTGTTCCTTCCCTGTGCCGGGATGAGCGCGGTTTTTGTGGTGTACATTTGCTTGTTGTGGTACGCGGCTAGCCACGCGCCGCCGGAGCCGGTGAAGCCGGCGGCGAAGAAGGGGTTGTCGCCAGCGGAGCTCGAGAAGCTTCCGAAGGTGACCGGCGACAAGCTGGTCCTGGGAAACGAGTGCGCTGTGTGCTTGGATGAGATTGAAGGGGATGAACTGGCTCGGATGGTTCCCGGTTGCAACCACGGGTTTCATCTTCAGTGCGCCGACACGTGGCTGTCAAAGCAACCGGTTTGCCCGGTTTGCCGTTTTAAACTTGGCCCTGAGTTCTTGGACTCTTCCCAAAACCCCTGTTGACACTTCTTGCCTTCTTCTCAAACTGCCTGGCGACAGTAAAAAGAAAGAAACAAAAAATCTCAAAGATTTCTTCTCGGTCTTTGTCTCTGCTGTCTTCAGGGGTAGTTTTGCATTTTGACATAAAATATTTAATTGCACGCTGTTGATTGTAGAGATTTTCATTTGATTAATTTGTTAGTAAGTAGTGGGATATTTGCTTTTCTCTTTTACTAATTTATTGACGACACCTTTGTTTCGTACTGGACAAGTGCTTTTCCTCATCAGAATCTCGAACGAAATATGTTGGGTCCGTACCACTTTTGAAAAACTACTAACAAAATCACGGAGTATTTTCTATTGCTCCAATTTTGCGGCACCTCTAACTTTTATTTTTTAAAAATAAGTGGGTGCCATTAATACAACTATGTTTTTTGGAGTACAGGGAGATGCAAAGACTTATCTGTACGAAATTCAAATCTAAGTATACGGTAATATAAATAAATATTAAATATGTGTATAGGTTTGTTAATTCAATATTTTAAAATGTTTTTAGTACAAAAAATATGCAATGTCCAGCGGAAGTTATATTTAAATAATTTAGTACAAGTTTTAAACACTTAGTTAAATTTGCCAAAATTTATTAAATTATTTATATAAAGTTTGAGATTTATCACAAAAAAGGTGGCATGTAGAAGCAACTAGATTTTTTTTTGGCTTCGTATTACTGGCATTATATCATATGACCAATAAGATTTTTACAAGAAAAATTCCTGAAAAAGAGTTCTTACACTGCTGGCTATTAGATGAAAGAGGAAGCTATTAGACCATTTCGAGTGGTGAGCCAATTTTCTTATGAGTCAATTTTTCGGCTAACAATCTTTCCTCTCTTTAATGTAAGACTCACAATATTGGTTCGCCAAATAAAATAATACTCATGAATCCACTGTATAACACACAACTTCGTTTTTAAAATTCAGAAAGAGAAAAAACCATTAAAAATTTTTAAAAACAAAACAAGCAAGAAAAGATCGATCAGAGCCAATTCGGGTCTCGCGGCCAGCCTTGCGAGTTGCTCTGTGGCTCAGCCGCTGCAAACAGTATGAGCCGCTCAATGCGGCTCTGAAGGCGGGCAAGCCTCCCGCTGGAAAGGCTCTTAGATGAAAGAGGAAGCGAAAATGGGGAGGAGGGGTTATGTGGTGTGTTTAATTTTAGGGCATGCATAGGCAAGGACGCATGCGTTCATGCAGTTGTTTCAGAATGATCTTAGTTGCCCAATTTAAATGCAATGCCAACTAATGTTCAGCAAAAATGACCACTACACAAAAAAAAATTGTGGCTTGTGAAATGAACAGTATTACTACTTTCAGATCTTGACAATTATAGTTTCGCGAATTTAAGGTGAAAAAGCAATTTCGAGAGAATTATAATTAATGGGATTTGCCCCTGGGGGCTGAGTCTGAGTTCGGTGATTGATATTTAATTTAATGGGGTTGTTCTTCAATGATTGAATCAATAGATCACACCCCCCCCAAAAAAAGGCAAAAGAAAATACACACAATAATTGAATCTAGAGATGGCAAAAGCTGATCCAACAAGATTATCGATCCGAAACCGACACGAAGTTAAGTGGATTTTGCTATAAATTTTCGCCCCGTTTAATTAAATGAGTTGACACGTTCAATGTGTTTAATTAAACGGGTTAGGTTTAGGTCGACATTCTCGACACGAAAAAGTACCTATTTAACCCGTTTAATTAAATGAGTTAAATAAGTTAACTCATTTTTTCATTTGTCATTTATCCATTTACTTTTTATTAGATAATTGTGAATATAAAATTTTTAAAAATTGCAAATTACGACAAATCAGGGGAATTTTAAAGACTAATTATTTAATGTGATATGTAAACTTAATTTTTAACACTGTAATTATGTATTAGTTGAAAATATTAAATGCGTAAATAGTAATTAGGTGACTAAACTTGACCTGTTTATCTTAAACGAGTTAAGTGAGTCAACCCGTTTAAAAATTAAATGGGTACAGACCAAGATTTTTCAACCCGTTTAATAAATAGATTAGATTCAGATAGAAAAATTCTCAATCTGTTTAAATTCGACACGAATACAAATCCTCTCCGAACATGACCTATTATTCAACTCTAATTGAATATATAACCAGCTTACGTAACTTGGTTATGTTAGCTTGCTTTCAAAGAGAGAGTATACATGACATAATAGCACACTGGCCCAGTGGCACCCCACTCCCCCTAATAAAAGAGAAAAAAATACATGGCCTATCTTAGATCTGGCATAATTTTTTGTCAATAACAATCAATCAATCCGTATGTAATTCAAACAACTGGATCGAGAATTGAAATAAGGATGATAATTCTAGACTAGACTACTGTAATGTGAAATCTTTTGGCCATTAGATGGATATTTTAAACCTTAAATATTAACGAAAATATTTTTTTGTTGGTTTCCTTACCTGGTTGCTTTTGATGGCTGGCTACAAACTTTTGTTCATGCTTTGGATCTATTCTGTTAGTTGAAAAATAGGAGTTAAAAAATGGATGAAGTTAATATAAGTTGATATTTTTTTATTTAAGTGGATTAAAGTAGATTGAATTTGGTATATTTTTTAAATGATAGGTAGAATTGTAGAAATTGGTTAAAATAGTTGGTTGAAGTTAGTTGAAATTTGCAAAGTATATTCAAGTGAGTTGAAATTGATAAATTGAGATTTATCAATGAAAAGAATAGGGTCTTTGTATTGTGTATTGACTTCATGACTTCAACTAATAGTTTTTTTAAAAATGGAAAAGAAACAAAGAAACATGTTTTGCATCTTAATGATTTAGCCCTTATAAGCATAAACCTTGAGTATATAAAGTATCGTAAATTGCAGTATGAAAAAAATATGAGAACGTTTCTTATTGCAAAAGGGAAAAAATGATAACATGAAAAAGTCAACACGTAATAGTTAAATTACTGAGTTTCATTCTTGACCAACTATAACAACGGAGTGCTTGGTTGTTAGCTTTTTCAATGACTTTTTGATAGAAAATAACTTTTTGAGACTTTTTGGCTGTTTTGACCTAGTCAAAAAAGTCAAATTAGTGTTTGATAAACAACTTTTTATAATAGTTGTTTTATCTCAAAAAAGCCAATTTATAAGAAGCTAACTTGAGTAGCTTTTTGTAAACAATTGTTTGTTTAAATGACAAAACTACCCAAAACTTTATTAAAATTACAAGCTATGCTATTAGTTCTAACGAAGAGTTCTTTTTCTTTTTCTTTTTTTTATATTTCTAACTTAACTAACTAAGAGTTCTATTTTTTTTAATAATTGAATGTAACAATGTCAATGTTTGATACTTATGCTTTAGATTATTTGGTCATTCTCTCCCTTTTTCCGTTTGTTTAATCGTCACATATGTTTTGTTTGAGTTAAATCTACTGAAGATCAAATCGTGTGATATTCATATAAGTTTTAATTTGTAAAAAAAATAATAAAAAAGATACTGAAAAAGATTAAAATAAATAAATAATGATATAAAGTTCAACTCACAATCAAAAGAAATCCTCAAATCAATAACAAAACAAGGTTGTAAGGCTTTGCACATAGTAGTGATAATATATAAATTGAACAAAAATTAAGATAAATAATGAATACAAAATAAGGTTCCAAAGATTAAATTAATTTTTAGATATGGCATAAATTTAATTCATTTTGAAAAGAAAATAAAATGGTCAATAAATAAAAAATCATGTTCAACTAAAAAGTAATATATAGAAATGACATAAATGGAATTTTAACAAATAACCTTATCAGAAACTGTTAATTCTACCAGACACCTTTTCTAGAAACAGCTGATTCAAATAGCTAATGCAAACAACCAATTCAAATAGTTAACCACAAACAGCTAATGGAAATAGCTAACAGCTTACAGCTAACAGCTAATAGCTGATTTCCAAACAGAGCCAACATGTATATTTATTTATTGGATAGTAAGTCTTACGTGAGGTAGTCTCATACACTCATATGAGAAATATCATGAGACATATACTTTTAGAGTGACTATTCGCTGGCAAATCATAATTTATCAACTTCAAACAACTTCAATTCAGCCCACTTCAACCCAATTCACGAACTTCAATAAAAAACATCAACTTAACCAACTTTAACTAATTTCAACCCACTTCAATCAACTTTAGCATATTTCAACCAACTATTTTAACCAACTTCTACTCATCATCTAAAAATTTACCAACTTCAATGAACTTAAACCTATTTTAGCCCACTTCAACCAAAAAAAAAATGACTTCAACAAAAAAAAAAAAACCGCTTCAACCCAATTCAACCAACTTCACCCATTTTCTAACTCCTATTTTCCAACGAAAGGAATAGGTTCTTAGGGGTGACCGAGATAAAAGTCACTCATAGATGAAATATTAATTACCTTAAAATTAAAAAATCTCCCTAAAACATTTTATTAGTCATATCAAAATATTTAAAAAGAAGCTAAGAAAACTCTATCATGAACTCTTATTGCTACGAGGTTTACATGAAATGATGAAAGCCTTTTGCATATATATCGGCTCGAAAGGAAAATTACTTTATGTATATTTATGTGTTACAGAATCCTCCACTCGTATTTTTGAGTGGTAAGCAATATTTGCCCTTTTATCGCAGGAAGGTGTTTTCCAGGGACCGATATGGCGTAGATTGAGTACTAGCAAGCGCCACGCATTGCCCAGGTTAATTTGAAAAATTACAAACAATATAGATAGATAATTAGGGAGAGATTGAACAGAATTGTTATTCACCTCTTCTCTCTATGGTTCGTGATTACCACCCAATATATACAGCTCATACATGCCTAGAATACGGAGATATCACATCCCTAACTTTCCGCCTATGACACCGAAAATAATGGCAAGATATTACAGAAAATATTACATATATATCACATATATTTTAATTGCCTAATACTCCCCCTCAAGTTGGAGCGTGAAGATTTACGATGCCCAACTTGCCTGTAAGAACCTGAAATTGTTGCTTTCCAAGCGGTTTGGTGAAGATATCCGCAACTTGATATTTGGAAGGAACATAAGTAGTCTCAAGCTCTCCCGAAAGGAGGCGGTCCCGAACAAAGTGACAATCAATTTCAATATGCTTTGTTCGCTCATAAAAAACTGGATTCTTAGCAATATGCAACGCGGCCTGATTATCACAATAAAGCTTCATAGGCTTATCCAAGAACACCCAGAGAGAGGCAAGGAACGATTTAATCCATATTAACTCACTAGTAGCATTTGCCATGGCACGATACTCAACTTCTGCTGAGGATCTGGACACAGTGCTTTGTTTCTTTGTCTTCCAAGAGACAAGCGATCCTCCAATAGTAATATAGTAACCACTTAGAGATCGTCGGGTGAGAGGACATGCGCCCCAGTCTGCATCGCAGTAAGCATAGACCCTTAAATCAGAATCGCTTTTTAGTAACAAACCTTGGCCTGGTACCCCTTTCAGGTACCGTAGAACCCGTCGAGCAGCTTCCATGTGTTCTTCCCTTGGCTCATGCATAAATTGTGATAGGACATGAACCGCATAACACAGTTCTGGCCGCGTGATTGGAAGATATATAAGTCTGCCAACGAGACGCCTATATCGTGTAACATCACTTAGTTTTGGTCCACTAGCCATGGCTAACTTGTTATTCGTTTCCATTGGAAACTCTATTGGTTTAGTACCGAGCAATCCACACTCCTCAATAATTTCTAGGGCATATTTTCTTTGACAAAGAAATAGCCCTCGTGGCCCTCTAGCCACTTCAATGCCCAAAAAATATTTCAAAGGACCCAAATCTTTAATTTGAAAACAATTGTTCAAATATTTCTTGAATTGTGCACACACCTGAGGATTGTTCCCCGTTAGCACCAAATCATCGACATATATAAGCAAGGCCATGTAGGTCTCACCTTTCTTGTAGGTGAATAAAGAATAATCCGCATATGATCTCACAAAACCATAATCCAGTAATTTGGAGGACAACTTGGCAAACCATTGTCGTGGTGCTTGTCGTAGTCCATAAAGAGATTTTTGAAGTCTACATACCTTGTTAGGATCAAAGGAATGGAAACCTGGAGGTAAGGTCATATAAACTTCTTCATATAGATCTCCATGTAAAAAGGCATTATTAACATCCAACTGGTATAACTCCCATCCCCTAGCAACGACGACTGAGAGAAAACAATGCACACTAACCATCTTGGCGACAGGTGCAAATGTTTCATTGAAATCAAAGCCTTCTAACTGTTGATCTCCCCGAATAACAAGTGTTGCCTTGTACCGCTCGATAGATCCATCTGAGTTATATTTGACTCGATACACCCACTTGCAGTTAATGGCCTTCTTTCCTGGAGGCAACTCTGTAATTTTCCAAGTTTCATTTGCTTCAAGTGCCTTGATCTCCTTAGCCATTGCATCTCTCCAATTAGGGTCCTTAACAGCCTCGTGAAAATACCTAGGCTCCACAACTTTGGTAATAGCAGCAAGATATTGTTGATGCGCAACAGAGAAATTGTCACAAGTGATATAATTTACTATGGGATAGGGGTTACCTGAGGAGACCTTTTGTTGGGGGCTAGACGAAGTGGGGTCTTTTGTTATAGCCGAATAACATATGTAATCTTGCAACTGACTCGGTGCCTTACGATCTCGTCTTCCACGACCCAAAGTTTCTGTGATATATATGTAATATTTTCTGTAATATCTTGCCATTATTTTCAGTGTCATAGGCGGAAAGTTAGGGATGTGATATCTCCGTATTCTAGGCATGTATGAGCTGTATATATTGGGTGGTAATCACGAACCATAGAGAGAAGAGGTGAATAACAATTCTGTTCAATCTCTCCCTAATTATCTATCTATATTGTTTGTAATTTTTCATGTTATCAGAGCCAGGCTAATTCAAGGTGATTGTAAGTGTCATCCATGGCAGAGAAAGGCACGAAGAATTTCATCATCGAAGCATATTCACCATATTATCTCCACCCATCAGAGGGTCCTGGAATCTTAATAACTGCAGTAATTTTTGACGGAAAGAACTACGACCTATGGTAGAGATCCGTTTGGACTGCATTGAGGGCAAAGAACAAGTTAGGGTTCATTGAAGGAACTCTAAAACGACCCGAAAAATCAGCCGGTCAAGGTTTTTCAGAAGCGGACGTGTGGGACGTGGCCAATTCCATGCTCTGTTCCTGGCTCCTCAATGTGATCGATCCTAAGCTACGTCTTAATGTGGCCTATATAGACACGGCTCGTGAGATTTGGGAAGACTTAAAGAAGAGGTATTCGGTTGCCAATCTACCGAAAATACACCAACTTAAAGCCGCAATAGCCAACTGTAAACAAGGGAATCTTGATGTTGGAGATTTCTACAACAAGCTGATGACTTTATGGAATGAGTTGAACAACTACGTAAAGGTGCCGATTTGCACCTGTAAAGGATGCGAATGTGGAGCGGAAAAGGAGCTCATCCGAATGTATGAAGAAGACAAATCACACCAGTTTCTTATGGGCCTGAATGATGACGAATTCTCTCATATACGAAGCCAATTACTTGCCCAGGAGTCTTTACCTGGGCTTGATAAAATATTTAACATTGTAATACAAGAAGAGAATCATAAACGGGTAATGGTTCAACGTGACAGCAAGGTTGAAACCCAGGCGGCATTTGCAGTGAACCTGTCCAGGACCGAGTATGCTTCGGAACGGCTGACTTGCAAACACTGTGGAAAGACTGGGCATGAGGAGAGCAATTGCTTCAAATTGATTGGATACCCGGCCGAATGGACAGTGCGAGGAGGTGGACGTGAACGTGGCCATGGAAGAAGCCGAGGAGGACGTGGTGGTCGTGGATCTGCTGGGCGAGGAAGGGGGTCGAACACAGCTTATGCAGCGCACACTAACGCCGATGAGCAGCTCACTGCAAAACCCAGAAGCTCGTGCCAATCATTCCGGATTTGAGTGCTGAACAAGTCCAGCGACTGCTTAGCCTTATTGAAGCGCCTAAACCAGGTGGTGACACATTGTCAGGTAATGGAGTTTTGTTGCTTGATAATGGAGCTAGTTGTCACATGACAGGTAATTTGAATAAATTAATCAAGGTGTGTGACATATCTCCTATCCTTGTAAATATGCCAAATGGGCAAAGGAGCATTGCAAGTAAACAAGGGATGGTGAGATTAAATTCAACAATAACATTATATAATGTGTTGTTTGTTCCTGGTTTGACTTGCAATTTAATTTCAATTACGCAACTTATAAATGATCTAGTGTGCACAGTGATTTTCACCCCAAAACTATGTGTGATCCAGGGCCATTCTATGAGGAGGCCGATTGGAATGGGTGAACAACGAAGAGGGGTCTATTTGTTCAAAGAAGATTCATCAGGAGGAGTTGAAGTTAATAAAGTAGATGTGAGTGACGTTTGGCATCGAAGACTAGGACATCCGTCAAAGGCAATTATGTCCTTATTCTCTAGAAAAATGGGTTTATTTGAAACCAAAGGTATTGATAGACTTTGTGATGTATGCTTTAGAGCCAAACAGAATCGGTTGCCTTTTGCTTTAAGTGACAATAAAGCTGCAAGCTGTTTTGATTTAATTCACTGTGATATTTGGGGTGCATATAGAGTTGGGTCATTATGTGGAGCACATTATTTTTTATCCATTGTTGATGACGCTAGTAGAGGTTTAATGAAAGACAAGAGTGAAGCCTCTAAATTAGTTATGAGTTTTTGTATGATGGTGAGAACTCAATTTAATGTCAATATTAAAATCATAAGAAGTGACAATGGAAGTGAGTTCACCTCAGGTCCCATCAAAGAGTTTTATGCTAAACATGGGATAGTGCATCAAACGAGTTGTGTAGATACTCCTCAACAAAATGGTAGAGTGGAAAGGAAGCATCAACATATTTTAAATGTTGCAAGGGCACTTCGGTTTCAAGCAAACCTACCTTTGGAATTTTGGGGTGAATGTGCATTGGCAGCGGCATATTAAATAAATAGAACTCCTACCTCAATTTTGAATGGCCTGACTCCATACGAGGTTTTGTTCAACACAAAACCAAATTATGATCACATAAAAACCTTTGGTTGTTTATGTTACGTTCATAAATATCAAAGACAAAAAGATAAATTTGCATCACGGAGTCGGAGATGTGTTTTTGTGGGTTATCCTTTCGGAAAGAAGGGATGGAAAATGTATGATTTGGATACCGGGGAATTGTTTGTGAGTAGAGATGTGGTCTTCTTTGAGAGTATATACCCTTATGCTACTCAAAGGCCTGTGGACAAAAATGGGAAGAAAGATTCAGATCATACTGCACTTGAAGAAAATCTGCGTGATATTTATGCACTAGCGCAACCCAAGGAAGGAACCCAATACAGCGAGTCCAGCGAATCAACCAGTAATGGGGCTGGAAATGGGCCGCACAGTGGTGCAATCCCACCTATGGCACGGATAGAGCCAGCTGTAGAGGTAGACGGCGCAACTGGGACTAGCGGTGAAACTGGGCCTCCTAATGATGGGCCTGGTAGTGTAGGCTCACTGTTAGACAGGGGGAATGAAGCTGCGGACTCCACAACAGAAAATATTACATATATATCACATATATTTTAATTGCCTAATATAATTAGAAACGAGTTGTTTCAGGTCTCAGACATCGACTGTTTGGATCAATTTTTTATTCAATTATCATTTGTGGGTGGGCTTATTTTCTTGATGAAGGATTTTGAGCTGGGTGTTTTTCAATTGGTTATTCACAGTAAGTCAATTTTACGCGTTTTGAAAATACACTGCAAATAGTAGTATTTAGTTATAAATACCAAATTGAGTTGTTTACATTGAGTAATTACAAATTGCTGTATTCGACCATAAGTTACGATTTTTATTTTCGGATATTGGATGGCACTGGTCAAAATTTTAGATAATATGAATTTTTAATGAAGTCCAAGTCCTATAGTTACAAGTATTAATTATTTTCTTCATAGTAGTTATTATTGTGAATAACTATTAGCTTTTTACATTAACTTTTATGTAATATTTGGTTGAGTATAAACAACCTTGTAATGTAAACAAGTTTGTAATCGTATTTTTATTCTTTTGTTTGTTTGTTTGTTAGAGAGTGCTATAAATAACAACAATCTTACAATTGTAATTACTACAAACTATGTAATCATGATTACATTACAAGGTTGATTATATTACATTATGTTGGGTTGTTGCCCAATTTTACCTCGACGGCCCAACGAAGAAGCAACCGCGGCCAAACAAGGCAGTTAGGGTTTTGTGGAGTTCGTGCAGCTACGACATTTAGGGTTTGCGGAATTCCAGCTCATCCTAACCCTTTATAAAGGGCTCGCGTCTCCCCTTTCAAGACACAAGCAAGAAATACCTACAGAGTATTCTGTTTCCACTTTCTTAGACTTGTGAGAGAGAGATTATAAGAGAGGTTGTAATATTGTGCTAGATCAAATCACACATTGTGATTGTGATCGCCCTTGTACTCATCCTTCTGATAGTTGATTGTTTGGGCTCGTTGTCGTCCGTGGTTTTCCCCGTATTGCATTTTCCACGTAATTCTTGGGTGTTCTTGTTTTGTTCTTGTTATCTTTGTTTTACTTATGATTATCTGTTTCATACTATCGCTTCCATAAATTAAAGTCGCTCAATTTCCTAACAATTTCCTAACAGGTGGTATCAGAGCATCAGGTTTAGGATGTCTTCAATTATGAAGGTTGATATTCAAAAGTTTGATGGAGATATTAGTTTTAATCTTTAGAAGGTGCAGATGAGAGCAGTTCTCATCCAACATGGGTTGTGGAATGTTCTGCAAGGACCTCACAAGAAACCCGAAATGATGACTGATGGGCAATGGGCAGCGAAGCAGAAGAAGAGGCGTGGATCATTGTTAGACGAGGAATGGGAGGAACTAGAGTTGAAGACAATTTTAGCTATTTAGTTGTGTCTGGCGCCACATGTCTTGCGAGAGGTGCTCGATAGGGCAACTGTGGTTGATCTTTGGACTCAGCTAGAGGAACTTTACATGACAAAGAGTCTCACTAACAAGATCAGTGTGAAGTAAAGGTTGTACACTTTCCGTATGGCTGAAGGTACTCCTGTGCAAAAGCACTTGAATGATTTTAATTCTATTATTGTTGATTTGGAGAGTCTGGATGTGAAATTTGAGGATGAGGATAAGGCTATTGTGCTTGTTCTGTCTTTACCCCCCTCCTATAAACACTTTTAGGAGATTATGTTATATAGTAATTCTGATACTATATCGTTTGAGGATGTTAAGCCTAATTTGTTGTCGAACGAGAAATTTGACCATGATATCCATGCTGATCCGGCTGAGGGATTAGTTATTAGGGGTAGAACAATTGAGAAAAAGGGGAATGGTAATAGGGGAAAGAACCGTTCTAAGTCTAGGAATCCTCATTCAAATAAGACCTGTAATATCTGTGGAAAATTGGGTTGTCATATTCAGGCTAACTGCTTAAAGTTGAAAAATAAGAAAGGGAAAGAAGAAAAGGAGGATCATGGTAAGAAAATTGCTACAATTGATTGTGTTGTAGAGTCAGAGTCTGATGGTGATGTGTTGCTTGCTACTATATCTTTGGCCACCACCTCTGGGAAGGGGTCAAGTGATGATTGGGCTTTAGATTATGGTTGTACGTATCATATGTGCCCTCATAGGGATTGGTTTTCCATTTATGAGCCTATTGATACTGGGGTTGTGCTTATGGGCAACGATGCTTAGTGCAAGGTTGCAGAAATATATACTGTGCAAATTAAAACCCATGATGGTGTAGTTAGAACCTTGTCTAAGGTTCGTCACATTCCTGATATGACTCTCTGTTTGATCTCCTTGGGTACTCCTGAGACTAATGGTTGCAGGATTTCTATCGAGAATTGTGTCCTAAAGGTGATAAATGGTGCCATGGTGTTGATGAAGGGATTGCGGCAGGGAAGTCTCTATATCCTGCAGGGAGCTATAGTTACAGGAGCAGCTGCAGTTTGTATAACTCCAACAGATGTTGATGCTACGAGGTTATGACACATGAGATTGGGCCATATGAGTGAGAAAGGGATAACCATTCTGAGCAAGGAAGGTTATTTGGGTAGCGCTGGTATGGGTAAGCTTGACTTCTGTGACCACTATGTGTTTGGAAAACAGAAGAGGGTAAGTTTCTCTACAGTGAAGCACCATACGCAGGGGATCATCAATTACATTCATTCTGATTTGTGCGGTCCTTTGAAGGTTCCTTCTTTCGGAGGTAAGTACTACATGTTGACTTTTGTTGATGATTTCTCACGCAAAGTTTGGGTTTACTTCTTGACATAGAAAAATGACATGTTCAAGAAGTTCAAGGCTCCGGTTGAGAACCAGACTAGGAGAAAGATAAAGAAACTTAGGACTGATAATGGTCTTGAGTTTGTTGAGTCAGAGTTTAATGAGTTCTGCGCGATGAATGGCATAGCTAGGCATAAAACTTTGGTTGAAAAACCACAGCAGAATGGAGTTGCAGAATGAATCAATAGGACTCTACTGGAGAAAGCTCGCTGTATGCTTTCTAATATAGGGCATTGGGATCGGAAAGCTTTCTAGGCTGAGGCTATTTCTACAGCCTATTATTTGGTGAATCGTTCACCACACACCTCCATCGACTTTCAGATTCCAGAAGAAGTATGGTCAGGTAATCCTGTTGATTATTCTGTTTTGAGAATATTTGGATGTCCTGTTTATGCCCATGTGAATAATGGGAAGTTAACCCTTAGGGCTGTCAAATGCATGTTTCTTGGTTATGCATTTGAGTCTAAAGGATACTGCATGTGGTGTCCTAAGTTTGAGAATGTTATTCAGAGCAGAGATGTATCTTTCAATGAGACTGTTATGTTATCTTTTGGAAAGAATCATGTTGTTTCTTCTATTGGTGCAGGTGATCAGGAGAATGCCAGTAGGAGCATGGAGATAGAGGTGGAGACTCTTGTAGCTCAAGGTGGAGCTACTGATCAGCCCAACAGGGAGGTTCAGGTTACTAAACCTAATACTATCAGTTCTGATAAGTCTCAGGTGGAGGTTGATTATTCTATAGCTCGTGATCGCCCTCGCAGGGAGATCAGGAGGTGTGCTCGCTACAATGATGATGAGAGATTGATAGCATATGCACTTTCAGTTGCAGATGACATTCCTGAAGGTTTGGAACCTTCAACTTATTCTGAAGCAATCTCTTGCCCGAATTCTCCTAATTAGGTCCTAGCTATGCAAGAGGAGATGGAGAACCTGCATAAGAATCGGACTTGGGAACTTTGTAAGCTACCTAAAGGCCGGAGAGCCCTAACTGCCAAATGGATCTACAAGAGAAAAGAGGGTATTCCTGTAGTTGAAGATGTAAGGTGCAAAGCACGCCTGGTTGTTCGTGGGTGCAACCAGAAGAAAGGTATTGATTATAATGAGGTATTTTCTCATGTTGTTAGACATACCTCTACTAGAGTGCTTCTTGCATTTGTTGCTTTATTTGGCCTGGATTTGGAGCAGCTTGTTATAAAGACTGCAATCCTTTATGGGGAGTTAGAGGAGGAGATCTATATGAAGCAACCTAAAGGTTTTGTTGTTCCCAGAAAGGATTAATAGGTTTGTAGATTGAAGAAGTTCTTGTATGGACTTAAGTATGCTCCTAGACAGTGGTACAAAAGGTTTGATGCCTTTATGATTGGACAGGGTTATACACGCAGTCGGTATGACAATTGTGTGTATTTCAAGCAATATTCTGATGGTTTTTTTATTTACTTGCTGTTATATGTTGATGATATGCTGATAGCTTCCAAGGATAAGTCCTTGATCAGCAAGTTGAAATCTCAACTCGGTGAGGATTTTGAGATAAAGAACCTAGGTGCGGCAAAAAAGATTTTAGGCATGGAGATTCAGAGGAATCGAAAGACTTGTAAATTGTACTTGTCTCAAGGTCGCTATCTCGAGAAAGTACTTGACAAGTTTAATATGGGTAACTATAAGGTAGTTTCTACATCTCTTGTTGCACATTTCAGATTCTCTGCTGAGTATTGTCCACAATCTGAGGAGGACATTGAGAGGATGTCTAATGTCCCTTATTCTAGCGATGTTGATAGCTTGATGTATGCTATGGTGTGCATTAGGCATGACGTGTCACATGTTGTGAGCGTGGTAAGTAGGTATATGCATAATCCTGGAAAGGATCATTAGCAGGTTGTGAAGTGGATCCTTTGCTAGGTGAAGGGTACTATTGATAAGGGTTTGGTGTTTAATAGAAACAAAGCTGCTACGTGTGATGTTACAGGTTTTGTTGATTCTGACTTTGCTGGTGATCTTGACAGGAGGAGTTCCATATCTAGGTATATCTTCACTTTGTGTGCAGGTGCTATCTCTTGGAAGGTATCGTTTCAGTCTATTGCAACTTTATCTACTACAGAGGCTGAGTATGTTGCTGCTACTGAAGGTGTGAAGAAAGCTACTTGGTTGAGGGGCCTTGTTACTGGGCTTGGAGTTCCACAAGCTACTACTGTAGTGTTTTCTAATGGTTAGATTGTGATTCACTTGACTAAGAATGACAAATATCATTCAAAGACCAAGCACATCAATATTAAGTATCACTTCGCCAGAGATATAGTTGGTGCAAGGGAGATAGTTGTGAGGAAGGTTCATATTTCAGAGAATTCTGCAGATATGCTCACTAAGCCTCTCCCTATAGCTAAGTTCGAGCATTGCTTGGACTTAGTTGATGTTCACAGCATTTGATTGCCCTCCGAGGCTCTGCCCTTTGGGGCATCACCCTTCTGGGTGCTTTGGCGGTGTTCGAGAGTTGGTGTTTGTTAAGTCATAATTCATGCATTATTTTTATAATTATTTTGAGTATATTATATATTATTTCGATTAATTTGTTTTGTTTTATATATTTTTCAGGGTTAGTGTTAATTTAATAAAGAGGAGAATAGATGACATAAAAGCTTGGGATTTACACACTTGGCTCCAAGACGGTCCAAAAATAATAATTATGGAAATTATTATTTTCAGAATTATTATTTTGGGTTAGGGTTTCAAGAATTGGTAAAAAGTTACAAATTTTGAGGAAGAAGAAACCTAAGCAAAGAGGGAGAAGAAAAACCCTAAAGAACTAACCCAAGCCTCACCCTATTAATAAGCCCATCCTCCTCTTCTTCTCCATATAACACACCACCCACGCATCTCCACCATCATCCTCCTCCAACGCAACCATCATCCTTCTCACGCCTAACACTACAAACCCACGGCAACCTGCTCATCACCATCATCTCCATCATCATCAGCTTCATCTTCTTTCACCTTCACGCCTAACCCAGCTTCATCATCTCCCACCCATCAACATCATCTTCATCTCCTCATCACCTTCACGCATCATCCTCTATCGCCATCATCAACCTCCATCTCCTTCATCACCTTCACGCATCATCATCGTCATCGTCCTGATCATCATCCATCATCACCATCATCTTCACCACCGTAATCATCATCGTCAACATCTTCATGCACAATCCCCTATCAAAGTAGTGTTTATTATTATTATTATTATTATTATTATTATTATTATTATTATTATT
>JACYFF010031957.1:90889120-90903861 GCA_017589665.1 Selenicereus undatus
TTATTATTATTATTATTATTATTATTATTATTATTATTATTATTATTATTATTATTATTATTATTATTATTGTTATTATTATTAGTTTTATTTTATTTAGTTTGTCGTAGGTTTAATATTAAACATGAAATATTTGAGCTATAATTGTAATTTTAATTTTTACATGAGTGAGTAATTTTTTATGCTTAGAATAATCTTCTTGAAGCCATGCTAAATTAATTATTTTGAAACAAGTTTTATGCTTTAATGCCTAGTTGATTTATATTCATGATTCTTTAACGATTAGTGTTTATCATTTATGAAATTTGTGTTAAATCGATTTGTTGGTAAATTGGTTACAAAGTGTTAAATGATGTTTTTCTAACACGTAATGCTCTAATTTGGTTAAATTTTTGCGGTGGTGTAACGATGATCAAATTAGTAGAGTTTATATCAAGGCTGGACCTAAATAAACTAAAATCTAAGGAAAAACGGGGAAGAACCGTTGGTGGATATCTTCTACAGTTTAACTCATGAATGAAATTAACTTGTGTGTTAATGATAAATATTGATTTGCATGGTGGATTGAAATTATACTAAGTATCTTTCATAAATTTGATAACTTTTGAGTATTATTGGCTGATTAGAGTTAATTTGATTAGTTTGTTGATTTTTGTTCTAATTTTATTAGCTTCAATATAATTTCAATCAACCCCCCCCCCCCAAAAGTATATTCTTTTAGAGTGTCTAGGTAATTTTAGATAGGTTAGATTTTGATTTTTGGAGTGGTTATAATTTTAGATTGATTTATATTCAGTTTTAATATTTAATTACTAGTTTGTTTGAACTTAGACTAAAAATAGTTATTTTTGTTATTTTTCGATTTTAATTCATTCCTAGGGTTTATATAGTGTCCTAATCTGCCCCTATTCAGTTTCTTAATTTTTGGAAATTATTTGATCATTTTTCAGATTTATTTTGTGAAATTGGTATGTGCAGGTTTTTAGGTAATTAATTCTGAAAATTTCGATTTTTAATTTTAATTTACGATTTTTAGGTGTTGTTAATTCCAGAAAATTGTGTCCTAGGATTAGGGTAATTTTATTTATTATTTTCGTATTTTTATTTGTGCAGAATATTTTATTTCCAATTTCAGATTTAATATTCTGTTTAATTATTCTGCAGTAATTGACTGATTTAATTTTCCTGAATTCAATCTGAAATTATTCTGAAGATATATGCTTATAAATTTGAAGAATATTAGTTTAGGTTACTGTTTTTTATTTTTAATATTTATTTTTCTGATTATTATTTGCTGTTTTGATTTTTATTAAAATTTCAGTTATTATTCTGATTTTATTTTTCTGGATTATTTAGGAAATCTTTTTACTGTTTTATTTCCAGAATATAATTCATAATATTTAGGAGCAGCATTGGGTATTTTTCAAAATTTTTATTCATTAGATTTTAATTATTTTAGAATTATTAAGATTAGATTTAGTAAATTGGATTAATAAAATCATTTAGGTTTAAGCTAGCAATTTACAACAATCTTTCCTCGTGGATGGATCCCTACTTTCCTATGCTATAAAAATTAATTAATAACCGAAGTAGTGGTTAAATTTGTAGCTGTCGACAGGCTTTACAAATTTTGACGCCGTTGTCGGGGAAAGAAAATTAAATTGCTAGTTTACTTCTATTTAATTTTACTACTTTTATTGTTTTGTTTTTATTTTAATTTTTGCAGATTGCCAGTAAGTCTCAAGCTTAAAGAGGTAAGAATGTTTACTCTTCGGGAACTTGCTGCCCCTAAGCTAGAAACTCAACCAATGCCTATTACCTATGCTGTTTTAGATAAGCCTTTGAAATTAAACTCAGGATTTATTAATTTATTACCTAAGTTTCACGGATTGGCTGGAGAGGACCCCTATAGACACATTAGTGAATTCCTTATTACCTGTTCTGCTATGGTGCCTGAAGGAATTCCTGAGGACCAAATTAGACTAAGGGTCTTTCCTTTTTCTTTGCTTGGTAATGTTAAGGACTGGTTATATTATATGCCTGCTGGATCTTTATCTACATGGAATGCATTGCATAAATCGTTTCTAGAAAAGTTTTTTCCTGCATCCCGTATCGGATCTGTTAGGAAAGAAATATATGAAATCAAGAAAATGAATGGGGAAACTTTTTGTGAATACTGGAAAAGATTTAATAAACTATGTGCTAGTTGTCCCCAACATCAAATAACTGAACAACTATTAATTCAATATTTTTATGAGGGTTTACTTCCTATGGATCGTAATATGGTTGATGCAGCAAGTGGGGGGGCTCTGGTTAATAAAACCCCAACTGATGTTAGAAATCTATTCAATTTGATGGCCCAAAACACTCAGCAGTTTGGTGCTAGAGATTCACAAGTTAAAAGGGTAAATGAGATAGGCTCTAGTTCATCTCTAGAGAATCAATTATCTCACATTACTACTATGTTAAATAAGATTGTTACTGGGGGTATTCAAAAGACAGTAGTATGTGGTATTTGTTGTCTAGAGGAGCACCTTACTGATGCATGTCCTACTCTACAAGAGGGTAATGTTAATGCTCTTTACTCTAACCAAAATCAAAGGAGGTATGATCCTTATTCGAACACTTATAACGAAGGATGGAGAGACCACCCTAATCTTAGGTATGGCCCTCAAACCAATCCACCAGGTTTTGACCAAACGTCTCATCAACCCTCTAATCAAGATAGGACCAACTTCCTACTAGAACAAGTTCTTAAGAAGATGGACGATAGGTTCCAGAGTATGGAAACAGCTCTTAAGCAAGTTCAAAAGAGACAAACTGAAATTGATATCATAGTGAGCAACTTGCAGGCTCAAATGCAAAATAGGTTTCCATCTCAGCCTTACCCTAACCCTAAGGAAATTGTTAGTGCCATAACACTTAGGAGTGGGAAAGAGTTACAAGAGCCTAGGAAGAGTAGAGAGGTTGAGCCTGAGTTAGAGGTCAAGGGGACTGAACCAGGGTTAGACACAAATTCTAATCAAACTACTAAGGAAATAGGAGAGAAGAAAAGAGAACCTTATAAGCCAATTCCACCCTTTCCTAGTAGATTTAGAAACCTTACTTCTAAGGTGAATGAAGCTAAACAAGAGATCTTAGAGACATTAAGGAAGGTAGAAATTAATATACCTCTTCTTAATGCCATTAAACAGGTGCCTCGTTATGCTAAATTCTTGAAAGAATTATGTACTACTAAAAAAAAATTAGTAGGGAATGAAAAGGTAAGTGTGGGGGAAAATGTGTCTGCTGTTTTTCAAAGGAAACTTCTCCCTAAGTGTCAAGACTCTGGTGTGTTTTCTGTTCCTTGCAAAATAGGAAACCTTGGCTTTGATAAAGCTATGCTTGATTTAGGTGCCTCTATTAATGTTATACCTAGATCTGTTTATGACAAACTAAACCTAGGCGAATTAAAGAAAACGAGTATAGTGATTCAATTAGCTGATAGGAGCAACACTTATCTCGATGGAGTGTTACAGGATGTTTTGGTTAAAGTGAATGAATTAGTGTTTCCTGCTAATTTTTATGTGCTGAACATGGGCAATGCATGCCATGATATTCCCATCTTGCTTGGCAGGCCATTTTTGAAAACAGCTAGGACTAAAATTGATGCGCATGAAGGAATATTAACCATGGAATTTGATGGTGAAGTGATTAAATTTAATATTTTTGATGCCATGAGATTCCCTACTGATGTGAATTACGTGTATGCACTTGATGTTATTGCTGAGTTGCCCCAAGATATTTATGACTTACCCAATAAGGATGAATTTTTGACTGTGCTTACTAAAAGTCTTGATCATGCTGAGTTTCAAAAAGTTCATTACCAGATTAATGATGAGTTACTGGAAGAGATCCAACTAGAGGATCCAGGAGCTTCATGAAGTCGAGCCTAATGACTATAAACAAAGGCACTGGTTGGGAGGTAACCCAACGTTTTCAGGGAAGTTCTTATTTACTTTTGCTTTTATTTTTTATTATTTCTTTCTTTTTGCATGCATTAGGGACAATGCATGAATTAAGTGTGGGGGGGGTGCTTTGTACATTTAATTTCTGCAGTATTTATTCTTGAAAAAAAAAAGTAGAAAATCGAAAAAACAAAAAATTATTTTCTTATAAATAATGCATGATATGAGTTTATGCTACGCTTGCTTGGTTAGAATTTTTTTATTTAGCTATTTTGTATTTTCTTGTTTTATAAGTGAAGACTTCTAAGCATGATAGTTATCCTTTAGAGAAGTTTGAGTTGATCCTCATACATTTCTTTAATGAGTAACGCTCTTGATTATCCATCTTATTTGGTCATGTAATATATCTGATTCAGATGCAATAAAATGACCGAACCCATCTCCTACACTATTGAATTAATTGAATAACTCATTAAAATTGTGATTTTACTTGTCTATTTTTCATCTATGAAAATGAAATAAAAGAGAAAAGAATGTCAAAGTGGGGAATGACAAGTACTCCTTTGAGGCATGCGCTACTGGGTGTCACCCTTTGAGGCAATACTGCCACTGGAAAGCTTGCTTCCCATACTAATGAGCCAATAAAATAAAGAAATAATAAGATGAGAATGAATTATTTACTCCAACACCGCTATTCGGGTGAGTGAGAGACAGGGAGTGTTTAAATTCTAAGACCCTATATGGGCCTCGAATATGTGCGCAATCGGAGTTTCAGCATAAGAAGAAGAGAAAAACAAATACAAGGCAAGTTTATGATCAAATTTAATGGAGTTATTCTACCTAGTTCAATTGTCTCTATAGGCAGACCATGCCCAAATTTTTTCATATTAAATTCTTTTTCGATATCTTGATTGGGGTATGCATAACCCAAAAGAGATGGATAATTATTGATCTTGTTATTTCATTATGGAAATGTTGTGAGGTTGATGAATAAACTCTCTAAGGATAGTTGGATGTTTGGCATATATTCACTTATTGAAGGGGAAAACAAATCAATTTAGTAAAACTCTTTTTTTCTAAAGCAAGCCAAAGCCCAGTATGAACATCATAGTTATGCATGACTTTGTAAGAAAGGAAGAGGGTAAGTTTTTAGGTTGAGTCTAAATTTTCTTTGCACGAGGACGTCCAAAGTCTAAGTGTGGGGGAATTTATTAAGTCATAATTCATGCATTATTTTTTATAATTATTTTGAGTATATTATATATTATTTCGATTAATTTGTTTTGTTTTATATATTTTTCAAGGTTAGTGTTAATTTAATAAAGAGGAGAAGAGAGGACGTAAAAGCTTGGGATTTACACACTTGGCTCCAAGACGGTCCAAAAATAATAATTATGGAAATTATTATTTTTAGAATTATTATTTTGGGCTAGGGTTTCAAGAATTGGTAAAAAGTTACAAATCTTGAGGAAGAAGAAACCTAAGCAAAGAGGGAGAAGAAAAACCCTAAAGAACTAACCCAAGCCTCACCCTATTAATAAACCCATCCTCCTCTTCTTCTCCATATAACACACCACCCACGCACCTCCACCATCATCCTCCTCCAACGCAACCATCATCCTTCTCACGCCTAACACTACAAACCCACGGCAGCCTGCTCATCGCCATCATCTCCATCATCATCAGCTTCATCTTCTTTCACCTTCACGCCTAACCCAGCTTCATCATCTCCCACCCATCAACATCATCTTCATCTCCTCATCACCTTTACGCATCATCCTCTATCACCATCATCAATCTCCATCTCCTTCATCACCTTCACGCATCATCATCGTCATCGTCCTGATCATCATCCATCATCACCATCATCTTCACCGCTGTCATCATCATCGTCAACATCTTCATGCACAATCCCCTATCAAAGTAGTGTTTTTATTATTATTATTATTATTATTATTATTATTATTATTATTATTATTATTATTATTATTATTATTATTATTATTAGTTTTATTTTATTTAGTTTGTGGTAGGTTTAATATTAACCATGAAATATTTGAGCTATAATTGTAATTTTAATTTTTACATGAGTGAGTAATTTTTTATGCTTAGTATAATCTTCTTGAAGCCATGCTAAATTAATTATTTTGAAACAAGTTTTGTGCTTTAATGCCTAGTTGATTTATATTCATGATTCTTTAGCGATTAGTGTTTATCGTTTATGAAATTTGTGTTAAATCGATTAGAATGCATGCTAGTTGACTAAATACAATTTCGATTGATAGTTTAAAAGATTGTAATACGTAAAAGTTATAATCTTTTAGACCTAGGTATCACCCTAGTTAATCATGGATGGCTCAACCTCATCTCTTTTAATTAGGTAATCGCTTTAGATCTTTGTTAAATCGATTTGTGGTAAATTGGTTACAAAGTGGTAAATGATGTTTTTCTAATACGTAATGCTCTAATTTGGTTAAAGTTTTACGCTGGTGTAAAGATTATCAAATTAGTAGGGTTTATATTAGGGCTGGACCTAAGTAAACTAAAATCTAAGGAAAAACGGGGAAGAACCGCTGGTGGATATTTTCTAGAATTTAACTCATGAATGAAATTAACTTGTGTGTTAATGATAAATATTGATTTTCATGTAGGGATTGAGATTATACTAAGTATCTTTCTTAAATTTGATAACTTTTGAGTATTATTGGTTGATTAGAGTTAATTTGATTAGTTTGTTGATTTTTGTTCTAGTTTTATTAGCTTCAATATAATTTCAATCAACCCCCCCCCCCCAGAATTATAGTCTTTTAGAGTGTCTAGGTAATTTTAGATAGGTTAGATTTTGATTTTTAGAGTGGTTATAATTTTAGATTGATTTATATTCAGTTTTAATATTTAATTACCAGTTTGTTCGAACTTAGACTAAAAATAGTTATTTTTGTTATTTTTTGATTTTAATTCATTCCTATGGTTTATATAGTGTCCTAATATGCCCATATTCAGTTTTGTAATTTTTGGAAATTATTTGATAATTTTTCAGATTTATTTTGTGAAATTGGTATGTGCAGGTTTTTAGGTAATTAATTCTGAAAATTTCGATTTTTAATTTTAATTGACAATTTTTAGGTGTTTTTAATTCCAAAAAATTTTGTCTTAGGATTATGGTAATTGTCTTTATTATTTTCGTATTTTTATTTATGCAGAATATTTTATTTCCTATTTCAGATTTAATATTCTGTTTAATTATTCTGTAGTAATTGACTGATTTAATTTTCCTGAATTCAATCTGAAATTATTCTGAATATATATGCTTATAAATTTGAAGAATATTAGTTTAGGTTACTGTTTGTTATTTTTAATATTTATTTTTCTGATTATTATTTGCTGTTTTGATTTTTATTAAAATTTCAGTTATTATTCTGATTTTATTTTTCTGGATTATTTAGGAAATATTTTTAATGTTTTATTTCCAGAATATGATTCATAATATTTCGGAGCAGCATTGGGTATTTTTCAAAATTTTTATTCATTATATTTTAATTATTTTAGAATTATTAAGATTAGATTTAGTAAATTAGATTAATAAAATCATTTAGGTTTAATCTAGCAATTTACAACAATCTTTCCTCGTGGATCAATCCCTACTTTCCTATGCTATAAAAATTAATTAATAACCAAAGTAGTGGTTAAATTTGTAGCTGTCGACAGGCTTTACAGTGTTACAAATTGGTTCAAGGTGGAGACTGTAGGTTTGTGGCCCAATTTTACCTAGACGGCCCAACGAAGAAGCAACTGCGGCCAAACTAGGTAGTTAAGGTTTTGCGGAGTTCCTGTGGCAACGGCAGTTAGGGTTTGCAGAATTCTCGCTCATCCTAACCCTTTATAAAGGCCCCGCTTCTCCCCTTTCAAGACACAAGCAAGAAATACCTACGGAGTATTCTGTTTCCACTTTCTTAGAGTTGTGAGAGAGAGATTATAAGAGAGGTTGTAATCTTGTGCTAGATCAAATCACACATCGTGATTGTGATCGCCCTTGTACTCCTTCTCATAGTGGATTGTTTGGGTGCGTCGCCATCCGTGGTTTTTCCCGTATTGCATTTTCCACGTAATTCTTGGATGTTCTTGTTTTGTTCTTGTTATCTTTGTTTTACTTTTGATTATCTGTTTCATCCTATCGCTTCCACAAATTAAAGTCGCTTAGTTTCCTAACAATTTCCTAACACATTACATTTAGCCAAATGGCACATTAGTTTTTAGCTATTTATATTACTATTTGTATTAGTTGCTTCTAAGAAAAAGTATTTGCTGAATTAATTGATTTTGAAAAAAAATTGAGAGAAAAAGATGATCTCAATATGGTAATTTCAAAAAGTTGATAGAAAGAGATTATTGAGAATTAGCTTTTTGGACTAAGAAGTTAATTTCAAAAGTTCTTTCATGAAAGGAATCAATTAACTGTTTGATTGGATTAAACAATTAATTTTTATCCCAAAATATCTTTTTAGGCCCAAAATTCTTCAAAAATCTCTTTACCAAATATCCTCAGTACATTTGCTTTCAGACCAATTTTTTTATAATGCCTAAAAATGACATATCTAAATTATTTTAGTGGTCATTTTAGTGATACGATTGTAATGTACATGTGTGGTAACTAGTGTAAAACTATGCTGCTTGGAATTTGGCCATGCTGATATTGAAATACTATTGAGTATTTGGCCCAAGCATAGCATCAACTTGGCAACTTTCAGAGAGATTGTATACATTTTTTGGCAAAAAAAATGAAGAATCAATTTATATGTGTCTATCTCTAAGTGTTAAGTATCTAATGTAGACATTTGAAGGAAAGTACAAAGCTTAGAAAACATTTAATATAAATATTATAGAGAAATAAAAAGTCCAACTAATATGAGTTTTAAATAGAAATAATCAGATCTCTCTCCCTTCACCTTTTTGGAAATTATTTTTTACACCATGACCTATTGAATATATTTTTTATCCTACTTAATATATGATATTAATTATTAAAATCCACAAAAACCGATGAAGGGTTAAGCAGATCCATGAAAAGACAATATTAGCCTTATTAAATGCGAAAAGACATAAAAGCAAAGGTTGTTGGTGGGCTGTAATGATCAGAGCATGCCTTGCTTCTTCACTTCTTCTCTTTCTACTCTTCACTTCTTCCCATTCATGAGTTTTAGATTAGGGTTTGGCATGGTGGTGTGAAAATTATACCCTAATTTTGCTGAAGAAGAGTCACCATTTCAGTTAGAAAATTCGACATTCCATTTTGAACGGTGATTGAAGATAGAAAACTCGACATTGCCCTAATTTTGCTGAAGAAGAAAAACCATCTCAGTTAAAAAACTCGACATTTTAGTATCTGTAGCGGAAGTGCGTCGTGGTTTAACATCAAAATTTCGAAGTGTTTGTGGTCAACAGAAGAACCTGAGGTAAGAAACTAGACATTCTCATTTGAGTTGAAATTTTTTTTATGGTTTGGGAGGTTTTCATGTTAAAATTTATGTTTGGTTGTGAATTGCCTTTGTATAAATGTACCAATGCTTAACATGGTAGTTGTGATTTTATACCTTGTTAAATATGGGTGCATTTTTGAACTAAATCAGTTACTGAATACTCTGTTTCTTCTTTGTTTAATGGTTTGATGATGTTTTGGAGATTAGATAGAGTGTGAGTTCAAGGTTGTGTTTTGGTTTAAGAGATGGATGATTGATATGGGCAGTAGGGATTTTGATGAGTACCAGCTAATACATTTGGTAAGGGAAGCCAGGAAATTTCTTGCTAAGCCTAATGTGAAGGGCGCTCCTAGGTATTTTTTCATTTCTTGTTATCCCCTACATGCTCGAACACATAGGTGGGCTATTAATACTAATAAGGATTTGCTGGAAATGGTTGATAGATAGCTTGGTAAAAGGGCTTACATTGAATTCTTCATTGTGGATAGGGAAAATGCTATAAAAATAAATCAAATTGTGGAACAGCTTGATGGAGAGAATGTTGAGGTTGGTGTCCCTACCATTAAAGTAATGGATAACACTAAGGAAGCTTTAGTTGCTAGAGAGGAATTAGAAGAGAATGATGAGGCTGAAAGTGTAGGACATAATAAAAAAACAGGGAAGAACATCTTAAGCGATGACACTATTGCAGGGCAGGGAATGAATGAACACAGAGATAAGCAGTGGATGTTGAAGACTCAGTATGGGACAATATTGTTGCCTCTATAGATAAGACATTGATGAGGATGAATTTTGAGAAGAAGCTAAGTCCTACTCATATATCCTGTATCTAAAAACAAGATGAAGTGCTTCAGGTGGTGTTGTAAAGTCCAAATGCAACACAGGAAAGTATATACGTGTACCTAGACACCAAAACAAATAAAATCTTTTCATCTCATTCCCCAAGCAAGGCAAGCACTTCAAAACCCTCAAACATAAGTAAAGGTAAGGGAGTGTATGAACCAGTACTAGTGACAAGAAGCTCACCCAGGACAAAAAGGAGTGAAGATATGATACCTAAACATGCCCCTACAAGATCTTCACCTAGAGCAAAAGGGAAGGGGATTATTATCTATGAACCTATCTGTACAAGATCTTCACCTAGGGAAAAAAGAAAGGGGATTGTTATCTCTAAACGTACCCCTACAAGGTCCTCACTAGGGCAAAAGAAAAGGGGATTGTTATCTCTAAACCTACTAGTGACAATGATTGGGTAGATTATGAGGACAGTGAAGGGGATGATTCTTCTGATGAAATTGTTGTTACTGAAAGTGAACGTGGTTCTTCTGATAGTAGTGAGGTCCCTTTAGTAGATAAAGATGACATATTTGACAATGAGAGTGAGGATGAGTTTGATACACTGGACATAATCTATATGGGTGGGAGATGGTGGGAACCACAATTAGATGGTTCAATTGAGATTATGCAATGGGATTTGTTTAAGGAAAAATCAAAATTTCTTGAGGTTATTAGAGATTATCAGATTCACAAAGGTTGGTATTTCAAGAAAGTAAAGAATGAAGGTTCAAATTACACTGCTGTTTATAGAGGTGAGCATTGTGGTTGGAGGATCCATGCTTCACTACTTCATGATGGTATCACATTCCAGGTGAAGGTTATTAGAGGTAGCCATAATTGTTCAAGGCTCCAAAATAACTCAGCTGCATCTGCTCCATGGGTGACAAGGCATTTGCTTGAAGATGTGAAAGCTAACCCTAGCATTTGAAAGCTAACACTTTGATGAGCATATATGGGTTGTTAAGACCTAAGCACATATTGAGCATTGCAAAGAACAAGATAATTGAGATGCTTCAAGGAAAACAAGAAGAAGGTTAGTGATACTTAGCCATTTACATTGTGATGGTGAAGGAAACAAACCTTGGAATTTTGTGTTACATCATTGGCAAGACCCAGTAAAAGAAGGTGAGCATCCTACTTTCTTTAGGATGTTTATATGTTTTGAGGCTTATAAAAGAGGCATTTGTAGCTAGTTATAGGAAATTAATTGGTGTTGATGGGTGCCATCTGAAGGTCATATACAAAGGAATTTGGCTGACAGCACTTGGGCTTGATGGGGAGAGTCCTTTATTCCCCATTGCATATGCTATTGTAGAAGAGTCCAAGGACAACCGGTGTTCCTTCTTAAATACTTTGAGATGAGTCATAGGGGATGACTTGGGTGGTGGGTACATCTCCATTGCAGATAGATGCAAGGTAAGCCCCTCATACTTCATTTTTTTCCTTTGATTGCTTTGAAAATTGTGAGGGAATTTACTTCTAATTGTTGTGGAAATTGATGGGCCGTTATAGCTACAATTCAGACAATTTTCCCAGCTCCAAAAAGAAGGATCTGCATAGTTCATTACATGAGAAATTTCAAGAACTTGTTTCCAGGGCCCAAATTAAAGACACTGGCTACAAGGGTAGCAAATGCATATAATTTTTGTCCATAAGAAGGCCTTGGATGCCTTGGAGAAAGAGAATCTTGCAGTTGTCACATGGTAGCTTGACGAGCCCAAAGAGCATTGGTGTAGGTATTTATTTGACACCACTACAAAAGCTCCTGATAATTGCACAAACTTTGTTGAAAGCTTCAACAATGTGATCAATTGGTATAGAGATAGGCCTATGTTTTCCCTGTGTCAATATATAAGGGAGAAGTGGACTCAATGGATTGTTGAGAGGAGAGAAATTGTTGAAACTTGGAAAGACAAAGTTGTCCCAAGTGTGAAGGCTGAGTTGGAGAAATTATAGATAGATAATTAGGGGTTGACAGTAGGGTTTTGTAGAGATTCATTGTTTGAAGTTACAAAGGGGAAAACCAAGTTTATTGTAAACCTTGAAGAAAGAACCTGTGACGGTAAACATTGGCAGATATCAGGGGTTCCTTGCAAGCATAGCATTAGATGTATCTTGCACATGAATCAGAAGACAGAGGACTGGGTACATGAGTGCTACAGTGTTGAAAAACTTAGGCAAGCATACAACTTCAATATACACCTGGTTAAAGATCTAATTTTTTGGCCAGCCATGGATGATGTACCTTTCTTAGCACCTCCACCTGTACAAAAGAAGAGAGGCAGAGCTCCCAAAAATAGAAGAAGGTAGAAAGAAAACAAAAGGATGTAAGACAATGGGATGTAGAACCTGTAAAGAAATTGGACACAACTCAGCTACTTGTCCATCAAACCCAAACAAAAAGTCCAAAGAAAAAGGGAAGGGAAAATCAACTGACGAAAATGGGAAGAAGAAACCTTTCTAAAGCCCAAGAAATCCCAAAGACTTCATGAAGAAAACTATAATTCATTGTTCATCATCTTCAGCACTCACCATGAGCACTCTCTCACACTTGTAGCAGCTAGACCCACGGTCTTCAAACACAAACAAGCCCGCATTTTCAGAACAACTGACAACTTGCAAGCCAACAACTCCTACAAAGCATAAAGCTTCAAAGACAATAGAAGGTATGCAGAGCAGGTTGAAGAAGCAAAAGCTGAGCAAGTGAAGACATTGATTTTTGGACATTGATTTTTTTGGACATTGGTGGTTGTCAAACTTTTATTGCATTTGCTTTATTTGCCTTCTTTTTAGTGGCCTTATATTTTTAGGATGATGTTATGATGTTATAACCAGGGCTAAGGTTGGTCATTTTTTGGGGATGTAACCTTATAGTTCCATCTTCACCTGCTAATGTACTCAAACAGTTGCAAATGCAATACAAGATGCAAGTTGTGCAAAAGGTTCTTGTTTATAACTTTTCTTTCAATATCAGGATACATTCATCACATGCATTACTATACTTGCTACAGACACTAACCATTCCCAACCAAAATAGACAACCCCAATTCCCCCACCCCTAGTTAGTACATCATATCTTCACTGCCATTGCAATTACAACTAATAGGAAGATACCACACATAAGCATTACAATCCTATATGTATTCATGTTTCTATCTATTATCCCTTTCATCTCCATTCTCATCTCCATGACATCATTTGCTATGCGAGTCGTCTGGTCCCTCAGTTCAATTATTAGTTCATTGTAATGGCAACCACCACCAACTGCCAGTTATCTTCCTTTGCTTCCAGGGGTGCTTTGAGATAACTGCATGCCTCCTCTCATTTCCTCTTCCTCAACCCAGAACAAAAATCCACCACATTTGATAAAAGCAAAGTAGGGATGAGGAAGTTCTTCTGAGATCTGCTAACATTGTATTCAATCTCACATGTCGAGCTATATCTAGGAAATATGAATTTCTTGTCTCTAGTATCAGATCCTTGGTCTGAAGTACCATCCATGCTTCTTATTGTCTCCCGCTACAACCCAAAAATCAATTTGGATAAAAAAAATCCATGAACAAACCCTAAATTTCAAAGCATAGCAACCCAAATTCTGGGCTTCAATTTTTGGGCACCAAATGGGTTTTGCTCAATAATTTCCCACCAAACTATTTAATTATCAAAGAAACAAGAAATTCCTCATGTTACCTTTCAATGGAGCTTCGTTAGGTAGCTATGGTGCAATGGCAGAGTAGACATCCTTTTAATGGAGCTTCATCGAGGGATAATGACGAACAAAAGGAGAGACAAAAAAGCTTCTTTCACCTTCTTATTTTAGCTATAAAGTAGACCTCCTTTCTTTAAATGTAGATGGCTTTTTGGAATTATATATCATTTTCCTTTTCCCTATCATGCCTCTCATCGGAATTGGTATATTTAAATATATATTACTAAAGGTAATATACCTCTTAAATAATTTCATTCCCTGGTCAGCTAAGATATAAATATATTTCAGTGTTAATGGTGTAAAAAATAATGTCCAAGAAGGTGGAGAGAGATAAATGTGATTATTTCATTTTAAATATAATATCTCAAGTAAGAAAAATAAAGTCTTAAACTGGACACAAGATGACAAGAAGAATACTCAACAATTGAATATTGCATATACGAAGTGAAAATTTTAAGGACTGTTACATTAAAAAAAAAAAAACCTTCAAACGTAAACTGGTAGTGCCCACTTCTTTTTTTTTAAAAAAAAAGGTAAGAACATGCCCCTTTTGTACAGAGATTTATTTATTTATTTATTTATTTTACGAACGTTTTGAAATGTTGAGTTGAAAAACATTAACGCATGCAACATTGATGTGCAACGTATAGACTCGCAGACGCGCCCCAAACAAAGGATTTCTGCAACAGCCAACAGCGAATCAGCGATAAACATACTATCATTTACTCTCTCTCTCACTACACACACACACACACACACACACACATATAT
>JACYFF010031957.1:90904261-90919058 GCA_017589665.1 Selenicereus undatus
TATATATATATATATATATAACATTTCAAATCTAATATTTGAGACATGGCAAGTTCTTAGAATTTCGTAATTAATTTTTAATCTAAATTTAAATCTAAGTCTATTAAAAATAATAAAAGATTTCTGACTTCCATTATTATTATTATTATTATTATCATTACTTTTTCCTTTGTTTTTAAAAATATACACTAAAAGATTGTAAGTCTAATATTGTTATTGCTGCCTTTTTATAAAAAATATCATAAAAGATTGCAATAAAATGTTTGCCTATTCATGTCACACCATTATAATGTTGAGAGTAATAATACCAAATAATAATAAATAGAGATTGAATTTTTTATTTATTACCTTTTCTTTGAACATAAATATAAATAGGAAATATTAAATGTCTATATGATATGATGACAATTATAAACCCTATACATAAGATAATGCTGCCAACGTTAATTATCACCAAAAGGTATAAAATTTCTTTTGATTTTGAGAGAAGAAGAGTTCAAGTAGTTTGCAAAACCCCAAATGCACATAATTCAATATTTGCATTCTCATCAACTAACATTATCAATTAGTAATAATATCTCAAATGATCGGGGTATTACTGTCGTTCAAAAAGGACAAGGCTTGGCTTAAAAATAATTAAACATAACTAAGATGAACATCGTTACCACCACATGGCATTTGTAAAAGCAAACCATCAAGCCAACATGCAACAGTGACTAACGATCTCAAAGTTTACACCAAGATATAGTAACTCTTAGTAGAGTATATAGTTTTAACATCAAAATATCTCACAATACAGTGCTCAAAACATTTTAGCACTACAACACCACTATTCCTTTCAGACTTTCTCGCTCACTTATCTTCTCCAATCGACCTACCAGCTGGAGGGCGATTCCCTAAGCATTTCCCTAAAACAAAACATGAAAACATTCCGAACTGTGAGAAGAAGTTCAGTACATGCATTTCTGTATTGTTAAATGTTCTTCGAAATACTGATTGGGCCCGCATTGTAATTCATTTTAATTTAAAACAGAGAATGAGATAAATATAAAATTGCATTGTCAATTATTATTCGATAGTGAATCCCTAGTAACTGTTACGACATGAAGATAGGTGTACACCTGCCAAGCCGATCGGGGGACCTGACCTGAACCTGCGCAGGTAACTGGAGGGCAATATCCTGTAATTGATAATTGATGGGGTCACTAATTATGTGATATACCGCTAATTAAACTGATTCATTGATATACTTACCAGAGCATTATAATTTTGATAAATACGTGCTAATTTCTAAAGATACAGACAATAAACATACTTGAGGCTTTTAATGAAATGTCACTAAGTCAAATTATGCACAAAAGGGGAGGAAATGATAGTTTGGGTCCTGATTCTACGCAAAAATATCGTTATAGGAGCATATAGTTAGCAAATGTATTTATTTTAATTCACAGCTAATACTTTAGTAAAGGAAAAGTAAGGGCGTAATAGGGGCTAAAGTAAATGACTCATAACCTAATCTCCCGATCTCCATTTGAGACAAAATTCCACAACATAGAAAACGTAAGAAGTCCTGAAAATTTTTTATTTGGAACACAAAACATGATTCCCACGATAAGGTTCCCAAAATGGAGCTAGAACACAAGTGTGCCAGTTTTGGTCTAACCTGCGCAGTTCTAGAAAAAAGGTCATAACGTTTTCCATAGACCTCCGATTAAGGCGATTCAAACGCCATTTGAAAGCTGACTCACTAATCTATCTACCCACCAAAAATATAATTTTTGGTTGGGCTATTCATTACTAGTTTATTAGCAAAGCCCGCCCTATTTTTTGCCATTTCCCAGCCCCTACTGTCATTGCTTTCTCCTCTCTTTTCACACAAATCCTCATCTAAAATCACTCGTTAAAATCATATAACAAAGCTTTGGTCCTTCCCATCACCATACAAAACCAGCACACTTAATCTCACTTTACAATCATAAACGTCAAAGATTCATTTCTCAATCAAATATACACAAATAACATGCTTGCTATTAAACAAAGGTTAATTAAACCTTGCATAACCATTAAAACCCTAAGTTTTGGCCAACTTAGATTCACCCTTAACTCCTCCAAAACCATCCAAAACTGCAACAACTCCATCATAATGATTAATAATGCTAAAGATCACCAAATCAAATACAAATGAATCCATAAATATGTTTTTAACTTACGCTTGCATGAACATGATCAACCTTAACATGTACTTACTATCCAGCTTATCGAACAACTAAAACATCCAAAATAATTCTTATTTCTATCAAAACAATATGATCAACCACCAAAACAATAAAAACAAGAATCAAAACTAAGATTCAAGTAAAATCAATAAGAACAAGGTTAGGGTTTACTCACTTTGCTTGAAGAAAAATAGGTGAAAGTGATGTTTGATGGTTGAGGGGGGGTGTGGGGATGGCTGGTGGTTTCCTTGGTGGCCCGAGGGTGGCTATTGGGTGGTAGGAATAGTACAAATTAGCAGCTGAGAGGGCTGGCAGCCGTGTAGAGAGAGAGAGAGAGAGAGAGAGAGAGAGAAGAGAGAGAAAATGTGGTTTTGGATTTGGGTTGTACTTTTTTGCCTAGTCTAACAAACGTGGCTGAGTTGTTATCTTGAGAAAATGAATTTTACCTAACTATGGTTAGGCTTAATCATGGTAGTTAGTTAGGCTAACTAGACAAGCCTGTTGGGCTTCCAATTGGGCTAAAATAAGTTGGGTTCGGAAATAAAATGTTTTGTAACGATAATGTTTTTGCATAACTCAAAATTAAAATTTTGTGATATTACGTTAAACAAATTAAATAACGTAGATTGTAATTATTAGGCCCTACTATCAATTCTCCCAAAATTTTAGTTAATAATTAAATAAATAAATAGATAAAACCCAAATTGCCAAGTAAGGGCCCAAATGAAATTATTATTATTTTTTTCCCACCGAAATGATGAAATGCGATAAATAAACATAAGAAAATCATTAACATAATGTAATTAAATAAATAAATAAAATTTACGGTTGGGCTATTACAACCTTCCCCCTTTCAAGCGTTTCGTGCTCGAAACTTATGAACTTTGTCATGTCATGTAAAATTACCTCAAATAAATGTGGACACTTGTTTTTCATTTCCTCTTCAATCTCCCAAGTGGCTTCTTGGGAGGTATGGTTTGTCCAAAGCACCTTAACTAGTGGTATCTGCTTGTTGCACAACTGCTTAATCCAGCGATCTAGTATTTGGACTGGACGCTCCTCATATACTAGATCTTTAGTGATTTCAAGAGGCTCAAATACAATGGTGTGGTTTGGATTTGGAATATACTTCCTGAGCTGAGAGTTGTGAAACACGTTATACATGTGTTCTAGTTCTACATGCAGATCCAGCCGATATACTATGGGATTCAACTTTTCAATGATTTCATATGATCCAGTATATCTTGGACTCAATTTGCCTCGTACTCCGAACCTACTGATACTTCTAGTTGGCAAAACTTTCAGAAAAACTTTATTGCCTACTTGAAACTCCAGAGGCCTCATTCTCTTGTCCGCATAACTCCTTTGCCGACTTTAGGCAGCCCTAATGTGCTCCCGAATTTTTCTTATTGTTTCAATCATTTTCTGGATCATTTTGGGACCTATGATCAATGCCTTGTCCAAATCACTCCAGCACAGTGGGGTTCTACATTTTCTCTCGTGTAAAGCCTCAAACGGGGCCATTTTTTATGGTGGATTGGTGGCTATTGTTATAAGAAAACTCCACCAACGGTAAATCGTCTTTTCACTTCCCTTGGAACTCTAATACAAAAGCTCTTAACATGTCCTCTAGAATTTGATTCACTCTTTCAGTTTGCCCATATGTTTTAGGGTGGTAAGAGCTACTAAAGTTCAATTTGGTCCCAAAGGATTTTTGAAGTACTTGCCAAAAACGGGTTTGGAATCTTTGATCCCTTTCTAATACTATGTCTAAAGGGATGTCCTGCAGGCAGACTATCTCCTTAACATACAGTCGGGCTAGTTTTTCAACCCGCCAAGTATCCCTAATTGGCAGAACATGGGTCGACTTAGTCAGTCGATCAACTATGACTCATATAGCATTCTTCTTCGAGGCAGAAAGGGGTAAACCCATACCGAAGTCCATTGAGATCGAATCCCACCTCCAAGTGGGAATTTCTAGGGGTCACAGTTCACCCATGGGATGCTGATGCTCTGCTTTAACCTTCTGGCAAGTTAGACACTTGTCTACTTATTCTACAACCTCCTTTTTTATATTATTCCACAAGAAGTATTGTCTTAGGTCTCTATACATCTTGGTGCCTCCTAGATGCATTGAGTGGCGAGTATTGTGAGCCTCCTCTAGAATCTATTTCCTCAATTCCTCATTTTTGGCACACATAGGCGATTCTAGAATCATAGGGTCCCATTCTCAAGCACTACAAACCCAGGAGACTTCCTTTTCTCTGAATTTTGCTTTATTCTTTGGAGTTCAGGATCACTTTCCTAATTTACTCGAATTTCCCCCACTATGGAAGGCTATAAAGTAAGTGCTGATAATTGGACATTTGCTTGCCCATGGGACACTAGTTGAATTCCCAAATTCTCAAGCTCTTTCAAGAGACTCAACTGAGTAATCACCGTAGTGTTTGAGCTATGTTACACCTTCCTACTCAGGGTATCTACTGCAACATTTGCTTTTCCTGGATGATATTGAATCTACAAATCATAGTCTTTAAGAAACTTAAGCCAATGTCGTTGTCTCAAATTGAGCTCCTTTTGGGTGAAGATATACTTCAGACTTTGATGGTCAGTATAAATCTTGCATGGTACCCATATTAGTAATGTCTCCAAATTTTTAATGCAAAGACCACGACTGCTAACTCTAGGTCATGGGTAGGGTAATTTTTCCCGTAAGAGTTGAGATGTCGAGAGGCATAAGCTACGACTTTGTCTTCCTGCATCAAAACACATCCTAATCCATTTTTGAAAGGATTAGGGCGGTAGTTAATCGTTGTCTTAACTCCTGAAAAGCTCTTTGGTATTTCCCTGTCCACTCAAATTTATTCGCTTTTTTCAACATAGTGATCAGGGGCGAAGCTATTTTTGAAAAGTCTTTGATGAACCTTTGATAATAGCCTATTAAACCCAGAAAGCTCCTAATCTTAGTGACTTTGGTAGGACTTGACTATTCCGTGATTGCCTTCACCTTTCGAGGGTCAACTTTGATTCCTTCTTTTGTAACCACATGTCCTAGGAACACTACTTCTTCCAACCAAAATTCGCACTTCTTTAATTTGCCATAAAGTTGATTGCTGTGTTAATATGTTACCGCAAGTGCACGGTGCCAGTTGTGGCTAGCAACGACATGTACGAGTTGTGTCCACGAGGAACTTGGTTTTAGTCATCAGGTTGACTGCAACACTCAATCCAAGAAAAAACATATTTAGGTTGATATATTTGAACGCTACTGAAACTATTTACCTCGATGATAACAAAAGTCCTAGGTTGGGATTCACCACACTATTATGCTCTTTCAAAACTAAATCATACGAATCATCCCACGCAAATAACTGAAATGGAATGGTTGCAAGTTAAAGTACATCTACGCCTTTTCTCAAAGGTCATTAGACTGGTTTAGCAATCCTAGTTATCTATTTTCATGAAACTAGAATCAACAAAACCACAAGATTAAGCAACCCACTATTCCCAATTGAACCCCTAACTATTTTCATGTTAAGCAATCCAATTGCTCACAAAGCAGCTCTAAGTAGAGGATTCAACTTTCGTTTATCTCCTAAACCCCCAATTAAGAACGTGAATTTAACCCTCTCAGGCAATTCATCAAACGCGTGGCGTAGTAACTGAGAATTCAATCATAAACATTGGCATTCATTCATAAAGACCTAGAACATGAATCCAAATCGTATAATAGAGGCTAATCCCACCCTAAGATAGGGGATTTATGCACTAATCATCATAATCATTCCAACTGCAAACAAGAAATTAAAAACCATGACGAAAGATATAAACTTTGATAGAAATTGCAGGGAGAAGGGAAGAGAAACGTACTTTAATCAATTGCCAATGTCAATTCACAAATCAGAACAAAGAATTAAACACTCTAATCGAATCTAGTTTAGTGCCAAAGTATTTGAGAAAGAAAACCTAAAGTCGCCCTCTAAAAACATCTGGAAAAAGTTAGATACCAGATAACCCAAAAACTGCCCCGACAAAATAGTTAAGTCGCGAAAATCAAGAGGACACACAGGCGTGCAAAAACGCACGACGACCTACTTTTGCAGGAAAGTTTCTGACTCCAGCGCTTGGCCATGCTTCAGTTGCACACCCGGCCGTGCACCTTTCTGGCTTCAATTACTGACTTGGACAACCATGCATTCAAGCACGGCTAACCAAGCAAGTACCATTCTCTTCATTCTTGAAGCCTTTGAGCCGTCCAATTGATCCTCGAATCTTGTTCCTTCCCGAAACATTGGTCCTTGCTCACTTTTGACCCGATAAGCACCGAAATTCTTCGAATTGACGTCAACACCCCTACAAAAAGGGGAATTGATCCAAATAAGATAATCAAGAGCAAAAATGAGCAACTTTTACCAAATCTTCCACTAATCGTAGGGAATATATAGAGGAGGTGAGTGGAATTGAATGGTCAAAAATAGTAAAAATAGAGGTTTATCAACTCCCCCATGATTATTCGTTGCTTGTCCTCAAGCAAGACTAAGGCATGAATGAACTGATAGGGGATTAATACCTCTAGTTTCTCACCTCCTCGGGCAAGATCAGTGGAACGACAACCAAAATGAGTATGAATGCACATAACTAGTGGGATAACTCAAGGCATGAACATTTAGTTTTGAAACTCATTTAAAATCGATTGAAAACTACACCATTCAACTTGACATCCAGTTATCCCGTATTACACCCGTATCCTCATTAAGATGCCTCCGAACAAGCGGTGGACTGGAAGGCCGGGTAGTAACTCTCATATTGGGAAATAGAGCAGATGCACTCCCTCTCATGTGTTTGAAAATATATGGCTCTGTCAATCATCCTCCCAAGTGTAGCAACCTTACCATAGGCTTGGTCAATCTCTCGATCCTCCACTACTAAAATGCACATGCTAATGACAATCAAGAGGACTTATTAAGGCTTGTAATGGGGTTTAGGCAAGAGGTAAGGAACGGAAATTAGTTTGGGAATGTGGAGTTAAAGCTACCAAATTAAGAGACATCACGCATTCCAAACATCACACCATGCTATCATACCATCCCAACCAATCATATCAATTTGTAAACCACCTTGAATGGGCCTAGGGAGTGAGTTGAGACAAATCATAACGAGCCAACCATGCCAACATTTTATTTTTCATTCATACTCTTTTTCTTTCGTTTCCTTTTTTTTCATTTTTCTCCGGTTGGCATGGGAGGCAATTTACAAGCTTAACTTCAACTCATTCCCTGCATAGTATTAACCCCAAAAGCATAATGGAGGACAATAGCAAAGCTTTATCTCCTCAGTCAATACATCAAAAGGTAGTCAAACAACCACGTTAGCTGACACCTCACACTACTAAACAAAATTCAATGCGACAAAGTTTCACTTAATCCTGGCAAAAGGGTAGGAAATCATACGGGGCCAAGGGGTAAGTGATTACGTTTGCAATAAGAGAAACCAGGTAAAGGCACAAAGGGTTAGCGAGGGGTGTAATATAATTGTCAGGAAGGCCGTTTGGCTATGTGGCTACTGATTAAACAAAGAATGCCTCTATCACATCATCAAATGCATAGCATATATGTAGCCCTAGAGACAAACATACCAAGCTCTAAAAGGAATGCACATGGGAGTGTCACACATGAAATGAAACATTGAGACTATAAGATGCATAGTCTGATCAGGCCCAAAAGTCTCATGGGTTAAACTACCAAATGCACAACTAGCCGACTTGAAAGGAGTAATCAAGCATGATAAGGGGGCTTCAAGGGTAACCAGTATGCAAAGGTCAAATAGTGCAGTTAAAGCATTTCAAAATCATTTAAAAACATTTGCCAAAAACATCCCAAAATTATACACAACCACATCAACCGACTGACCACCAATGTCTTGGCTCATCATCACATGAGGGTTTTTCAAAAAAAAAATTCTTTGAAAGAAATAAAATCTAACTAAGAAAACAATAAAGCGCAATAGAAGACAGAGAAGAAGAGGGTAAGAATGATTACCTTAGAAGCTTATGTGCACCCAACTCGATCAAGTCTCCTTTGCGATGCAAACATCTAACCTATATGCTTCGAACTACATGCTCTACTAAATAGGAAATGAAAATATAAAAACAAAAATGCTACTAATGGGTCCTATGTATGCAGCTAAATCCTAAATATGAAATAAGAAACTATATGTAGTGAAACTAAATAGACCCTAAATGCAAGTACTGTGAGGATGTACGTACACTACACTAATCCCTCCCCCATGCTTGAGCTTTTCATTGGCCCCAATGAAAGAAATAGACATGAAATGCAAGGGAAGAGGGAAAATACTCACAATACATCAGTAGGGGTCGGGAGGACCCTGTGGTTGCCAATCTGGCGTAGGGTAGGGCCACTGGAAATGCCCATAGGTGTAGTAAACAAGGTGCTCAAGGTCCCACTGGCAGCGGTCCCACTCATCTTGCCTAAGAAGGAGCTTGGCATGGTCTTGAGAGTGTTGCTCGCTTATATGATCTAATCGCAGGTGGAGGTGAGGGAACACGTTAGATAAGAACTAACGAAGGGGAATCTCCTCTAAGTCGGTGGGGTGGGAGGGCCCGACCTCATCAGGAGTAGTACCCGCATGAAGGAGTTGTGGTTGTGGCCCGGGTGCCAGTGAGGTGTCTGGTATGGCGCCCGTATCTCGAGGGCGCGAATCAGGGTCGGCGTCCCTGGTAGCACCCTCACCGTCAATATCATTGTCATAGCTCCAGTTGGCTTCATTGGTGAAGGTGGTATGCGGGGTATTGGGTAAGGGAAAGAGGGCATGACCGTGATGGTTGACTTAGATTTGGCCGCCCACCATTATGAAAATCTCAATATAGACACAGGCCTCTAAGTTGAGGCGGGCGCCGTCACGAAGGATGGGCAACAACAACAACAACAACAAACTCCCAAAGTGGGTCCCGCTTTCGCGGGGTCTGGGGAGATCCAGCTGTAGGCAACCTTACCTCTACCGGTATTCCTATCCATAGAGAGGTTGATTCCATAAGACCCACAAAAACAGTTTTGAGAAAAAGGTTTGAATGGGAAACGATTGCAAAACCATTTACCGAGGTAAGAGAAGTAAGAGAAGTAAGAGAAAGGGGGTAGAGACATACCTGGACAAATCGTGGGCGCTTGGCGTCGTCACGAAGGATGGGCATGAGGGGAAAAAGGTTCCCTAGCCCTAAACCATGGGCAAGAGCTGTGACAACGCCGCCCGCAGCAATGACTGAGGTGCGACTCTTAGCTTGCTCCTCAAGTTGGGTTAAGATATGAAAGCAGTGTATGGAAGGACTCTACGCAAAGCCATCCACAGAAAAAACAACTCGCCCCTCCTAGGCACCCCTTGACTATCAAATCGGGGAAATACAATATTCGCCGTGAGGCGCTGAAGGTACCTAAGTACGGGTTTGCATGTAGATGTGGCTTTGGAGGAGCGGGAAACATAAGGGTGGCCATGACATGTAATATTTCCCCAAAATTCACTCCGACCATACTCCCTACGAACAAAATCAGCCGTGCCACCCGGTGGGAGTTGTAATAATTCGCTAAATAGGGTGAGATTCATCTCACGTGTGAGATCGCCTAATCAGAAGCGAATGTAATTGTGATAACCCCCCCCCCCCGTAGTATCTATAGTGAACTAAAGAACTCCCACACGAACTTTGCATACATAGGGAATTGCAATTGCACATAGTCACGCCAACCCAAATGACCAAGCAATGTATTCATATCATCCCACATGCCTAATGTTTGCAATAATTCAACATCAATGTACTTAGGTGCACTAATATTCCTGGTAACCAAAGCATCATATCGTTCACATTGCACATCATCCACAAACACAATACCATGCTTATTAATCACATGAGGAAGATTAGATTGAGCACGGTTACCTCACAGGGGAGCCGGTGGGCGAGTGGGAGCCCGGGAAGGTGTCGAGGAGGGCGTGACTGCCTTACCTTTGGTCTTGGGAGCAATTGAAAAGCAAAGAAGCTTAAATCAGCCTAAAGTACTCTTGATTAAGCAAATGAATCAACTAATGGAACCAAACAACCCAATTGAATGCCAAATCAACCAAATTACACCAATTCAAGCAAACAATCAATTCAATGAGGTGCCCAAATGCACCAAACCAAACCCAAATTGATGAAAAAGTGTGAATTAGAGATGGGTAAGGGTTAGGGGTTTGAGTGGTGGTGGAATGCGGAGAAGGGGTTGAGGAAATTGGCGGTTCAGGTAGAGAGAGAGAGAAGCCAGGGTCGAGTGAGGGGAGAAGGGAGATGCGGCGAGCGCGGGGGGGGGGGGGGGTTATCGGTGCTGAGAGGGAAGGTGGAGGCGCCGGCAACTGGGGTAGAGGGGGTTGTGGTGGGTTACCGGTGCTGAGAGAGAGAGATAGCGAGGTGGAGAGAGAAGCGAGATGTGGAGAGGAGGAAAGAGAAAGTATCGTGGAGGCTTCCCTTGAAAGCCCGTACGCACGGCTGTGCGTATGAGTTTTAGATGCATGGCTGTGCAAAAAGGCTTGGCCAGCCGTGCATGCTTGCAGGAACTTTCTGTCTGATACGCATGGTCGTGTGTAGTATGCACGACTTGCCGTGCGCATTGCCTGACTGGAAACTTGCTATTTTGTTCAACCTAACTCTTATCCTTTCTCTTGTTTTCTTTTTCTTCATCCCTTTTCTTTTTCTTTTCTTTTCTACCTCTCTTTTCCGTCTCTTTGTTTTTTTTTTCCCTTTTTTTTTCAAAAGCAGTGAAACTTGAGTTGCCTTCCAAGAAGTGCTTGTTTTAGGTCTCGAGCCTGACCATTACCTTAAGCGTTAGTGGAGGATGACAAGGGGGAGGGGAATGGATTCATCCCCTCTTCAGGATGTGCAATGGTTCCTTCAAAACTAGTTGAGAGCAGTGAAGGGGACTCAAATGTAGCAAATAACCTCCCTTAGGGCATCGGATCCCCTCAAATTTCCTCGATCATGGTAGTAGGGATAGATGCAGCAGAGCCCCCATGAACTGAAGCAATCGGAGGTGCTGTAAACATTAGGGAAACCATGGATGAAGGGAAGTAAAAGTTAATCTTTTCCCTACAAAAATGGAAAGAGATCTTTCTTGTTGGCACATTAATTATGACCCCTGTAGTAGCTAGAAGCCGCCTCCCTAGAACGATAGGGACCTGTGAGCTATCATCCATATCCAGAACCACGAAGTCGCACGGGATGAAAAACTTGCTCGGCTGGACTGGAATGTCTTCCAGTATACTTGCAGGGCGCCTGACCGAGTGATCTGCTAGTAGAATGGTGATGTCAGTAGGCTTCAGATCAAGGAGTTGCAACTTTCTACTGAGGGAGAGAGGCATCAAACTCACGCTGGCCCCTAAGTTTCAGAGGGTGCTCTCAATCTTCACATCCCCAATGGAACAAGGAATAGAGAAACTGCCTGGATTAGGCTGTTTCAATGGTGATTGGCGCTTAAGGACTGTTTTGCACACTTCCCCAATGGGGATCACTGAAGGTTCCTTAGGTCGGTCTTTCTTGGAAAGAAGCTCCGTTAAAAATCTCAAGTAGAAGGGCGTCTCTTTAAGAGCTTCTAAGAAGGGGATATCTACATATATCCTCCACAGCAAATCCAGAAACCGTACAAACCTAGGCTCTAGTTTGGATCTGGCTACCCTTTCAGGGTATGGGACGGGTGGCTGGTAAGGGTGAGTTGGAGGTGAAGGGCTAACCTTCTCATTGGAGCTCAAACTCTCCTTGTGCCTCTGCTCATTAGTTCTTGTAGAATCAGGAACCGAAACTGCCTCCTGCAGAACCATGACAGGGCTCTCCTCAAACCTTTCAACTCTCATAAAGATTGCATTGATGTGACTTCTAGGTTAACCTCAAGTTGGCCTGGTAATTGCCCCTGTGGTCAGGACAAGCTCCGAACCTGTTGAGCGATCTAAGCAATATGAGTGTCCATCACCTTTTGATGGGAGGCCACGACATCAAACTTCGAATTCAGCTAATTAATCTGCTCACTGAGAACCTCATTAGTCTTGGTTTGAGCTTGAATGAAACGCTCCATAAGGCTCTCCAAGTTTGGTTTTTGCTGGGGATTTGAGGTGGTGGGTTATAGGGGGCCTTGAACTGGAAACCCGAGGCTGATTTGCAGTTGGTGGTATAGGATTATTGTTTCTGTAGGAGAAATTAGGATGATCTCTCCAGCCCGGGTTATATGCGTTGGAGAATGGGTTGTTTTGTGGGCATGGGCTGAAGTTCTGCATGTCATTGACTTGTTCCACTCCCTGAAAGTGGGTTTGGCAGTCTGCAGCTAAATGCCCATGAATACCGCACATCTCACACAACACACTAACCTCATACATTGTCTCATAAGAGCTCCCTGGGTTGGGAGTGCCTATCCTATCAAACCGCTAAGCAAGGGCATCAACCTTGCTTGCTAACATATCCACAACATCAACGTTATATTTCCCATTACCCCACTTCGGGGGGTTGCGTTCAATGGACTAGTGATAGTTGTTAGCCACCATGTCCTCTATGAGAGCCTTTGCTGATTCAATTGATTTCCCCATAAGTGTGCCGCAACTGCAGCGTCAATCGACATCTTTAAGTTTTGATCCAGTTCGTTGTAAAACGTCTAAATCAAGAGCCAATTGGGGACACCATGATGAGGACATTGGCGTTGGAGATTCTTGAAGCTCTCCCAAGCCTCGTATAGTGACTCGCCATGAAGTTGGGTGAACGAAGTGATTTATTTATTTTCACAGCTAATACTTCAGTAAAAGAAAAGTAAGGGCGTAATAGGGGCTAAAGTAAATGACTTGTAACCTAATCTCCTGATCTCCATTTGAGATGAAATTCTACATCATAGAAAGCTTAAGAAGTCCCAAAAAACTTTCATTTAGAACACAAAATATGATTCCCACGATAGGGTTCCCAAAATGGGGTTAGAACACAAGTATGCCAGTTTTGGTCTAACCTGTGCAGTTCCAGAAAAATGGTCATAATGTTTTCCATAGATCTCCAATTAAGGCGATTCAAATGCCATTTGAAAGCTAATTCATCATAATTTTTGGTTGGGCCATTCGTTACCAGTTTATTAGCAAAGCCTGCCTTATTTTATGCTGTTTCCCAACCCCCGCTATCATTGCTTTCTCCTCTCTTTTCACACAATTCCTTGTCTAAAATCACTCCTTAAAATCATGTAACAAATCTTTGGTTCTTTCCATTACCATACAGAACCACCACATTCAATTTCACTTTACAATCATATACGTCAAAGATTCATTTCTCAATCAAATATACACAAATAACATGCTTGCTATTAAAGGAAGGTTAAACCTTGCATAATCATTAAAACCCTAACTTTTGGCCAACTTGTATTCACCCTTAACTCATCAAAAACCATACAAAACTGTAACAACTCCATCATAATCATTAATAATGCTAAAGATCACCAAATCAACTATGAATCAATCCATAAACATGATTTTAACTTAAGCTTGCGTGAACATGATCAACCTCAGTCTTTACTTACTACCCAACTTATTCAACAATTAAAACATCCAAAATAGGCTCTTATTTCTATCGAAACATACAACATGATCAACCACCAAAATAGTAAAAACAAGAATCAAAACCAAGATACAAGCAAAATCAATAAGAACAAGGTTAGGGCTTACCCACTTTGCTTGAAGAAAAATAGGAGAAAGTGATGTTTGATGCTTGAGGGGGTTGTGGGGATGGTTGGTGGTTGCCTTGGCGGGCAGAGGGTGGTTGTTGGGTGGGAGGAACAGTACAAATCAGCAGTTGAGAGGGCTAGCAGCCGTGTAGAGAGAGAGAGAGAAGAGAGAGAAAACGTGGTTTTGGATTTGGGTTGTATTTTTTTGACTAATCTAACAAACTTGGTTGAGTTTTTATTTTCAAAAAAGAATTTTACCTAACTATGGTTAGGCTTAATCATGGTAGTTAGTTAGGTTAACTAGACAAGTTTGTTGGGCTTGCAATAGGGCCAAAATAAGTTGGGTTCGGAAACAAAACACTGCGTAATGAAAATGTTTTTGCGCAGTTCAAAATTAAATTTTTGTGATGTTATGAAAAACAAATAAAATCACTTGGATTATAATTATTAGGGCCTACTATCAATTCTCCCAAAATTTTTGTTAATAAATAAATAAATAAAATCTAAATTGCCAAGTAAGCATCCAAATGAAGTTATTATTATTATTGTTCCACCGAAATGATGAAATGTGATCAACAAACATGAGAAAATTATTAACATGAGATAATTAAATAAATAAACATAATTTAGGGTACGACTACTACATAGTTAGCATGGACATATGATATTTGTTTTTAAAAATAAACATATAATAGTTTGTATGTTTTAGTTAATTTAAATGCTCATAAAAGTATACTTAAAAAGTTAGTGAATTTTTTAATTAAAAAACCTCCAGAATTTGACATAAAGCTGCTAGATTATTGATTATAATTCATACACACACACACACACACACACACACACACACACACACACACACACACA
>JACYFF010031957.1:90919458-91006805 GCA_017589665.1 Selenicereus undatus
ATATGCAGATGTGTGTATACTTTTGCTGTTGTATAAAATTATTCGTTGGCCTTTAATTATCATCTTAAACTTTTGTTTGGGTTGGTTGTTGAATATAATATTAAAGTATTTCTGAGTAAGAGGTCTCAGGTTTGAATCTCAGTAGCACCCATATTTGTTGCGCAAGACATGGATGAGTTTTTGAAGTATCCACGTTTCAAACTCAAACGACATTCGCGTAAAAGGACGTGTTAGATTATAAACCTATTCCTGAACCTTTAACCGTCACGAAACACTTTTGATTGAGTAGGTTCTTGAACAATTTTATTAATAGTAAACACTAAAAATTCTTCTTGTGCAATTTAAAAACTCAAGATAATGACTATAATTAAAAATGTATTAAATTTCTCATGTATTCACATAGGTATAGACATACTAGTTATTTTAAATAATGTTAAAACATATGATTCTCTTCTGCTCTGCCATTATCATAATAGTTCTAGGTCGAAGTATCATGACTTCAACTTCGGAATATATACAGCAAGATCCAGCTAGGTCATCCTACAGTTCGAAATTGGTCATTACGGATCGAAAAATATACACACAATTTGCCTGTCAATTTACAGTCTGATACCCTTCACACTTAAAATGTACAGAGATTAGGACACTAATACAACAACTGTCTCTTAAAGAATACAATAAATACTTTTTTAACATCCGCTAAAATGCCAACGCGATGACAGCCTTAAACTGAAAGGAACATGTCCGGTTTTAATGAAATGAATATTTTATCTCCTGCATTAAAAAGTGATGTGGGAATAAAAATAATAATTTAGAAAAATTGGAGGGTTATGGATGTACATTGCGCGTATCTTTCCGGGAAAAAGTTAAAAGTGGGATCCACGTACCGTTGATTCATTCATACTTTACCAACGGAGGAAAAAAAGGAAAGAAAAAGGATCCATGATTCTGCGAATAAATACGTCTCATCTGCAGTCAATTTAATGATGCGAAACTGATTTCTGTTGTATCACCTGATTCTTCTGCTTCATCTCACTGTCTGCCATAGAAACTGCTATATTTTCAAGCTTTTTTAAAAAGTTACAACCACTTATAACAAACACTTAAACAAGGGTGATGTAATTTGGTGATATTAGTTAAGATCTGAACACTCGGTGCCAGTGAGGTTTTATACTAAAGTATTAAAGTCCGCGGCATGTCCTTCCTTTGATTCTCTCTTGTCAAGGAACTGAAGGAAATATATCGACCACGTAAACTTATTTACATAATAAAAAAGATTATATTACTGTTTTTGGCTTTACAGAGTCTTCAGCTCTTCTATAGAAGTGGGTTTTACTTATTACATTTTGTAAGGCTATGGTGCCAACCTTCCAATTAGGGACCTATTTTTTTGGTGGATAAATGTTCCTCGTCCATCTCTTCCCATCCCTTCCTATTTTTGCTCACTCATATCCACTTTTTTCCACTTCTTCCTATTTATTTTCACTGTTATCTACTCCAATTCATTTTTATTATGATGTTTATTATTAATATTAATAAGTACTGTAGTTGTAATTGTTATTGTTAATTAATAATAATAATCATTGTTATTATGAATAATTATTATTTTTATAATTAATAATTAATAATTAATAATGTTTAATTATTAATATTAATTATTAATAATAATATTAATAGTAATTATTTTTAATACTAATAATAATTATTATAATTAAATATTATTATTAATTAATTACTTAATTACTAAATAATAGTTATCAATATTAATGATAAATTTTATTAATTATTATTAATTATTATTAATAATATGAATAATAATAATTATTATTCTTAAATATTATTAAATATTATTTTTTATTAATATTTATTATTATTAATTATGAGTTTTTTATTATCAATATTAGTTTTAATAGTAATTATTATTTAGAGTAATAATGATTATTATAACTATAAATACTAATTATTATTGTAATTATTATTCATTTTCAATATTAATAATTATAATAATTATTATTATTAGAACTATAATTATTATTAATATAAATCGTAATTATTATTCTCATTGAAGTAAAGTGCCTGCAACTGGTCTTGATTCAACATATATGATAAGCAGCTGGTACAAGATTGTCACATGATCGTAGCTTTACGTGAATTATATGTATGTATTGGTAATTCTTTTCCCTATGGCTTCGAGGGTTATATGATGTCAATGGTTACTGGAACCCACATGTACATTTGAAGAGCTTATATTATTATAACCACATCTGACCTAACCAAGAAATAGGAGTGTGCCTTGAGTGACATCCAAATCAACAATCCAAAAATAGAGTTCCAACCAAATAGTCGCATCCAAGGAGCAGAGAAAAAAAGCGGAAAAAAGAAAAGGAAAAAAGAACCAAAAAAAAAATCAAGAGAGGAGAAAAATGAAAACAAAAACTTGAACAGAAGAAAAATAAAGCAAGGAAGAAGTTGTTGATTCTCACTGACTTCATCACACATGCACACTTGGAGATTTCATATGAGCTATTTAAGCGTTCATGTCAATTCCGTTCCTTTGGTACCCTAACCTTAAATCCTAGCTTCAAAAGTCCTCTTGGATGCATCCCTCCTTTAAGCTACATATTTTTACTCCCGAACTATGGCCTGATTTTATAATGGACACGTAGGTAATGTCTTTGACGTCCAGCTGCAAAGAGTCTATTCTATGAAGAAACATCTCGATTGGGTCATTTGGTCTCCTAAAAAAAAAAGAGAGCTAGAGAGAAGGAGAGAGAAAAAGAGTTGCTGCTCCAAAAACTTGAAAGGTGGTCACGCAAATGGAGAAAAAATAAATAAAATCTTGATTTTCGAGGACAAGAAGCATTTTATCCGTCGTATGGTGCCCTGTTTCGTTAATGCAAAATTAAAGATTACTCCATTAAAAAGAAAGATTCCTCATCCTGTGTAACTTGTACCTCATGACCTCGCCTAACCCAACAATCACTCAACTTTTTATCCATCCTATGGTACACTGCTAGAAAACAGGTCTTTAACGACAAATAATTTTGTTGTTGAAGGCCCATTTTACCATCGCCAAAACTTTTAATCACTGAAAAACATAGGTCGTTTGTCGCTATTACCTTGTCGTTAAAGTTTTAAAGACAACTTGAAAACTTTTGTTGCCGTTGTCAATAATGATGATACAAGTTTTCGCCATTACTGTTTAGTTACTCCCAGTGAACTATTTAACAATAACAACCAAATTGGCTGTAATTAATATTTTAATGGCCACTTACCTTAAGGTTTATGATCAATAACGACCAAATTATTGGTCATAAACCATATATATTAATAATTAATTACGATTGAATTGAGATCAATGACGATGAATTATTTCTTAAAAACATCCAAATAGTTTCTTCTGAAATGATTACTCTTAGTCAATAACAATAATAAGCAGTATTAGTCATACAATTAATTTTCAAGAAATAAATTAAAAGATCAAGAGAAAGAAACAAATAATACGAAGTCAAGATTAATATACTTTCATTGATGCATAAAGTTTACAAATGAAAAATATACATTACAATGAACATAACTAAGAGCATCCTGAGCCTGAGTTCCAGTTTTTGGAACTCAGGCCTGCCACGTTAGCAAAAGTTTCACATTTCTGTAACTCATTCCATCATTTTAATATTGTATTCATATATTAACTTTATAACTTGTATGAATAATTTTTATTTTCGGAATGAAGGAACACTTTTTTTTTTGACCAGACAAATGTGTGATTTTATTTTAAATTTTCTGAAAATTGATTACTAATTTTTTTGTGGTTGAACGTTTTTAGTGGTTGAACGAGTGAATGAATATAGAAAAAAATTAAAATGAATGTAATTTAATTAAAAACCAATACAATATGAAGGATCGAAATTAAAAAAAAATTACAACACGAAGGTTCAACTTTAAAAACAAAAGTAAAAGACGAAGGTTCGACATTTTGAAGAAAATACAATGCAGAAGATCGACAAGTAATACATAACAACTACGATTGCGATCATTGTGTAATACCTGTGCCAATAATTAAGTTCATAACCGTTGGTGCCATTTAGAGTTATACATATAATTAAAATACAAACTTATTAAAATGTAAACTTAACATTCCACTCATGAAATTAAAAATAAATATTTCATAGCACAAGTTAAAAGTGGTTCCGTTACAACAAACATTTCTTAAAAGAAAAAACAACATAAACATAACATAACAAACGTACTCTTTTAACTACAACATGGGTTTCAATCTAAAGAAAGGACAAAATCGGAAGAGAGTGATGTTTAGCGGTATCGACTCCTAATTTCTTCTTGCATTGGACCATATCGAGCTTAATCCTTGGGACACATCTGAGCAATGTTCGTTTTCAGAATCTTATCTTCATACTTCAGCTCCTTAAGGCATTGATGTCGATCTCTTAGTTGAATAATTTTATGAGCTGCATCTACCTTTCTTTGTTGTGCTAGGACATACCTTTCAAACATAATGTTGTTCTTCACATTTGTTGTCTCTAAGGTGGATAGCTCCTTCGTCACAATATCCAACACTGGGTCATGTGCTTTTCTTCCAATGGAGCGGATAAGCCCACCAACTTCTTCAGTTGGTGTATCTTCACTGGCAAGAGTTGCTGGGGTGCCAGGGGTGCTGGGCTCATTTATCCTCAATCGTTTGGAAGACGTTTCTGCAGATTAATCACAGTAGGCCTCCCGTTTAGGTCAGTCTTTCAGTAGTACCCACCAATCTATGAGATCCAATGGTTTGCCCACCATAATATTATATAGATCTTTGGCTTTCTGAATAATGTCATCCACGTTCGCTCCACTTGGGCTCGCCCGGTAAGCCTGGGCCACACAAGCACACTACTTGGACACAAGTGGAGCTGTTCGATTTCAACGGGCGTTGCAAACTTTTGATGTTCTTTTTGCAGCTCTGCTAGGAGCTTGTTGGTTTTAGCATAAGTGTCCTAAGTCCAAAATCCCGTTTTCTTTTGGGCGGCTCGAATAAGGAGGTTTGTGCTTACATTAATCAATCCATGACTTGACCAAGTGGCGGTCTTATTTCAATGTCCACTTGGAAGCCACTCTGGTACTCTCGTTGTTGGTGGGGTTGGGTGGAGGATGAGGTTGTAAGATCAAGTGGTGGTGGTTGATAAGGTGGGGAGATTGAACAGCAACTGAAATTTGGAATTTGAGGGGCGTTGTGGCCTTTTGTTGGGATGTTTCGTGGTGGTGAGAAGTGTGTGGAATATTGATGTGGGTATTGTTGATGGTATTATGGATGGTATTGCAAATTTGGAGGGTTCGGGGAAATGTTCGTGTTATTTCCAGGTTCTCATTGTGCATTATCCCCGGTTAGTAAGTTCATGAAAGACCATGGGTGATTTGGATCCATTTTAGGTACACACTTGGAAGTTAATCAATAATTTTGGAATTAAAATTTTCAATTCTAAAATACGTCTTTACACATATGCTAATATGAGATTTAATATGTCAATGCATGTTGGAAGCATGTAATTAAAGGTAAACAATGTAATTAAACAATTTAAATTACAAGACTTCTTATTTCTAAACATATTCATCTTTTGTTCATAATAATTAAATTCTAGCTTATGGGAATTTCAAAATTGTTCACATTTTAAATATGATACACACATACATGTGAGCTAAATTCCGACTTATAAACAAATTAGATCTCCAACTCACAAACATTCTAAATTATACACCATTTTTTTTCAAAATTGTCAAACTGGAATATTCAAATTAGTACACACCTGTAAATTAATCACGTGAATGTAAACATTCTAAATTATAAATTAGATTTCCAACTTATAAACATTATACATTATAAATTAGATTTCTAACATCCTTTCAAATTAAACATTGTAATTACTCCAATTTCACATATCTAATTTCAAAGTTCAATTGAATATACACATGTAAGTTAACTTCCAGCTCATAGACGTTGTAGATAATAGATTAGAATTCGAACTTAATCATATTTTCAACATAATAATGAATCATGTGAATGTTTAATTACGTAAATTTACAGAGTCATGTGAATTTACATTACAAATATTCTCCCATTCTAATATGTAATTTCAAAGCATTGTAAATTCTATAACTTTACATATTTAGTTTTATTCCCACATGTATACTAAATTATAACTAATAAATATTGTAAATTATAAATTACATTTCTAACTCCTTTTAAAATTAATCATGTGAATGGTTAATTACGCAATCATGTCAATGTTTAATTTACATAGTCATGTGGATTTACATAACAATTATTTTCCCATTCTAATATGTAATGTCAAAACATTGTAAATTCTATAATTTACATATTGAATTTTATTCCCACATGTACACTAAATTCTAACTAATAAATAATGTAAATTATAAATTGCATTTCTGACCACTTTTGAAATTAATAAATGTGAATGTTTAATTACGTAATTATATCAATATTTAATTTATATAATCATGTGAATTTACACTTCAATTATTCTCTCATTCTAATATGTCATTTGAAAACATTATAAATTTTATAATTTATATATTTAATTTCATTCCCACATGTACACTAAATTCTAACTAATAAATATTGTAAATTATAAATTACATGTCTAACTACTTTTAAAATTAATCATGTCAATGTTTAATTACGTAATCATCCAATTAAGAAATTTATATTACAAAACTATTTCATTCTAACAAGTTAAGATATTATAACTGCTACTTGAATTCTCACGTATTCAAAATTTCATAATTTCAAATTTGACATATTTCACTACTCAAACATATGAACTTAAATTTCTAAAATTAACTTAAACATACTCACTTATAAACATTTTAAATTCTACCAATTCAAAAAAATTTCTAACAATTTCATATAAGAATAACAAAAAGTTAGAATTTCTTACAATTTCCTTGACTTCACTTTAATATTGATTCTTCAACATTATGAACACCTCCAAAAAATGTCTAAAAAAACCCACAAAATTTTTTATTAATTCAAATATATAACTCAAAATATTTACTTCAAGAAAAACTAAACATAATTACATAAAAAGTTTTATTTATCCGATTTTTTCCTCCTGGAACTTCAATTCCTTTCAAATCCCACAAAACACAAAATTACAACAGAAATAGGAAAATCAGATACGAGTGAGAGTAAAATTGAGATAAATTTTTCTTCATTTGATGTATGTATTTATAGAGGTGTTTATGAAGCCAAAAAAAAAACCCCCACTTTCAGCTAAATAGCTGTTGGGTGCCCATTTCAAGGTCCAATGACTATTTTTCGGCCCAAACCCCCATGTTTCAAGAGCACAGTCCAATAGTAACATGAGCTTTTCTCTTTTTTTTTCCGCCTTCAAAATGTGTCACTCCAAGTTCGAGACACACATGAAACAACACGTTTAAACCCGAAAAACGACAAAAAAAATCTCGCATGGCAAAATGCACAGGCGTTCTGTCATACATGTCGCCTTCCCATTTCCCTCGGCTGGAGGCGCCTCCTAGAAACGCGTGTCACATGTGGCCCCAAAATTCCCATGCATTTCTCTCACCTGCAGGTGCTCTAATGATATAGAGTACAACAATGTCAAACCCAATGCTGTGCTCAGAATTAAAGTAAAAAAATAAACAAATCTTTATATTATAAATGCTAGAATGTGTAAGGGGTTGAGTGTTAAGGAAATGGAAAATGCTAACATGGGAGTAAATTTAGGGTATATGTTGCTTCACAACCGTTGGATCAAAATCTTAAACAATCTTAGCCATTGGATTTATCTTTACTAGCCACATTAGGTCTCAGGTTCGATTCCCCCCTTCCTCATTGTATTGTACTATTTATTAGGCACATTAGGTCTCAGGTTCGATTCCCTCATCCCCCATTATATTGTATTGCCCATTGTGGCTTTTACGGACCAAAACGTGTTTAATTTTTGTCATTATTATTATTAATATTTTGTATTTTTCAATACAAATATAAATTTGAGCATGTGTTATTAGAGATAATAGAATAATAAATACGATTTCCATGATTATTTCTATTATTACTATTGTTGTTGTCGTCGTCATTGTCGTTGTCGTCGTTGTTATCTTTCCGTTTGAATTTGATAACATAGTCAATATTAATAATGATCATCAAATTATCAAAGAGAGATTAAGAGATTATAATAGATATAAAAAATTTTATTAGTTCATTATTATAAAATACATTAATAATTTAGAAGTTTTAACTTAATGAAACGAAATTATAATTATTGAACAAGTCATAAAACCTTATATGACACCTTATTATTAACACATAATATAATATACACAATTATAAAGAAACAATAAATATTTTTTATTTCCATTATTATTATTATTATTATTATTATTATTATTATTAATATTTTGTATTTTTCGATACAAATATAAATTTGAGCATGTATTATTAGAGATAATAGAAAAATAACTATGATTTCCATGATTATTTCCATTATTATTATTGTTGTTATTGTCGTCATTGTCGTTGTCGGCGATTTTATCTTTCTCCTTGAATTTGATAACATGGTCAATATTAATTATGATCATCTAATTATCAAAGAGAGATTAAGGGAGTATAATGGATATAAAAGTTTGTATTATTTCATTATTATGGAATAAGTTCATGTTTTAGAAGTTTTAACTTAAGGAAACCGAATTGTAATTACTGAACAAGCCGTAAAATCTTAGGTGACACCTTATTATTATCACATAATATAATATACAAATTTATATAGAAATAATAAAAAAAATTATTTACATAATTATTATTATTATTTTGTATTTTTCGTTACAAATGTACATTTGAGCATGCATTATTAGAGATAATATAAATATAAATATGATTTTCATGATTATTTTCATTCTTACTATTGTTGTTGTTGTCATTGTAGTTATCGTCATTGTTATCTTTCTCTTTGAATTTGATAACATAGTCAATATTAATTATGATCATATAGATGTAAGGGTTGTGCTGAAAAATTACATATTGTAAGCATGATATAACATATTGCAAGGGTTGAATGTGAAATATAAAAAAAGTTTAAAATAAAACACAATCATCATATGAGGCCCATGAAACTGAATTTCTTTCACATTTAATATGATCTATTTAACAGAAGGAAATAAATGAACTATTTTTCTTTTTGTTTCAAAACATATATATCTTACAATTAAATTTAATTCATTTAAATCTTAAACGTATAATTAATTTTTTAACATTTCAAATAAATTGACCAAAATCTAATCTATTTAACGCACAAGAAAAATTGAAATCACTTTCGTTTTCTTTTAAACCATACAAATCCAATAATCAAATTCTCTTCATAAAACACCTAAAATTATAATTAATGTTTTACCGTTTAAAATAAAATACCCCAAATTGCCATAACACTTCAAACTAAGAAATATCTCAACCCACAAATCTAAACTCAACCCATCTCTTGCAAGACAATATAAGGGCATGGGAAGTTTATATCAAAATCCATGAAACTATTCAGTTGACTTGAAAGCCAAATGTACAAAGTATGAACACTTAATTATATTAGCGTCCCCTAATTGGTCATTTTAAATAGCCAAAAAAGTTATGTATTAGCATATATACAATGTTCAAATTATTTTCGTTGAAAGACAAATTTTATTTCTGTTACATGTAAAACTGAAACTAAACTGACTTCAAAATAGTTTATACCTAAATTCACTAGACAATTAGCCACTTCATAAATTTTTGCTCAACAACAAGAGGAGAAGGTAAATTTTTCATCATTGGCATCACAGATTGACTTCTCATCACCCAATTTAGGCCCTGTTATTTTCAGTGGAAAATGAGGGGTGTGAGGTAAGTGGGTGTGGGAAAAGGGAGGAAGGAGTGGGTGGGTGTGGTATTTTTTTTAAGTGTGGGAAGGAGTGGATGAGTAACTGAGTGTGGGTGACAGTTGAATGTAGTTGAATGAAGTTGAAATATTGGTTATTAATAGTTTTTTGTTTTCTAATGTAATAATTTTATTGTGATAGTAATTAATGATGATGAATTTTTTTTATTTTTGTTCATGCTTTTTTATTTTGTTTATTTTTTATTTTTTATTTTGGTATTTCTATTATTTCATTTTATATTTTTAATTTTTAACTTTTAAATTTTTAATTTTTAATTTTTAATTTTTTAATTGTTAATTTTTAATTTTTCATATTTTTTAAATTTTTTTATTTTTATTTTTTAATGTGTAATTTGTAATTTTTGTAATTTAAATTTTTATTATATTTTTTAAATTTTTTCAGTTTTAATTTTTTAATTTTTTTGTATTTATTTTTTATTTCCTTATTTTTTATTTTTTTGTATTTATTTTTGTTTTTTTTGGGAATTTTTCGTTGGTTGTTTTTCTGGAATAAAAAAATAAGAAATAAAAAAATAAATACAAAATTTAAAAATTTAAAATTTTAAAGATAAAAAATAAAAACTAAAAAAATAAAAAATAAATTAAAATAAAAAATAAAAAATAAAAAATAAAAAATAAAAAATAAAAAATGAAAACAAAAATAAAAAATGAAAACAAAAATAAAAATAAATAGAAAAAACTATAAAAATAAAAATATTAAAAAATAGAAATAAAAAATAAAAAATAAAAAATAGAGATAAAAAGTAAAAAGTAATGAAAAATTATAAAAATAATGAAAAACAAAAAAAATAAAACTGTTTAGTGACATCCGAAAAATTAAAACTGCTTATAATTGCTATTAGATTATTCATACACATAATTACATAAATTGTAAAAATTTTCAAAATATGAGAAATTGTTATTTTATGTAAGTGTGGGAAGGAGTGGGTGAATGTGGGAAGGAGTGATATTTTTTTTAAAGTGTGGGAAGGAGTGGGAAGATGAGGGAAATAGTGAGTGAGTGTGGGTTGGGTTGATTTCCCAACGAACAGAACAGAGTGTTAGCATGGTTTGTGACAAATTTACTATCTACTGTCTCCATCATACTTATATAGAATTTTGTCACAATCATATACTTTTTTAATTATTAATCCAATTAGTTATGCACGAAGTTGCATATTTAACTTTTTCATTGGATTTTTCTATTATCTCCTCTAAATTATAATATTAATTATGTCTACCATAACTATTTGTTTATTATTTTGATAACATATCTACAAAATATCTATTTGAATATACTCCGTGCAAAGCACGGCCCCAAACTAGTGACAATAAAAAATAAAAAGGGACTTAGGGAGATAACCCAAAATTTCATTCTGCAGTTGCGTGCGAAAATTGAGCAAAATTATCTTAAAAAAAAGAAGAAATAAGAAGTTAAAATAAAACAAATAGAATCAAAAAGCAATGGGTGATCAATCAATCTCAAACATGCCAATATATATTAGAGATAAACCACAAATCCATCCATCCCATAATCGCCCTGAACCACTGTTTAGTTTTACTTCATGCTTTTGGATAAATATTGAAACAATGATTCGGAGCAAATTCTAAGCTTGAACTTACTTTAACAAGTAATAGCCTTGAATCAAGTAGGATTAATGTTGACCCTGGGTCAATGACTAGATCCTCCAAGGTCAATGTTGACTTGGAACCCTTGAGGAGGTCCAAGTAAGCGTATGAAAGTGGTTGGGCAATTAGTAGCCCTAAATAAGGAACTTAACTACTTTATCCTCCAAACCCACCTTATTACCACATTTTCAGTTTCTAGGCAGAGCACTTCATCTCACTTCTAACTTAGTTTTCCAAGGGCAAATGGGTTCCAATTTGGACAAATTATACAGGTAAGGATAACTCCGATGTCTAGTTTCCATCAAACCATAGAATGTCTCCAAATTTCAAGTATCGAGGAAGATATGGGGTGCCAACTAAGCAAGGATCAGTAAAGGGACAGTAATTGCATGTTTTGACTAAGGAATTAATTGGAATGACAAATAGCTAAATTAAGGGATAATATTCCTTGAACAGCTGGTGGATTCCTATTTGCGCCAAAAATATGTTATTTATACAATACCCTTATGCTTAACTTATGCTCAAAATAATTATCATTTTTAGATTTCTATTTGATTTTATTATGTTGTTTAGGTGTTTAATAAATCGGGGAAAAAGCATGAAAAAATGAAGAAATTAGCCCACTCTCTCTGTTGATCCAAAAAGAAGAAAAAATCAAAACAAAAATAAAACCTACGTATTCCCCCAATCACGCACGTCTCACGTGCCTACTAACCCCCCTAATTTCCCCTTTTCTCTCCTCTCAGGTTGCCCAAGACCTCGACACCCCATCTTCTCTTTCTTCTTCTTCGACTCTAGACCATAGCAACATCTTCATCTCCATCTCCAACACACCACACATCACCACTATCTCCTTCATCCATCTCCACCATCAGCGAGCACCAAACAACACCGAATTCCACCTTCTTCACGCCACCACAGCAACAAATCCACCATCCATGATACCATGCAATCAAGGCTCGAGACTGAAGCTCATGTGAATATAAATTGAAGAGGCAGTGGCAATTAGGTATTAATCTCGGTTTTACATTTCCCAGGTTTAATTTTAGGTTTTTTTTCATCTTAATTCGAGTTATTAGCACTTTAGGGTTCGATTTTCAGTTTTTCATTTTTGATTTCGAATGTTAGATTTGGTTCTTATAACTTGCAATTTTGTATATTCAAAACCTAATTTGTTGATTTGGGTAGTTTATCATAATTTTCACTTGTAATTGCAGCGATTTTAGGGTTGGTTTTGACCAATTTCGGAATTCCCCCTCCCCTGTTTTTTCTTCTTTTGGTGCTCTGCTTTGCTTCTTCTATTTCAGTTGGTACTTGATTCTGGGTTCTAATTCATATGTTTTTTGATGGAATTTGTGATTTATGGTTTAAGTTTGCTGGGTTATTGGTTGTTCTGATTCAACTCAAGTCCTCTGCTGTTGCGAATTAATGAGTGAATTTGGATGAGATTTTGTGTTTGTTGCACATCCAGATTGGTTTAATTCCTTTGTTTTCTGGCTCAGTTTTGTTCAAATTGCAATCTCCATCCCCTGCTTTCAATCAGTCATAGATGAATTTATTTGGGTTTTGAGTTGGAAGCCTTCAAATGGATGTTTGGAAGTGTTTGATCTCCTCACAAGTTATGTGAACAGGCTGGCGTTGAGCTTGAAGCAAGGACGCCCATGGCCCCTATTTCGTTCCTACTTTGGTTTCTTTACCTATTCTGCCTTCTATATTTGTTTTGTTTCTCTATTTCCTTTACTTTCAGTAGCTTAACTGGTGAATTTGGTTTGGTTTGTGTTTGCCATGGCTCTCCAAATGATGATATGGACTGTGTTTTACTTGTTCCTAGCTAACCTCGCCAACATTCTTATTTCTTCTGCATTACTTTTATCGAGAGTTGGTCTTTTGTATTTGACAAGCTACTTCGTGCGCTAATGAGTTTTGAGTTGAGTAGCACTTTTCAGCTTGATAAGGAGTCGCTGATGCTCCTTAGGCCTCTATTTGCGCATTTCACGAGGCTATAGCTTAGGTGTACTTCTGCACCTGACCTGGTATAATCGTTCATCTTTATCTCCTCTTTTTAAGTTTTCTTTTGTATATATTTGTTGCTTTGTTTTATTTTTCATAAAGTTTTTTTTTTGGTTTAGCGTCTTGTCACATTCCTTTCTTTTTGAGTCTTCTTTTCTTTTTGTATATTTATTTATCTTTTTGGTTGTATTTTATGTTTTTTTTCACTCCCAATGCGGCCATTGTGTGATTTAGGTGTGGGGGTGGGAAAACTTTGAAAATTTTGAAAAAAAAAGAAAACTCCAAAAAGATTTTTGTTTTATTTGGGCAGTTTAGTACTATTCTAATCAACTTAAATGCCCTCTGCTTTGATTGTTAGCTTGTATATACGCATGGTGTGCATGTTAGGTCTCTGTCCTCAGTATGTCATTCTTGGCTCTACTTCTATCCCCATTTGTTCATTTTCACTGTGTAATCCAATCCCTGTTAATACCATCCTCATTGTCTTAAGGTTTTAATTTTTCATTTTCGACTCTCCCATTTGTTTGTGACAAAAGAATAGAGAGAGAAAAAAAATGAAAAAAAAAACAAAAGAAATGAAAACAAGAGAATAGAAAAAGAACATGAAATAAAATTTGGAATAACAAGTAACCCTTTAAGGCATATGCTACTGGGTGTTACCCTTTGAGGCAATACTGCTACTGGGAAAGCTTGCTTCCAATGTTAATGAGTCAATAATGTAATTTGTGTCAGTCGAGTGGGATTGAGTTTGATTTTGGTAAACCTAAACCTTAGGATGATGATACACTTGCACATGAGCACTGGGATAGATTCCAAGTCTTGATGTCTAGTGGGGTGAAAAATTAGTACTTTGATGTCATTCATGGGGAAGAGGGTCTTGATGTATACAATTTGTTTATATGCAAGCCAATATCTTTGCTACATGGGTGATTTAGTTGATTAGAATGTGTATATACCTTTTCCCAGTTTTGAACATATTAATTCTTAAAAACAAAAGGATTTTCGAGTTTCTTTTTATGTTTTCTTTTATAGATTTTGTGGGTACATCTTCTGCAAACCCTCATGAGACATTCCTTATCCACTAGGGGTAACCTAGGGGTTTAAAGGGCTTGTTGCACATGCTCAGTGCAACTGTGATTCCTATAAAAGTGAGTTAGGGTTTTGTTTTATTTTCTTTTTCTAGGAGTTTTAGTTTTGTTTTACTCGAGGACAAGCACAACTTAGGTGTGAGGGTATTTGTTCAACCTAAAATTATGATATTTTATACCTCTTTATTATCTAATATTTGCTCGAAATAAATTATTAATTTAGGATTTTAATATTGTTTGTGTTTATTTTGTAGGATTATGGAAGAGTTGGAAAAATTGAATAAGATGCTTAATTTGTTTGATATTGGATCAAGTGGGAAATAAAAAAATGAAGTTACATGAGCCCAGCACGGAGGTCCAGACCTGAAGCCCAATTCGCCCCTCCTTCTCCCCAGTTCGGATCAACCTGTAGTGCCCGTTTGATTTCCTTGCTGGGCCGGCCCAACAACTGCTCCCTTTCCCCTCTCTTCTTTCTCTCACATCTGGGTCGGCCCCTTCTTTTCGTTTTCTCTAGCCCAGCTCAGCAGAGCTTGCTTCTTTATTTAACCCCATTCCCCACTCATGTGACATCCACCCCCCTCCATCTCCTATCTTCTTCTTCTTCCTCATTCCTCAACCATGACCCCCATACACGAAAAACAGAGCCAGAACAAGGGCAACGTCCGTGGCTCTTCATCTTCCCACGCTATGACCGTTACCCCTCTTCTTCTTTCCTTCATCTTCCTAAAGCCAGAACTAACGCATCTCCTTCTTCATTCCTCTTCGGTCCAGACTCTAAAGGACAGGGCCAGGCCCTTCAGCTTCTTCCACCATAACATTAGCACTTTCTCTTTCATCTTCCTCCATTATTTATCCAATTAATTCTACTTATCGTTATCTTTCGCTATTATCATCAATTTGACGGTTTAACCAGTAAAAGGGGATGATTAATTTTCGAGTTAATAAAGGGTACTGAGGGGTTGGTGGCAAGCTTTTAATAGAGGTTGAAGTAGAGAAGAAGAACAGAGCAGCATAGAGTGGATAATTTGGTTTCATTTTTTTTCTTCAATTTCGTTTGTTTTCACCTTCAGTTTGTTGCTTGAATTTACCTTAATTTGCTTGAGTTTGTTGCTTGAATTTGAATGGCAATCCAGATTTCCTTCAATTACCTTTCATCTACTTCGCGTTGCTCTGCTTGAAAGTAAAAATGGAAGTCATTCGTGAATTTGGGAACAATTACAGTTAAGTGTTGGTCACTAACTTTATTTGCAGTTTGGAGTTGCTTTCCTTGGCGTTGGTTTCTCTTTTATAAATCAGTTAGTGATTGGTGCTCCATTTAATTACTTAATAGTTTCGTTTCATATTTAACTTAAATATTTGGTATTTAGCTCAAATTAATTTGAATTAATTTTGTTCTTGGGTTAGTATATAGAACTTAGTAAATTTCACATCCATCCCTGAGGACGATGCCCAGTAGTATTACGATGATAACTATATACTTACGGGAAATCACAACAGTTAACTTCTATCAAGGCCATCTAATAGCGAGTTTCAGTTTTCAGTACTTTACTTGACTATCTAATATAAGCAAGTAGGCTTGGCCAAACTGTACTCACAATATTACAATCTCAAGATAGAAATAAATCATTCCAACATGGATTAAGTACATATTGTGGAAATTAAGGATCTAACTACAATACTATGGCTAACAAATACCTATATTAAATTAAACTACTCACTTATATTTCAAACTTAACTACAACAAACAAGAGTTCAAGGAAAAATAAAAGGGAAGGAAAACTTAACAACAATGGCAGCTCTTCAATGGTGTCATGATCTCCAAGCCTGCAAGTGCTAAATTCTCTCTTTTTGCTCTAAAAAAAACAACCTAAAAAATCTAAATTATGATGAGAGATGGATGACAGAGTAGTGTTGAGATGATGGATTCCTACTTTTAGTCGAAAAACACCTCGTTTATCAAAAACTCGGGCATCCTCAACCACACAACGAAGGAAGATGAAGAGGTTAGTAATTATAGGATGACCACGGTCTGTTTGTTGGTCTTGAAATCTTCTGCTCTTCGCTTGCTCCATGGGTATAGGACTTGGGAGACCCCCATGGTGAGCTAAAATGCTTTCATATAAGAGTCAATTACTGGGTCAAACAGTCTAAAATCCTTTAGAAACCAACAAACAACTATAGCCAAGTATAAAACGAGAGTATGAGTGTAAACTACAACATAAAGTTCATGAATTCCCCACCCCAAAAAGAAGTAATCTTTAAGCACTTATGAAACTCCCCCATACTTGAATCGTTGCTTATCCCCAAGCGAGGTTAAAATAGCCAAAAAAATTTCACAACCTCCTTAGGATAGATGTTAGTAGCATTATCAATGATAAATTCCACCCAAACTAAGCCCAAAAGTGCACAAAATCATTACACAAATAGACAGGGAAAGGAAGTTTTTGAAATTGATTCTAAAGACCACAATGTCAAAGTTTGAATCAACCCCCTAATTCATCTAATACCATCATGCCAACATGCCAAATAGATTAAGCTAGTAATAACAGTAGAAACTCATTTTAGTTATATGACACTATTCACTTATGTGTTTTTAGATGTTGTATGGTTCCCTCAATTCTCATTCCGTTGACTCAAGTATATCATAAGCTTGCTAAAACTCTCGAATTCGCCATCACTAGTACGTAATATGCATTAGACAATCTTAAGGACTTTATGAGGTTGTAACCGGGCTCAGGGTAATGGTAAAAGGAGATCCCATAATTCGAGAATGTTGAGCTAGAAGCCATAGACTAGAAGCAAAGTTTCCAAATGATCCCATATGAAACACTCCTTAAACCAATCATACAACTCAATAAAAAACATATTACCCATACGCAACTGAATGAGATAGAAAGAGTTGAAAGTAAAAACAATTATACATAATATAACTAAGGCCAAAAGTACTTTATTATTCTTTCTTTCTGATTCCTTTTTTGGGTTTTTTTAAATCATTTTTTTTCAACAAAAGAATTTGCCAAAGGAATACACACCAAACTCACTTTTCAACTCTTCTGTAATCATTCTTTCATCATAACAAAACAATGCATCCCTTCACCAACCAAAGAACTACTGAAAGCATCTCATTGCCCCTTACTAGCCCCCAATCAAGCTTATTTACAGAAGACAAACGCTCTCTAGTCTTGGCTTAAAGGTAAGATATGTGTTTGGCCAAGGGCTATGATTGAAGGTTTACATCAATAAAAATGGTTTAAAGCTCAAGAGGCTAGCAAGGGATAGCATGTATAACAATGGAAGAGACACTCATGAATTGATAAGAGATTGAACTTGATAAATCGGTCTATAAAAAAAGCTCAAGCTTGACGCGACAACTACCATGAACACAACTACCTCATTAGGTGTCACATGCCAATACTCAATTGAGAATCATGGGGTAATCATTTCGCACTTCAACACGGGAGCAAAATGTGAAGCACTCTCTTTGTGAACTCATTTAAAAAACTTTTATCCACAATTAGGCATAACAAAAGGGTAAAAACAAACCAAAGAAAGCTTCCGAGTCTAAAGAGTCAACATCTGAGGATTTTTTTCTTTCTTTTTTTAATTTTTTTAAAATTTTTATTTTGTGTTTGTTAAATGCATGTGCAAATACATGATACTAAAGTTAATATGCAAAAACTACTCCTAAATTGATACATGACCCTTGACGGAACTCAAGCAATGAACTTGATTTGCAATCTGATCTTGACTTGTCTTTGAAACAATAATGGACAAGAACTAAAACAGAGAGATATGAATGGGATGAAGGCCATGCCACCACCCAAGCTGGTTACGAATCCACCCCCCATATCATAAAGGAATCGCAACCAAAATCGGATTAAAGGAAACCACTCTAAATTAACAATTTGTTTGGATTGATAAGAGAGATATTTGAAAGCATATTGTGCTAAAGTCGAAAATGGAGGTTTGTATTCATGTATTCTTCCTTGAACAATCAAGCTAGCAAGTGTATATACATGTCTAAGCTAGATAGCAAGCAAGCTATCTACATGGCTAAGCTAATCCAGATTAGGCTAATTAGTTTACAGAACAGTTTTAGCCTAAGTCGATTACAAGCTTGAGTGTAACTAATACAATCTTGTTTATCTCTAATCAAGGCCTAAACATGGTTGCTTAACCCTAAACATTCCACTTGCACATGCAGGAGAGAGAAAAGGTAGGCTGTAGGTCATACTTTACGGCTAGCCTATCCAAAAGCAAGTGGCTGTCAACTCTATCCTCTATAGGCCAAGTGGGCTACCAAAGCTTTAAGTCAAGTCATGATGATGTTCCTAGAGGTCCAAGCAGCAAGGGGAGAAAGCAAGTATGTGAGAAAACCCTCTTGATTATGGAAACCTTTAATCAAAGCAAAAAGAGTTAGTTTCAGCTTAACGGGTCCAGTTGAACACTAATTTTGATCAACGTGGAACCCAAACCTCCACCTGATTTAGAACTAATTCTAATGTGTAACCTGGATCCTTGGGACGTTAATGATTGTCCCAAATAGAAAAATTAGGCCTAAATAAGGTTTAGGTGGGGTAATCAACCAAAAACTTGAACCGGGTTTAGAATAGCCTCAAACTGCAACAGTTGACAAAATACAATTGAAACCCTATGAAGAACTTATCATGATTTGGATTTCTCTTTATGCCTTGAACCTTTTGGAGGTTGGATATCATCCCACATAAAAGTTTGGCTCTAAATCAGCTTTTGGTATGAGAACCAAGCTAATTTCCAAAGTGGGTCAGAATAGAGCCCAACCTACAATGTTAACAAAATGGGGATGAGTCACCATGAAGAATTGGTAATGATTTTTATTTCTCTTAATGAAGAAAATTCTTAGGATGTTTTCTATCATCTCAACCAAAAATATTGCTCTTAGGTGGTGATTCCACCTGATCTTCTAAGATAAGCATGCTAGACGTTCCAGATACACCCTTACTATTTTGGACCAATGTAGTAAAATGCCTATGGTATAGGCCCAAATTGACTTTCATCATTGAAAATAGACTTCTTAGGGAGTCCAAAAAATTAGGAATTGCCATAGGAGGTCTTGGAAACTCCCAAAATCATGTCATCCAAAATGGTGCTTAATTTTGGCTTGGAGTGAGAGAAAAAAACTTGAATCTAGCTGGGTATAATTTGGTTGCCTTAACCTGCTTAACCTCGATTGATACCTTTGCTCTTAATTTGGATCTTGGGAGCCCTCTTCGGTGTCATGCTTTGGATCAACCTCTCCTTCTTCAAGAGGATTTGACCTCAAATCCTAAGGGTCTTCAAAATAGTCATCTACATACGGACTTAAGTCACCAATGTTAAAGGTAGCTGAAAGAGCCATATCTCTTGGATGTTAGAGCTTGTATGCATTATCTCATACCTTCTGAATAACCTTGAATGGTGAATCCCTTCTTAACATAAGCTTGTTCTTTCTTCTAGATGGGAACCTTTCTTTTCTGAGGTGTAACTAAACGAAATCTACTGGACTGAATTCCAGTTTCTTCCTATACTTGTTTGCCCTTGCTTTGTAAGTTGCATTAGTCTTTTCTATGTGATTCCTTAGCTGTTCATGTAATCTTTTCATCTCTTTTACAATTATTTCAGCCTCATGATGTACCCTTCACTCACTAGGTAAAGGCAATAAGTCAATGGGTGTAAGAAGGAACACCCCATATACACACTCAAACGGAGAGTACTTAGTAGCATACGATGGAGCTCTATCATAGGCAAACTCTGCATAGGGCTGTTTCAAATCCCAATCCTTTAGGCTTTTACTCACTAAACTCCTTAGCAAAGTAGTAAGAGTTCGGTTTGTTACCTCAGTTTAGCCATTACTTTGGGGATGATAGGTTGTACTAAACAAGAGTTTAGTACCTAAAAGCTTCCACAAACTCCTCCAAAATTTTGGATAGAAGCTTTGAGTTTCGATCAGATACAATGGTTTTGGGCACTCCATGGAGCCTAGTGATCTCTCTGAACTACAATTGAGCAATGCAGCTAGCATCATCAATTTTGTTACAAGGAATAAAGTGTACCATCTTAGAAAACCTATCGAGAACCACCATGATTGCATCCTTTCCCCTTTGGGTCTTGGGGAGAGCCACAATGAAATCCATACTAATATCATCCCAAGACTTCAAGGGTACAACTAGTGGGGTGTACAAGCCTTGGTGGAACTGACTCTTTGCTTTATGGCATATGGGGCAAGTTGAAATGATCTTGTGATCATCTCCTCCCATCTTAGGCCAATAGAAATGCTCTTTCAGAATGTTAGTTGTTTTGTTTAGGCCAAAATGGCTAGTAAAAGTACCACCATGAGCCTCTTGGACTGGCAATTCCCCTAGTGAGCACTTAGGGATTCACAACTTGTTATACTCGAATAAGTAGCCTTCTTGGACAGTATATGGGCCATCTTTTGGAAGCTCCTCCATTAGGGGCTTAAAATTTGGATCCTCCTTTTGTGTAGGTTTGATTGAACGGAATTTAAGTACCTTTGCTTCCAAAACAGAAACTAGTGTATACCTTCTCAGTAAGGCATCTGTGACCACATTAGCTTTCCTACTCTTGTGCTTGGAAGTAAAGTTGAATGATTGGAAGAATTCCACCCATTTTACATGCCTTGGGTTCAGTTTATGTTGATGACCACTGCCGTAAGCGCACTTATAGTCATAGTATAGATAAAAGATATCGTTCCTCAGATCGAGTCTTATCTATCAGAATATGCTAAGTGAAATTCTAATTGAAATGGTTCGATTTAACGGCTTTTAATTCATTAATTTTTAAATTAATCAACGAAAAATATGTCTAGGAATTCTTGTAGTTATCACAAGTGGTTAGATCAACCGCCAAACATGTGCTTTTTCTTGAATCGGTTAATCTCGAGGAATTGCAATATATCCAAAAATTTCGCCTATTCTTCCGTACTCAACCAAATTTACCTAAACTAAGCAAAAGTCGTTCTTTACAACTAATTTGTCTTAATCCCAGTTAATTATCTTCAATTACTTTCTAGTCCTCCTAACATGCAAATCTCTCTTTCAAAACGACGTTATGTCAGGTCTCATCAAGCAGTCCAACAATCAAATGTCATATTTCAGTTCTTCACCCGATTGTTTCAATTGTGCAATGAAACTTTGGCCAAAAATCCACTCACAACATGAATAACACTTGATAGAACGGAATAAAACCAATCATGAAGATAAGCACAATTCTTTAAATTAAAACATGATTCAACACCACTTTCATAAACTACTAAAATCCCTAGATAAAAATTAAACTACTCACAGATGATTAAGGATTAAACAACTAACCAACGTTTTGCAAAATCTGAGCGGAAGGGCTTGACTGAGAATAGCCTTCAACCAAGGGCTTCAAACTACCTCAAGATCAAACACTCACATTCCAGATTTCTCACTAATACAATAACCAAGCTAAGAATCTAACTTAAAGAATTTTTTTTTAAGAAAGATAAACTAATGCTATTCTTGCTTGATATGCATCTTCTTCTTCTTCTGCTCCCTGGACGAGGCCTTTTATAGGAAAATTGGAATGTTCTCAGCCACACAACTAAGGGAAAACGAAGAGGCAATAGTTTCACCTCTCACCATAGTCCATGGCAGGCACCATGGTCTGATCGTGGTATGGGTCGGAACTGGTTTTCTGCTCTTTTCTTGTTCCACCGGTGTAGCAGCACATAGGTGTCTGTGGGGAGGCCAAATTACTTCTATTAAGGGTCAAATGTTGGGTAAAAAGGCCTAAAATCTTGCAAAACACATCAAACAACTATACCCAAGCATAAATCAAGAATAAGAGTATAAATAATAACATTAAGCACATAATTCTTCGAAAAATGAAGCAAAATAACCCTAAATGATGTATACATTAAGCACTTATCAAACTCCACCATGCTTAAACTGTTGCTTGTCCTCAAGCAATGCTAAGAAAAATAAAACTATACATAACCTCGTTAGGAGAGACATAGGTAACTTCAAATGGCAAAGTTGATCCAAATTAGTCTCAAAAGATATAAAAATCAGTAACAAGCAGATTAGGGAATGAAATTTTCGAAAACGTTTTGATAGACCACAATGTCAAACTTGAATCAATCTCCCCAAATTGTAAAATATAGTCATTCCAGCCTATAAAATAAGTAAGGCTAGCAAGGCCGGTAGAACCTCACTATAGTTATATGGCTCTCATCGCTCATGTGTTTAATAATAATGGAGGTTCTGTTAATTCTCATTCCTCAAACTCAAACCTACCATAGGCTTGACAAAACTCTCAAATTCGTCATCACTAATATGCAAACACACTAGACAATCATGAGGACTTTCATAGGGTTGTAATGGGGCCATGGGTAAAGGTAAGAGGGGAACAAATATTTTGGAAATAAGGAGCTAGAAGCCAGAGACTAAGAGCTAAATAATTCCAATGTATCATACTACATGCTTCTTACACCATTACATTTTATCAAAATACATCCCCAACTGAAGAGAGAAAGAGTTGAAAATTATAATTAACTTACAATCCCCACAAGGCTAACACTTTCTTTCATTTTCTTGTTAACTTTTTTTTCTTTTTTTTCCCTTTGTGTCCTTTTTTTTCTTATTTCCCTTTTTTTTTTCTTTCCATGATCCTTCCTTTCCCCCCAAAAAGGATAGCCAAGAGGAGATCCATAACGAACTTTAAATTCCAACTCTTCCCCAAATTTTGTACAATAAAACAAAGGATTTCCTTTTTATCAATCAAGATCTCACAACGCTTCACCAAACAGCCAAAATTCACTAAAAAATAACAGTCCATCTTACTAGTGCCCTATGATGCATAAGAATGAAACGCTCCTCTAGTCTTGGGTTAAGGGTAAGACAAGTATTTGGACATGGGAAATAATAAGAGGTTCAAAAAAAAAAAAAAACTAGATATAGGCTCAAAGGCACTAGCAAGGGATACAATACACAACAAGGATGACCATTTGGCTATGGGGTTCAACAAATAAAACAAAAAGAAAAACGTCTCAATCATATTGTCTAAATGCATATAGGAAATGTGGTCTTAAATGAGAATCAAAGCAAGTTTTAGAGAAATTATGTTAAGGAACAGTCACACAAGAAAGAAACATGAGACTAAATTGATAAATAGTCTCTAAAAGCTCAAAATCTCTCGAGACATCTACCAAAGTCATAACTAGCTCACTAGTAAACATATGCCAAAATTCACGTAAAGACTCATGGGGTAAATCATTTTGCATCCAACATGGGGTCAAACACATGGAGATGATTTTGCAAAACTCATTCAGAAACATTTTATGCATAATTTGGGCAAATGAAAGGATCAAACTAAACCAAAGAAGTCTGCCAAATCTAGAAAGATCATCATCGGAGGATTTTTTTTCTTTTTTTCTTTTTTTTCTTTTGTTTTTGTTGCTTTTTTTTTGTACTCCTAGGAACAATGCAAACTAAAATACAGAAGAAACTAATAAAAGAAAAACTAAAATGTAACCTAGAATGAAAAGAAAACTAAATGCATTACTAAACAAAACTAAATACTAAATTAAAAACTCCAAAAAGTGCCACTAACTACATATACAAAGCACAATCACACCAAATCAAAACAGGCATCAGACGTCAAATATAACGACTAACTCCCCCATGTTTGAATCACACATTGCCCTCAATTTGGGCATACAAGAGAAAAAAGGAACGGGAGTAGCACAGGGCAATAAAAAAGGAGGTGGTAGTTGGCCATAAGAGATATGCAAATCCCGCCAAATATCTCGACATGTCCTATAGTCCTGGAAATATTGTGCCTGGGTAGAAAGCATCCCACGAAGCTCATTGTAGCACTCTTGGACAAAGTCCTGAGGAGCGATATTTTCAGAAGCAACAAATGCTCGAAGGGAAACTTGCTCCTTCTAAATGGATCTAAGGGTGTCTTGGAGGTCGGTATAATCAGGAGGGGGTGGTTGAGAGGATGAAATAAGTCCTACTTGACTAGAATGAGGGGATGGATGATGGGGTATGGGACGAACAACCTCCTCTTCACTAGTTACCCAATAAAGGTTACCCCGGTGAAGCAAGGTGGTTCGATCAATATTGGGAAGTGGAAAAAGTCGGTCCTTAGGGTAAATCCAACATAAACTCTGAGTCTCAATTTTGCAAAAGTTCATAATTTTAAAAGCAGCTTGATCGAGCCGCTCGAACCCGAAAACTCTATCCTTAGGGTTGGGCTCAACACCCAAAAATCTAGCAATAGTAGTCACAATCCTGCCTATGACTATCCTACCTTTAGTGCTAATAGCAGCACTATGCAATTACCTAGCTAAGAAGGAACCTGGGCCAAGCATACATGACAAAAAGTACAACTTCGATAATCTCAGGACATTCAGACTATTGTCCCGAGTAAAAAGGGAATGAGCCAAAATACATTAAGCCACTCTAATGCAAGGGTCTCCAATATGTGTGCACTTTGATGAACTAGTGTTGTACCTAATGCTCCCCGAAAGTTCACCGAAAAATGCATTTGGGTTGAATTTGCGGGGGACTTGGCGGTTCGATAAGTCCATGCTAGGTGCAAAACTGAAAGATACTGTTAAAGGTACCGAAGTTTATCTCGTAAAATTGACCTTGTAAATAAAATGATATATATCTGTCTTGACAATGAGCCCCTCTAGTGACCTCGACATGGAGTGCACTTAAAAATTCTAGGGTCAAGTCCCGATATGTTTGCTCTTTAATTTCTAAAAAGTGTCCCATAACACCTCTTACAAACAACCATCTACTATCATCCAACATTCCTAACCAGGACAACAGTTCCTCATCATAATATCCACTTGTTGCAACCATTTGTTCATTCAAGCAATTGTATATGGCAACATGATCAGGATGTGTCAAACCGGGAGGGTGAAGAATGTTACCTCTAGCACGTGCGGTTTAGGTTGTCCTTTGAGGTTGAAGTGGTGCTTAACTTGAAGATCCAACCTCCTTGGTACTCCTTTGTCTCTTGGTTGGTGCCATTGTTGCAAAACCTCAAAACAAAAATCAAAACTAAAAACTAAGTTAAAAAATTTGAAGAAGAAAATGAAGAAATTAAGTAAGAAGAAGAAGAATAAGAGATTGAAAAAGATGGGTACAGTGGATGAGTAAAGTGAGATAAATTTAAAGAAAAAGAAGAAGAAAGAAATGAAATTTGTGGGGAAAGAGATGATTGAGTGACGGGGGATGATTTCTACTAAAAACGAGTGAAATTGGAGAAGAAATGAAGGAAGATTGAGGTTATTAGCTATGGAGGGTCTAGATAAAGAAACTGGAGGTAGTGAGAGAGGGTGTCGTGGGGTTGAAGATGAAATGTGAGGAAGTTGAGTGGGCACCGCGGTGAAAAACCTAGACCGCGGGCTGTAACAGTACACCACAGACCATGGTGTCTTCGGGTCCTCTATTTTTCGATTTTCTTGGGTGGAACTCCACGGCTGTGGTGGATAACATTTATTCATAGTTTTTTCTCTCTCTTTTTTTTTTTTGGCAAACTACAAAAATAGTAAAAATAAAAGCAAAGAAAAGAAAAAGGAAAAGGAAAAAGAGCTTGGGTTGCCTCCCAAGAGTCGCTCCTTTAAGGTCAAGAGCATGACCCTTCTTCTATGCTTTGTTCGGATCAGATAGTGTACGGACACTAACTCTATCCCTAACCACAAAGTCAAACTTCTTCAGTCGAAGGTACCACCACAAAAGTTTGGGTTGAAAGTCCTTCGTTTTCATGACACGGTGCCATAATGTGGTATTTGCGTACAAAACAAAGCATACACGTGCGATATCAGGCGGGTTATTATCAACTTGTTCAACCCCCAAATCAAAGTCTCCATCCAATCCTTATATAGGGGCATAGAGAAAGCAACTTATGCGAACCTGCAATAGTTGCTCATAGAAGGCTCGTTAGGCACGGGGACCTTAACCTCGGGTTTCTTAGGTGGCATAGGAGTAGGAAACTCCACCTTAACATACCTTTGGACGAGATCCTGATAAGAAATCCAGTCCGAATCAAGAGGATCGTCACAATTCAAGACATCCTCCTCATCAATTTCAGGGAAAAGGGGTAATGCACCAAATAAAGAAGAACTAGGGGAAACCACGTCTTCCTTTGTATGACAAAACACATCATAACGCCCTTCTACCTTAAATGTAGTCTATCCCTTTCTTAATCAATGTGGCAACCAGCTGTAGCCAAAATGGGCCAATCTAAGATGATTTGAGCAGAATCAATCTCAGGCATATCCACTATAATAAAGTCCTCTGATACCCAAATGTCTCCAATATAAACTGGCACATTATCCAATCTGGCTGTGGGATGCATCTCATAACTGTCAGCTATCTATAGTGAAAAGGGTGCGGCTAGTAATTATCCTATGTAAAGCTTATGGAACAAAGAATATGGTATTATACTAATGCTTGCACCAGGATCACATAGAGTGCTCTCAACTTCCACTTTTCCCACAATGCAGGGGATAAAATTACGGGAAACACTATAGTGTCATTCTCTTCAAATGTGGAAGTCTTGCCATTATTGTTCCTTTCCTTACTTCCAACCATGATTATTTCCCTACCCTCTTCCATCGGTAGATCCTCAGGGTCAGTTGAGTCCATTTCTTCTTTCAAAGTGACATAGTTGCGATGCTCATGAGGGATAAGTTCATGCTTGCCAGGAAATTTGGCTGGGGGCGTAGATGAAAACCTAGATTTTTGGGCAATTCGGGCTTCTAACATCCTATTATGAGTTGTAAGCACATCAACCTTTGAGGTAAATTCCTTAATGTACTCTTCCTTTTTTGTTGCGCCATAAGCATATTTTTCTATCATTACTTCTAAATTGGGCTCTTGGAGCTTTTGAAAAGGGAACGGGGGTCTTTGAAAACCAAGGGGTGCTCTAGCGTTCATAGGGGGCACATTTGATGGGTTTGGATTAAACTTATAGAAGAAATTTAGATGATTCTTCCAACTCGGATTATATGTAATAGAATAAAGGTCATTGGCTGGTCTCGGGTTGAAGTTTTGAACATAGTTAACTTCATGAGGGTCGTGGGAAAAAGGACTCCCAACTTGATAATTAAAAGTTACATGTTCAATAGAACCATAAATTTCACAAGGGGAAGGGGCACTAGAGTTCACAACATTTACATTCATTCGGTCAAGTCTTTGAGTCATAGCATCTACTTTAGCAGAAAGTAAAGTAAGCGCATCAACTTCAAATTGACATCCAACCCATTTGGGTTGGCCTCATTCGGTGGACCATTGAAAATTATTAAGTGTCATTTCCTCAATTAGATTATAGGCTTCATCCTTGATTTTGTTCATCAAGGTTCCTCTTGTCGCTGCATCGATAGTAGACTCACAGACTGGGTCACACCATTATAAAAGGCTTGGATAATCAACCAATGTTGAAGACAATGATGGAGGCATAAGAGCAGCAAATCTTTAAATTGCTCCCAGGATTCGTACAGCGTCGCTTCATCTTTTTGCATTAAATTGGTGATTTGATTTCTTAAGCTAGCTGTTTTGCTTGAAGGGAAAAACTTAGCGAGGAAGGCTCTGGTCAACTCATCCCAAGTGGTAATACATCTAGATGGAAAAGAGTGTAACCAAGCCCTTACTTTATCCCTTAAGGAGAAAGGAAATAGGTGCAGGCAAATTGTTCAGTGGAGACTCCATTAAGCTTTAACGTATCACACACCTCTAAAAAGATCGAGAGGTGTAGATTCGGGGTATTCCAAGGGTGTTCCTCCAAACTAGGATTGTTACGTCATCGAAATGAGTGTCAGTTTCACCACAAAATTATCGGCATCAACAGTTGGGTGAGCGATGCTTGAGGCGATCCCTTAAACTCTAGGGGTAATGAAATCTCAGAGCGTTCTTCTTTGGTCACTTCCTCCACCAGCCATGTTTGTTGGATTCTTTCTAGCCTCTCACATATTTGTTCTTCAATCCTTTACTTCTTCCTCCTTAAATGGAAAGTCCTTTCAACCTTAGGATCAGGTTCATGCAAGATTGGACTTCACATGAACAGGAAAAATTCCTACAAGCAGTATCATCAATACTGCCAGCATAATTAAACCAGAAAAGAAAATGACAATAAAAGACAATCAAATACTTAGTCACTTTCGCAAGACTAACTCAATAGTTAATAGTTTAGTCCCCGGTAGCGACGCCCAAAACATGACCACTGCTGCAAGCGCACGGGTAGTCGTAGTATAGATAAAAGATATCGTTTCTCAAGGACTAATGTAATCTATCGAGTCTTGTCTATCAGAATATGCTAAGTAAAATTCTAATTCAAATGGTTCAATTTAACAACTTCTAATTCGATAATTTTTAAACCAATTAAGGAAAAATATGTTTAGGAATTCGTATAGTTATGATAAGTGATTGGATCAAAACAACAAACATGTGCATTTTCTCTAATCCGTTAATCTCAAGGAATTGCAATCTATCCAAAAATTCGGCCTATTATTTCGAGCTCAACCAAAATTTCCTAAACCGAGCAAAAGTCGTTCTTTTTAACTAATTTGTTTTAATCTAAGTTCATTATCTTCGATTACTTTCTAGTCCTCCTAACATGCAAATCTCTCTTTCTAAATGACGTTATATTTGGTCTTATCAAGTAGTCCAATAATCAAATGTTACATTTCAGTTTTTCACCCGATTGTTTCAATTATGCAAGCAAACTTTGGCCAAAAATCCACTCACAACATGAATAACACTTGATAGACCGAAATCAAACCAATCATGAAGATAAGTACAATTCTTTAAATTAAAACATGATCCAGCAACACTTTGATAAACTACTAAATCCCTAAACAAAAATTAAACTACTCAAACAACTAACCAACGTTTTGTGAAATCTGAGCGGAAGGGCTTGACTGAGAATAGCCTTCAACTAAGGGCATCAAACTGCCTCAAGATAACATTAAACTACTAAGGGTCAAATGATGGGTATAAATAATAACATTAAGCACATAATTCTCCTCAAAATGAAGCAAAATAGCCCGTAAATGATGTATACATTAAGCAGTCATCAGCTGACCATTGATATACTTGATGGCTTGGTGATCAGAATGCAAGACAAAAGGCATAACTTTGAGATAATGTCCTCAATGAGTCAATGCCCTCATAATAGCTATAACTCTTTGTCACAGGTGCTGCAGTGGCTGTTGGACCCATTCAGCTTTTCACTGAAATAGGTAATAGGTTCTGGATTTGATTAGGACAGGCCCTATTCCCACTCCACTTGCATCATACTCTAGCTCAAACAGGACTTCAAAGTTGGGTAGGGCCAAAACTGCTGCTTGGCACAGTTTCTATTTGATCTCCTTACAGCCTTTTTGGCTAGCCTTGAACCACTTAAATACTCTTTTCTTCATGCATTCAGTAATGGGGGCCATAATAGAACTAAAATCTTTGATAAATCTCCTAGAGAAGGAAGCTAAACCATGAAAGCTTCTCACCTCCGTGACTGATTTGGGTTGAGGCTAGGATTGGATTGCCTAAATCTTACTTTGATAAACCTAATACCTTGGCCTAAAACTACATAACAAGGGAAAGTGAGATGTGGAGTGAAAAACGCATAGTTCTCTATCTTGGCATATCGTTTTGTCTTCTTATCACCTCAAAAACCCGCTTCAGATAATCCACATGTTCTCTCTCATTCTGGCTCTAAACAAGAATATCATCAAAATAAACCACCACAAAGTGACCAATGAAAGCTTTTAACGACCTCATTCATTAGCTTCATGAAAGTAGTAAGGGCATTGGACTGACCAAAGGGCATGACAAGCCATTCATACAACCCTTGCTTGCTTTTAAAGGTTGTCTTCTATTAACCTCCATCTCCCGTCCTAATATGGTGGTATCCACTTCTCGTGTCTATCCTTGAAAACACCTTTGAGCCATGTAGTTCTTCTAACATATCATAAAGCCTAGGGATAGGATACCTATACTTGATAGTTATGTTGTTTATGGCTCAGCTATCTATACACATTGTCATGGTTCCATCTTTCTTAAGCACAAGTAAGGCTAGAACAGAACAAGGATGCATGATTGCCCTTATGTAACCTCTATCAATAAGTTCTTGAACTTATGTCTAAAGTTTCTTAGTTTCATTAGGGTTGCACCATTAGGCTGGTTTATTTGGTAGGGCAACACCAGGCAATAGGTCTATTTGATCTTTAATCCCTCTTAGTGGGGGCAGTCCTGGGGGTAAATCACTTGTGAACACATCTAGATACTCATGTATAAGGGGTTGAGCAAGGGGATACAAAGGTGTCTGTCCCTCTCCTTCATCCAACATAAGTAAGGCATAAACTGACTTGCCTTTACCTATAGATCACTTCACCCATGCTTCACTTTAGAAAAAAAATGGCTTTCTCACTTGTGTTTCCCTCCCCAAGGCTAGTTTTGATGTTCTGGATTTGGTAAGGGGCAAAGGTGTGAGAGTATCATTTCGGCCCTTACCCTCAAAAGTGTACGTGTTAGCTGCCCGATTATAAATAACACCCTTATGAAACTGTCAAGGCCTCCCTAAAGCAAATGACATGCACCTCATCTTTAAAGTTACCTACGGTGTAGGTGATTAAGGTCTATTTGGTTACATAAACCTTATTCCCTTTGTTGAGGCATTGTGGGGAGTAAGGTCTAGGGTGAGGGATAATAGGTAGATTAAGTTTATCAATCAAATGGGATGGGGCAACATTGGTGCAACTACCCCCATCTATGATTAAACTACATACGTTCCCTTGAATGGCACACTGGGAGTGAAAGATAAGTTCTCTTTGGTTTTCTTCCCTTGGAACGTCCATGGTGTGTCAAACTCTTTTAAGGACCATAAACTCCTCTACTTCAAGAGCTAAGCTGGTGTCTTCCTCCTTTTCTTCAGCTTCTTCTTTATACAGTTCAATGACAATCTGGCTGATCTTCTCAATCTCTTTGATGGTGAGTGCTCCTTTATTTGGGCATTCTGCTTGGAAATGGCCATAACCTTGACATTTGAAGCACCTCTTTACATCAAGCTGCTTAGGAAACTCGCTAATAACTCATTTGTCTTTATCCTTGGTTCGATCAGTTATGGTTTGTGTTTTGGGTTTAGGGGCATAAGAGGGTTTAAGGAGAGTATAGGGCTTAGGTGGAGGGTTAGGATCAGAGTATGAGTTTTTATATGGCGTTTTGTTTTAGAATACCTCTCAACCTTGGTAGCTAGCTTACATAAATCCTCAAAACTCTAGTAACGTTAAAGATAAACCTTTTTAGCAATGCTTTGATCTAGCCCTCTTAGGAACCACACGACAGCTTGTTCTGGTTCCTCTTCTGTCCCAGTCCTAATCTTGAGTTGCTCGAACTCCCTAATGTATTCATCCACAGTCATCCTACCTTGGGTTAGGTAGGACACTCTAAGGTAGAGATCCCTCTTATATCCCATAGGGAAAAACCTCTTGCTCGTTAGCTTCTTTAAGTTGGAGTAAGTGTGGATCTGTGGCTTTCCGTCCTCAGCTCATCGCTTTTTGGTGTTTTCATACCTAAGGGAGGCATACACTTTGAGCTTAAGGATGGCTACTTTAAAGGAATTTTCATCGAAATAGCCCTTAACCTGAAAGGATCTCTCCACAATTTGGATCCGTTCTAATTACACATTCGAGTTCAAGGTTCCCTCAAAATTTGAGGGATCAAATTTCATATCCCTCAAGTCATCCTCATTGTGTCTGGTTGGCCTTTTCTTACCCTTAGAAGAGTACTCATCTTGGGAACAAGATGAATGATAAGAAGTTAGATCACTACTAGGCTGACCCTTTCTCTCCTCCTTCGCGCTTCGGATCATCCTTAAATCTGGCCAGAACATCAGCTAGGCTAGATGAGAGTGTTTGGACACCCGTTTGCAGTTGAAGTATAGCATTCCCTCTTCCTAACTCATGATCATCCTTAAACCCCTAGGTACTCCGGTTTGGGAAGGTTTAACCTTATCTCTCATGGCCATGAACTGAAATCAGGTTATATGCTATTTGAGTAGTTTACATGTTTTCATGGCTGGGTGCGTGTTTGGGCTTGAAGGGGTTCTTTGTAGTCCTTCTAAATGTGGTTTCAAAATAGGGGAAGATTGCAAAGTTAATGAACAACAAGAAAACTCACCCAGGGTATGCTCTGATACCACTTTGATGCATGAGCCTTAGAGGAACTCAAGCAATGAACTCAATTTGCAATCTGATCTTGACTTGTCTTTCAAACAACAATGGACAAGAACTACAACACATATATATGTATGGTATAACTACCACACCACCACCAAACCTGGTTAGGAATCCACCCTCTAAACCATAAAGACAAGGCCACCAAAATTGGATTAAAGGAAACCACTCTAAACTAACAATTTGTTTGGATTGATAAGGGAGAGATTTGAGAGAGTTTTGAGTTGAACTCAAAAATGGAGGTTTGTATTAATGTATTCTTCCTTGAGCAATCAAGCTAGCAAGTATATATACATGTCTAAGCTTGAAAGCAAGCAAGCTAGCTCCTAGGCTAAGCTAATCTGAATTAAGGTAAACAGTTTACAATGCTGTTCTAGCCGAAGTTGATTACAAGTTTGAGCGTAACTAATACAATCTTGTTTATCTTTAAACAAGGCCTAAAATATGGTTGCTTAACCCTGAACATCCCACTTACACGTGCAGGAGAGAAAAAAGGTAAGCTGCAGATCATACTCCATCGGCCAAGTAGGCCGCCAAAGCTTCAAATCAAGCCATGATGATGTTCCTGGAGGTCCAAGCAGCAAGGGAAGCAAGCAAGTAGGGGAGCAAACCCTCTTGATTAAGGAAACCCTTAAGCAAAGCCAAAATAGTTAGTTTTAGCTTAATGGGCCTGGTTGAACACCAAATTTGATCAAGGTGAAACTAAAACCACCACTTGATTTAGAACTGATCTTAATGCATAATCTGGATCCTTAGGATATTAATGATTCTCCCAAATAGAAAAAGTAGGCCTAGATCAAGTTTAGGAAGGGTAGTCAGTCTGAAATGTGAGCTGGGTCTAGAATAGCCTCAAATTGCAACGGTTAACAAAATGCAGTTGGAAACCCATAAAGAACTTATCATGATTTGCATTTCTCTTCGTGCCTTGAACTGCGGGAATGTTGGCTATTGTCAAAGTAAAAACATTGGCTCTAAATCAACTTTTCGTCTAAGAACCAAGATAATTTCCAAAACGGACCATAATAGAGCCCTGCTTGTGACAGTTAATAAAATGGGGTTGAATCACCATGAAGAACTGGTCATGATTTTGATTTCTCTTATGAATTGAATACCTAGGATGTTTTCTACCACTGCAACGAAAAATATTGTTCCTAAGTCAGGTTTTGGGTGGTGATTCCTCCTGATCTTCAAAGACGAGTAAACCGGACCTTCCCGGTATACCCTCATTGTTTTCGATCAATGTAGCAAAATGCCTATGGTGTTGACTATGGCCGCAAGCGCACAGGTACTTGTGGTATAGATAAAAAGATCGCTCCTAAGAGACCAATGTAACCTATCGAACTTTGTCCATCAAAATATGCTAAGTAAAATTTTAATTCAAGGGGTTTCAATTTAATAACTTTTAATTCTCTAATTTTAAATGAATTAGGGAAAAATGTCTAGGAACTCATGCAGTTACGAAAGTTGACTGTATCAAAATGATAAGTATGTGCTTTTCTCTAATAAGTTAATCTCAAGGAATTGCAATCTCTCCAAAAATTTAGCATATTCTTTCGAAATCAGCCAGATTTACCTAAACTAAGCAAAAGTCGTTCTTTCAAATTAATTTGTCTTAATCCAAGTTGAATATCTTCGATTGCACTCTGGTCCTCATAACATGCAAATCTTTCTTTCAAGAGGACTTTATGTCAGGTTTTATCAAGCAATCTAACAATCAGATGTCACCTTTTTGTTTTTCACTCAATTATTTCTGGCGGACAAGCAAGCTTTAGGCAAAAATCCACTCACAACATGATAATCACTTGATAGAACGACATCAAACGAATCATGAAATAAGCACAATTCTATAGAGTAACACACGATCCAACTACACTTTCATAAACTACTAAATCCCTAGACAAAATTAACTACTCCCACATAATTAAAGATTAAACAACCAAACAGGATTTTGGCGAAATATGAGAGAAAGAGCTTAACTGAGATAGCCTTTCAACCAAGGGCTTCAAACCTCCTCAAAATGAAACACATAGACTCAAGATTTCTTACTAAAACAATAATCAAACTAGGAATCTTAACTAAAAAGAACAAAATTTGAGAAAGAAAATGGACTATGCTATATTAGCCCCTTCTCTATTACTACTAAACGACGCCTTTGTATAGAAAAGTTTGGATTATTTCAGCCACACAGCTGAAGGAAGACGAAGAGGCAATAGTTTCATAACTCACCAAGGTCTATGGCAGGTACTAGGATCCGACTGTGGTATTAGTTGGAACCAATTTTCTACTCTTTTGGTGCTCCATGGGCGTAGCATAATATGGGTGTCCGTGCAGGAGGTTAAAAATACATCCAATAAAGTCAAATGCTGGGTGAAAAGGACCAAAATCCTACAAACCACGTCAAACAACCACACCCAAGCATAAATCAAGAATAGGAGTGTAGATTATGACTTAAATCATATAATTCTCCTAAAACTATGGCAAAATAGCCCTAAAATGATGTCTACATTAAGCACTTATCAAACTCTCGCACGCTTAAATTGTTGCTTGTCCTCAAGCAATGCTAAAATGAAAAATATACATGACCTCCTCAGGATAGAGATAGGTAACATTCAATAAGCAAAGTTGATATGAAGGTAGCACAAAATGATGCAAAAATCATTAGCAAACAGATCAGGGAATAAAACTTTCGAAAACCACTTGATAGACCATAATGTCAAACTTGAATCCATCCACTAAATCATCAAACACAGTCATTCAACATATAAAGCAAGTGAGGCTAGCAGGGCCGGCAAAACCTCACTATAGTTATGTGGCACTCATTACTCATGTGTTTGAAAATGTATACATATACAAAGGTTCCCTCAATTCTCATTCTTTAGACTCAAATCTACCATAAGCTTGACAAGACTTTCAAGTTTTCCTTCACTAAAATGCGAACATCCTAGACAATCATGAGGACTTTCATAGAGTTGTAATGGGGCTATGGGTAAAGGCAAGAACAGAACAAATATTTTGGAAATAAGAAGCTAGAAGCCATAGACTAAGAGCTAAATGATTCCAATGCATCATACTACATCCCTCTTAGACCATTATAATTTATCAACGAAATACATCCCCAGTTGAGGAGAGAAAGAGTTGAAAATCACAAGAATTTACAATGCCAACAAGGGTAACACTTTCTTCAATTCCCTTTTTTTCGCTTTTCTTGTTTTTCTTTTCCATTTGCGTTTCTTTTTGGTTTTTTTATTCAAACGAGTTAGCCAAGGGAAATTCATAACGAACTTTAAATCCCAACTCTTCTCTAAACTTTATACAATTAGAGAAGGGATTTATCAAGATCTCACATCCCTTTACCAAAGAACCAAAACTACTAAAGGTGAACAATCCACCTTACTAGTGTCCTATCAAACTTCATGCAAAAGAATAAAACACTCCTCTAGTCTTGGCTTAAGGGTAAGATAATCATTTGGCTATAGGCTATAATAGGAGGTTCAAATCAAGAAAAACGGATATAGGCTCAAAGGGACTAGCAAGGGATATAATATACAACAAAGGTGGCTATTTAGCTGTTGGGTTTAACAAATTAAAGAAAATGCCTCAGTCATATTTGCCTAAATGCATATACGAAATGTGATCTTGAATGAGAATCAAAGCAAGTTATAGAAAAATGATGTCAAGGAAGAATCACATATGAAATAAATATGAGACTAAAGTGATAAGTAGTCTCTAAAAGCTTAAACCCTCACAGGACATGCATGAAGGTCATAACTAGCTCATTAGTAAACACAAGCCAAAATTCATGTAAAGACTCATGTGGTAATAAAGTAACCCTCAATATATGGTCAAAACATGGATCTCGTTTTCGTAAACTCATTCCCAATTATTTTATGCACAATTTGTGCGAATCAAAGGATCAAACTAAACCAAAGAAGTCTACCAAATCTAAAAAGATCATCATCAGAGGATTTTTGTTTTCAATTTTTTCCTTATTTTTTTTTTCTAGTACATGCTTGCTCCTAATAACAATGCAAACGAAAATGCAAAAGGGAGTAATAAAAAAAAACAAAATGCAACCTAGAATGAAAAGAAAACTAAACACACTTACTAAAATGCTGCTAAACAAAACTAAAACCTAAAACAAAAACTCCAACAACTACCACAAACAAAATATACAAAGTACAAGCACACTAAACCAAATTAGGCATCAGACACCAAATATAATGACTAACTCTCCCATGCTTGAATCACACATTGCCCTCAATGTGGACATAATAGAAAAAGGGAAGGGGAGTAGCACAAAGTAATCAAAAAGGAGGTGGTGTAGGACGATGGGGTAGTTGGCCAAAAGAGATATGCGAATCTCGCTAGCTCTCTATACATACCCTATAGTCCTGAAAATATTGAGTCCGGGTAGCAAGCATCCCACAAAGCTCATTGTGGCGCTCTTAGACAATGTCCCGAAGAGCAACGCTTTTAGAAGTGACAAATGCTCGAAGGGAAACTTTCTCCTCTTGAATGGATCTAAGGGTGTCAAGGAGGTCGGCATAGTAAGAAGGGGGTGGTTGAGAGGAAAAACTAGGTCCTGCTTGACTAAAATGAGGGGCTGGATGATGGGGTGTTGCTTAAGCAATCTTGTCATCACTAGGTATCCAATAAAGGTTAGCCCGGTGAAGTAAGGTAGTTCGATTGACATTGGGAAGCAGCAAAAGCCGGTCCTCAGGATAAATCCAACATAAATGTCCAGCGTCAACTTTATAAAAGTTCATAATTTCAAAAGCAGCTTGATCAAGCCGCTCGTACGAGAAAAATCTATCCTCAGGGTTGGGCTCAATGCCTAAAAAACTTGCAATAGTCCTCACAATACCACCTATGAATATCCTACCTTTAGTGCTAACAGCAGCACTATACAATTGTCTGGCCAAAAATGAACTTGGGTCAAGCTGGACACCATCAAGCATACATGAGACAAAGTACAACTCAGATAGTCTCAAGACTTTCGGACTATGGTCCTGAACAGAGAAGTAACAAGCCAAGATACGCTAAGCTACTCTAATGTAGGGGTTCCTAATATAAGTGCACTTCGATGAACTAGTTTTGGTTTTGGTTTCATTTTGCAACAATGGAACCTACCAAGGGACAAAGGCGTTTCAAGGAGGTTGGATCCTCAAGTCAAACACCAACTCGACCTCAAACAACATCCTGAACCTTAACCAATGCGCGAGCTCATGGTAACATTCCTCACCCCCTTGGTTTAACCAATCCTGATCATATTGCTAGATATAATTGTTTTAATGAACGCATGGTTCTGGTAACTAGATATTATGATTGGGAATTGTTAGCTTGACTGGGAATGTTAGATTATATTTTGTGGTTATTTGCACGAGGTGGTATGGGACGCCTTTTAGAAACAAAAGAGCATACATGCCGGGATCTGACCTTAGAGTTCCTGAGTACACTCCATGTTGAGGTCACTGGAGGGCCTCAATGCCAAGCCAGGTACATATCATTCTATTTACAAGGGCAATATTATGAGTTGAACTCAGGTACCTTTACTAGTATATTTAGTTTTCCACCAAGTTTGGATTTACCAAACTGCCAAGTCCCTTATAAATTCAATCTGAATGGATTTTGCGGTGAACTTTTGGGGAGTGTTAGGTACAACACTAGTTCATCGAAGTGCACTCGTATTAGGAACCCTTGCATTAGAATAGCTCAGCATATCTTTGCTTGTCATTTTTTTGCTAGGGATAATAGTCTAAATGTCTCGAAATTATGTGAGTTGTACTTTTTTCCTGTGTGCTTGATGATGTCCAGCTCGACCCCGATTCTTTCTTGGCCAGACAATTGTATGGTGTTGTTGTTAGCATTAAAGGTAGGATAGTCATAGGTGGTATTGTGACTATTATTGCTAGATTTTTGGGTAATGAGCCCAACCCAGAGAATAGAGTTTCTATGTTCGAGCGGCTTGATGAAGCTGCTTTTTAAATTATAAACTTTTATAAAGTTGAGGCTGGGAGTTTATGTTGGATTTACCCTGGGGACTACCTTTTGCCACATCCCAATGTCCATCAAACCACCCTACTTGACTAGGTTGACCTTTATTAGGTACCTGGGGATGACGAGGTTGTTCAACCTATACCCCATCATGCAGACCTAGTTCTTCTTCTCCATTACCCCCTCCTGACTAAACCAACCTCCAAGACACCCTTAGATCCATTCAAGAGGACCAAATTTCCCTTCGAGCATTTGTTGCTTCTGAGAGCGCTGCTCTCCAGGACTTTGTCCAAGAGTGCCACGATGAGCTTCGTAGGATGCTTGCTGCCGAGACTTAATATTTCTAGGACTATAGGGCATGTCTACAGACCTGGCGGAATTGCCATACCTCTTATGGCCAACCACCCCATCCTCCACCACCACCTCCTTTCTGACTGCTTTGTGCTACTGCCCTTCCCTTTTTCTATCATGTGCCTACTTTGAGGGCAATGAGTGACTTAAGCAAGGTAGAGTTAGTCATTATATTTGGCATATGATTCCTAATTTGGTTTGGTTTGCTTGTACTTTGTGTATGTTGTTTGCGATAGTTTTTAGAGTTTTTGTTTTAGGTTTTAGTTTTGTTTGTCAATATTTTAGTAAGTGCATTTAGTTTTCTTTTCATTCTAGGTTGAATTTTTAGTTTTTAATTTTTTTGAGTGCCTTTGCATTTTCTTTTGCATTATTAGTAGGAGCCTGCATGTACTAGATTTTTTTTTTTGAAAAAAATCCTCCAATGATGGTGTTTTTAGATTTGGTAGACTTCTTTGATTTAGTTTGATCATTTGATTCGCTCAAATTGTGCATAAAGTGTTTGAGAATGAGTTTGCGAAACGAGATCCATGTTTTGACCACATATTGAGTGCGAGTTGTTTACCCCATGAGTCTTTACATGAATTTTGGCTTGTGTTTACTAATGAGCTAGTTATGACCTTGGCAGATATCCTGTGAGGCTTTGAGCTTTTAGTGACTATTTATCAATTTAGGCTCATATTTCTTTCATGTGTGACTCCTCCTTGTCGTCATTTCTCTAGAACTTGCTTTAATTCTCATTCAAGATCACATTTCGCATGTGCATTTAGACAATATGATTGCGGCATTTTTCTTTAATTTGTTAAAGCTAACTGCCAAATAGCCATATTTGTTGTATATTATATCCCTTGCTAGTCCCTTTGAGCCTATATTCGTTTTTCTTGATTTGAACATCCTATTATAGCCTATGGCAAAATGATTATCTTACTATTAAGCTAAGATTAAAGGAGCATTTCATTCTTTTAGATCAAGCTTGATAGGGCACTAGTAAGGTGGGTTGTTCTCTTTTGGTGGGCTTTGGATCCTTGGTGAATAGATGTGAGATCTTGATATGTCCCTTGTCTAATTGTGCAAGGTTTAGAGCAGAGGTGGAATTTAAAGTTCATTACGAATTTCCCTTGGCTAACTCATTTGAAAAATAAAGAAAAAAAAATATAACACAAAATGAAAAAAAAAAGAGAAAAGTGAAAAAAAGGGAAGAAAGTGTTAGTGTTGTTGGAATTTTAAATTCTTATGATTTTCAGCTCTTTCTCCCTTCAATTGAGGATGTATTTTGTTCGTAAGTTATAATGGTCAAAGAGGGATGTAGTATGATGCATTGGAATCATTTAGCTCTTAGCCTATGGCTTTTAGCTCCTTTTCCAAAACATTTGTTCCCTACTTGCCTTCACCCATAGCCCATTACAACTCCCATGAAAGTCCTCATGATTGTCTAGTGTGTTTGCATTTTAGTGATGGCGAGTTTGAGAGTCTAGTCAAGCTTGTGCTAGATTTGAGTCTAAGGAATGAGAATTGAGGGAACCTTCATATATGTATACATTTTCAAGCACATGAGTGATAAGTGCCACAAAACTATGGTGAGGTTCTACCGACCCTGCTAGCCTCACTTGTTTCATATGTTGAATGACTGTATTTGACGATTTGGAGGGATTAATTCAAACATAACATTGTGGTCTACCAAGTAGTTTTCGAAAATTTCATTCCCTAATCTATTTGCTAATGATTTTTACATCATTTTGGGCTACCTTTGGATCAGCTTTGCTGGTGGAATGTTACACATAGCAATCCTGAGGAGGTTGTGTATATTTTTGGATTTAGCATTAGTTGAGGACAAGCAAAAGTTTAAGCATGGGGGAGTTTGATAAGTGTTTAACGTCTATATCATTTTAGGGCTATTGTGCAACATTTTTTGGGAGAATTATGTGCTTTAAGTCATAATCTATAGTCGTATTCTCGATTTATGCTTGGGTATGGTTGTTTGATGTGTTTTGTAGGATTTTAGGCATTTTAACACAGCATTGGACCTTTATTAGATGTATTTTTGACCTCCTCCATGGACACCCATGTGATACTGCGCCCGTGGAGTAAGAGAAGAGTAGAAAATCAGTTCTAGCCAAGACCACGGTCGGACCCTGGTACCTGTCATGGACCGTGGTGAAGTGTAAAACTGCTGCCTCTTCGTCTTCCTTCGGCGATGTGGCAGAAATGATCCAAACTTTTTGATAAAAAAGCATCGTTCATCAGCGATGGAGAAGGAGCTAATATAGCATAATCCATTTTCTTTCTCAAATGTTGTTTTTTTTAGTTAAGATTCTTAGTTTGATTATTGTTTTACTTAGAAATCTTGAGTGTGTGTGTTTGAGTTTGAGGCGATTTGAAGCCCTTGGTTAAAGGGGTTTCTCAGTCAAGCTCTTCCTCACAGATTTCACCAAAACGTGGGTTAGTTGTTTAACTTTAATCATGTGTGAGTAGTTTATTTTGTCTACGGATTTAGTAGTTTATGAAAGTGTGGTTGGATCATGTTTTAATCTGTAGAATTGTGCTTATTTCATGATTTTTTTAATTTCGTTCTATCAAGTGGTTATCATAATGTGAGTGGATTTTTGGCCAAAGTTTGCTTGCACACTTGAAACAATCAAGTGAAAAACTAAAAGGTGACATTTGATTATTAGACTGCTTGATAAAACCTAACCGAACGTTGTCTCAAAAGAGAGATTTGTATGTTAGGAGGACTAGAGTGGAAACGAAGATATTCAACTTGGATTAAGACTAATTAGTTTGAAAGAACGACTTTTGCTTAGTTTAGGCAAATTTGGTTGATTTTGAAAGAATAGACTAAATTTTTGGAGAGATTACAATTCTTTTAGATTAACTGATTAGAGAAAAGCACATGCTTATCATTTTGATCCATTCAACTTTCGTAACTACATGAATTCCTAGGCATTTTTCCTTAATTGATTTAAAATTAGTGAATTAGAATTTGTTAAATCGAAACCCCTAGAATTAGAATTTTACTTAGCATATTTTGATAGATAAAGCTTGATAGATTACATTAGTCCCTGTGAAGCAATCTTTTTATCTATATTACGAGAACCCGTGCGCTTGCAGCGGTGGTCAAGGTTGTAGTTATGGACGTTTATAGAGAGAAAAAAAGGAAAAGAGTATGGGTTGCCTCCAAGAAGCACTCTTTTAAGGTCAACAGCATAACCCTTCTTGTATGCTTGTTCCAGATTAGGAAGTGTATGGATGTTGGCTTTATCAATAGGTTTTCCCATAAGATATGGTTTTAATCGCTATCTATTGACCGTGAATGCACCGGTGGACTCACTCCATATTTCAACTGCTCCATTAGGTTGAGCCTTGGTGATCTTAAATGGTCCTGACCATCAGGACTTCAGTTTCCCAAGAATCAATCTCAATTTAGAGTTGAGTAATAGGACCATGTCTCCTTTTTCGAGCCTCTTCTTCCTGATGTGTTTATCATGCCACTTCTTAATTTGCTCTTTATAAATTCACGAACTCTCATAGGCTGCCAACCTCAGCTCATCTAGCTCGTTTACTTGCAAAAATCTCTATTTTCCAGCTATCTTAGGATCAAAATTGAGTGTCTTTATAGGCCAATATGCCATATACTCAATCTTTATTAGTAGGTGACATGACTTCACACACACCAGCCGGTATAGAGTGGTGCCTAGAGGAGTCTTGTAAGCGGTGTGGTATGCCCAAAGAGCATCATCAAGCTTGAAGCACCAATCTTTACGGGACCAATCCACAGTTTTTTTCAATATGCTCTTCAATTCTCTATTCGAGAGTTCCACCAGTACACTTGTTTGGGGGTGGTAAGGTGTAGCGATCTTATGAAATATCGTATATTTTTTTAATAGTAACTCAAATGGCTTGTTGCAAACGTGAGTGCTATTGTCACTTAGAAGAGCTCTTGGCGTGCCACACCTTATGAAAATATTTTTCTTAAGAAACTTAAGAACAACCTTAGAATTATTTGTTGGAGAGGCAATGGCTTCCACCCGCTTAGAAACATAGTCAACCGTCATAAGGATGTATAGGTTGTTATGGAAAGGAGGAAAAGGACCCATGAAGTCAATCCCCCATGCATCAAATAACTATACCTCAAGTATGCCATTTTGAGGCATCTCATGCCTCTTGGAAATGTTCCCTGTTCGCTGACGTCTATCACAAGTTATGACAAATTTCCTTGCGTCCTTAAAGAGCGTGGGCCAATAGAAGCCTGCTTGGAGCACTTTCGCAATCTTTTTATCTGGTCTATAATGGCCACCATAGGTTGAAGCATGGCAATGGTGCAAGACACTACAGACCTCATCTTCATGCAAGCACCTTTTACAAATCCCATCTCCAGATATCTTGTAAAGGAAAGGCTCTTCCCACACATAGTATTTGGCATCCGTAAAGAACTTCTTTCTTTGTTGGTAGGGCAATCCTGGAGGTAATACTTCGTACACCTTGAAGTTCACCAAATCAGCATACCATGGGGTAGCTTGCTGGTATATAGCGAATAGCTGCTCGTTAGGGAAAGATTCATCAACAGGGAGCTCTTCACTAGGAGTGGCCCCTAGGCCTAAACGAATAGATGATCGGTAACCACATTTGCTGATCGGCCATATCTTTGGTCTCTGAATCAAACTCTTAAAGACGTAGGAGTCATTGGATGAGTTAGGGTTTGGAGTCAAATTTCTTCATTAAATGTTTCAAAGCGGCATGATCCGTGAAAACGATGACCACAGAATTGATCGAATAGGATCAAAATTTTTCCAAGGCAAGGACAATTGCTAAGAACTTCTTCTCAGTCGTGGCATAATTCACTTGAGCCTGGTGAATAGTATCACTTGTATAGTATATGGCACATGGCTTATTGTCCTTTCGTTGGCCTAGAACAGCCCCCACTGCATAGTCACTCGCATTACACAGTACTTCAAAAGGTAGCTCCTAATCTAGTGCTTGCATCATTGGAGCAGTGATTAATGCCACTTTTAACCTGTGAAAAGCACTCAGGCATACTTCTTTAAACTTAAACGGCACATCCTTGACAACCAATTGGGTGAGAGGCTTTACAATTTTTCAAAAAACTTTATTGAACTGCCAGTAAAAACTAACGTGTCTGAGAAAACTCCTCACCTTTTATAGAAGTTGGTGGCGGCAATTTGTCAATCACTTTGACCTTTGCTTTGTCAACTTCAATGCCTTTATTAGAGACAACATGACGAAGGACGACCCTTTCTTGCACCATAGAATGACATTTCTCCTAATTCAAGACCAAATTTACATCTTCACATCTTTGCAAAACCTTAGATTAGTTATTCAAGCACTGGTCATAGGTTGCACCATACATAGAAAAATCATCCACAAAGTCTACTATTACCCTCAATAAAATTAGAAAAAATGGCCATCATACAACATTGAAATGTGGAAGGGGCATTGCATAACCCAAATGACATTCTTCTATAAGCATACTGTTACGCCAAAAATCATGCATTGTTTTAATAATTACTTTGATTATATTATATATATTATTTCATCTAGTTTACTTTATTTTATATAATTTTCAGGTTTAACATTAATAAAATAAAAGGGAGAAGGGAAGATGTCGAAGTTCGGGTTTTACATGCTTGGCTATCAAGTCAGTCTAAGAATAATAATTTATGGAAAATATTATTTTCATAATTATTTATTTGGGCTGAGGTTACAAGAGTTGAAGAAAAGGTAGAAGTCTTGGGGGAGAAGGAATCTAAGAAAGAAAACCCTAGTAGCTAAAACCCTACCCCATCCTCTTCTCCTCCTCATCATAAAATCATCCATCATCATCTTCATATAAAGAAAGCCCTCAGGGCTGCACCTTCATCCTCACCAAGAAAGCCTACACCAGGCTACCTTATTTCAATCTCCATCCCCATAGCTCACACCCATCATCATCTTCTCATCATCGTCACAAAGCCACGGCAGAACCTCACCTTCTTCTCCTTCATAAACTCATGCAACCCTCTTTCATCTCCAACCCTTCTTCATCAACATGACAATCCATCATCATCATCTCCCCACCATCACACCATATAACCCATGACCTTCTCCTCCCAGAAACATCACCATTCGGCATCATCATCATCAGCTCCGAATCCCAAACAAGCCACGCCTCCCTGTTTTCTTCTTTCTATTTTTACTTTGATTTTTTTTGTTTAGTTTAATATTAAACATGGATTATTTGGGTGGATTTTGTGATTTTATTTTTAATATGAGTGAGTAATTTTTTTGTGCTTAGTATAATCTATTTGAAACCATGCTGAATTAATTATTCTGAAACAAGTTTTATGCTTTAATGTCTAGTTGATTGTTATTCATGATTCTATAGAGATTAGTGCTTATCGTTCATGACATTCGTGTTATATTAATTAGAATGTATTCTAGTTAGTTTAATACGAATTCATATGACAGTTTAAAAGGCTTTAATACATAAAAGTTATAGTCTTTTAAGCATCAGTATCACCCTAATTAATCATGGATGGATCAAATCCATCTCTTTTAATTAGAGAATCGTTATAGATCTTTGTTAAATCAGTTTGCTGGTAAATTGGTTACAAGGTACGAGATGATGTTTTTGTAAGATGTAATGCTCTATTTTAATTAAATTCTTGCACTGGTGTAAGGTTTATCAAAACTAGTAGGGTTTATATTAGGGCTGGACCTAAATAAACTATAAGATAAGAAAAAATGGGGAAGATCCGCTGGTGTGTGTCTTCTACAGTTTAACTTATGGATAAAATTGATCTGTGTGTTGATGATAAATATTAATTCGCATGGTGGACATAGATTATACTAAGCATTATTCATAAATTTAGTATCTTTGATAATTATTTGTTGCTTTTTAGTTAATTTGTTTAGTTTGTGAATTTTTATTCTTCAGCTATTACCTTTACTATAAATTTCGTTCAACACCCGCCCCCCAAAAGATAGTCTTTTAGGAGTGTCGTGGTGATATTAGATTAGTTAGATTTTGATTTTCAGTGTGATTATAATTTTCAGATTTAATTTATATTCTGTTTTGCCATTTAATTACCGGTTTGTTAGCAATTAAGCTAAAAATAGTTCCTTCTGTGTTTTTTCAAGTTCTAATCCATCCTAGGGTTTATATAGTGTCCTATTCTACCTCTATTTAATTTCATTTGGAATTTATTTGATAAGTTTTCAGAATTATTTCCTGAATTGGATATGTGTAGGTTTTTAGTTCAATAAATCTGAAACTTACGTTTTTAATTTTTATTTCATGGTTTTAAGGTTTTATTAAGTCCAAAAAATTATATCCCTAAATTTGGGAAATTTTGTTATTTAATTTCGTATTTAAATTAGTGCAGTTTATTTTTTTTTCTAATTTTTGATTTTATTTTTTGCATCATTTTCTGGAGTTAATTTGCTGTTTTAATTTTTTTGAAATTAATTACTTATATTTATGGAGTTATAAACTTATAAAATTTAAGAATATTAGTTTAGGTTACTGTTTGTGGTTTTTTTAATATTAATTTTCTGTTTGTTATTTTTTGCTTTAATGTTTAGTTGAATGTTGTATTATTATCTTTGTTTTTATTTTTCAGATTATTTAGGATAGGTATTTATTTTTTTATTTTCAGAATTAAATTTAGAATATTTAGGAGTAACATTAAGTATTTTTCCAGATTTTTTTTCTTAAATTTAATTTATTTTAGAAATACAAAGAGAAGAAACAATGAATTAGATTAGTAAAATTATTTAGAATTAAACTAGCTTTTTGACATAATCTTTCCTCGTGTGATCGATCCCTACTTCCATATACTATCAATATTATTTTTAAGTCGAAGTAGCCGTTAAATTTGTAGCTGTTCGACAAGCTTTACACATACGTACCATGAGGACATGTAAAGTAGTCTTTTCTTGGTCATTAGAATGGATAGGGATTTAAAAGAATCCTGAATATCCATCTAAGGGGCAAAAATATCAGTTCTTAGCCAATTGTTCAAGCATTTGATCAATGAAGGGAAGGGGAAAGTTATCTTTATGGGTGGCTTTATTCAATTTCCGATAATCAATGCACATACGCCAACTTGTGACAGTCAAAGTAGGGATTAGTTCATTATTCTCATTTCTGACAATAGTCATCTCTCCTTTCTTAGGTACAACATGGATCGGGCTTACCTACACACTATCAAAGATAGGGTAGATAATGCCAACCCTAAGCAACTTCAAAATTTCCTTTTTTACCACCTCTTGCATGCTAGGGTTCAATGTCCTTTGGTGTTTAATTAAAGGCTTATGATCATCTTCCATTAAGATTCGATGCATCCACAAAGAAGGATGAATTTCTTTCAAGTCATCAAGGGTGTATCCTATGGCTTCACGATGCTTCCTAAGTACTCTAAGCAATGAGTCGATTTGGGATGCATTTGAACTTGTATTCGCAATCACTAGGTATGTACATTTCAGTCCAGGAAATTCATACCTTAGAGACGAAGGGAGAGATTTCAGTTCTACATTAGGAGCTTTTACCTCCTTAGACGAGGACTTACTTTCATCTCGTAATGATTCCACCTTAGCAAGGGAAAGTGGAATTAGTGTAGAGGCTTCTAAAAGTTGAGCACATTTGGGTACTTTGGGATTTTCATCCTTATAGTGCTATTGTTCAACATCAAGTACTTAAGTGGATCATTAGAATCAGGGTTAAACACGATTTACAGCATTAAACCAGCAACCACTTCAATCTTTTACACTCGTAAGAAATGGAAGGAAACTTAGCAGCTTTTAGTAAATTAAACCACACATGATCATTTCTCATAGAAAAAGATAGTGTACTGTTTTTCACATCGATACAGCACCCTACGGTGGCCAGGAATGGCCTCCCAAGAATGATGGGGTTCCATGTATCCTCCTCCATTTATAGAATCACAAAGTCTATTGGTACATATGAATCCCTACTTTTATTGGAACATCCTCTAAAATACGCACGGGGTATCTCATAGAATGGTACGCCAATTCTAAAGAGATAGTAGTTGGTCTTGTCTCTCCTATTTCCAATTTTTCACACATAGAAATGGGCATCAAGTTCATGCTTGATCCCGAATCACATGAAGCATGGTCTATAAGCGCATTCCCTATCAGGCAAGGAATTAAAAAACTACCGGGATCCTTCAGCTTAGCTGGAAGCTTGTTTTGGATCGCCGCGTTGCATTCTTCAGTCAAAGCTACAGTTTCATGTTCTTCCAGCTTTCTTTTATTGGATAGAATTTATTTCAAAAATTTAGCATATGAAGCCATTTGAGTTAAGGGCTTCAGTAAACGAAATGTTTACGTAGAGTTTCTTAACGACATCTAAAAATTCCTCAAATTGTGAATCGAGTTTTGCTTTAGCCATCCTTTGATGAAATGGTAAAGGTGGGGTGTAAGGCTTTGGGGAAATGTTCTTAGGGTCCTTAGGAACCTCCTCAGGTTTATGCACAACATCATCAATCACTTCCTTTGAGGCAAAAGACATCTTTTTCTTAGATCGACATTCTGAACATGCCTATTCTTATTATATAAAGATTCATCATTGGTAACCTCCTTAGGTCCCTCTAGTTGTTTCCCTCCTCTCAAAGTCATTACATTACATTGCTCCCTAAAATTAAGCTCAGCCTTACTAGGAAGTTTATTTGGAGGTGTAGATGAAAAGCTAGCTTTTTGGGCAATCTAGGCTTCAAACATCCTGTTATAAGTGGTAAGTACATCAAACTTTAAGGCTAATTTCTTAATATACTCATCCTGTTTTTATTGTACTATAAGCATACTTTGTATTATTGCTTCTAAATTAGACTTTTGGGTACTTGAGAAGGGAATGGAGGTTTTTGAAAACCAGGAGGTGGTCTAGCATTGATTGGGGGCATTTTTAAAGGGTTTGGATTAGACTTATATGAGAAATTCAGATGATTCTTCCAACCCGGATTGTAGGTACTAGAGTAAGGGTCATTGGCTGGTCTCGACTTGAAGTTTTGAACGTAGGTAACTTCACTAGGGTCTTGAGAAAAAGGGCTCCCAACTTGACAATTCGAAGTTACATACTCAACAGAACAAAAAATTTCACAAGGGCAAGAGGCACTAGAATTCACAATGTTAACATTTATTCGGTCTAATCTTTGAGTCATAACATACACTTTAGCGGAAAGCAAAGTAAGCGCATCAACTTCAGGCTTACTTCCAACCCATTTGGGTTGGCCTTGTTCGGTGGACCATTGTAAATTGTTAAGTGTCATCTCTTCAATTAAATTATAGGCTTTATCCTCAGTTTTGTTCATCAAGGTTCCTCCCGCCGCCGCATCAACAGTGGACCTTACAGATTGGGTCACACCATTATAAAAAGCTTGGGTAATCATCCAACGTTGAAGATCCTAATGGGGACATAAGAGCAGCAAAACTTTAAACTGCTCCCAAGCTTCATAGAGCGTCTGTTCATCGTTTTGGGTAAAGTAGGTGATTTAATTCCTTAAGTTGGCTGATCTACTCGGAGGGAAAACCTGGGCAATGAAGGCCTTTGTTAACTCATCTCAAGTGGCAATACATCCCGATGGCAAAGAGTGTAACTAAGCCCTTGCTTTGCCTCTCAATGAGAATGGAAATAAGTGCAATCGGATGGCTTCAGTAGAGACTTCATTAAGCTTCAACGTGTCGCACACCTCTAAAAAGATCGAGAGATGTAGATTCGAGTCTTCCAAAGGAGTTCCTTGAAAATGGGATTGTTGCACCATGGATATAGTGACGGTTTAAGCTTAAATTTGTTGGCATCAACAGTAGGATGAGCGATGCTTGAGGGGATCCTTTTGTAAGACCCGCATTCTTTACTTTACGTTAAGCTGATTGTCCTGCTTTTTACGTTCTAAAATCGTACTTTTATTAACTATATGAGTTAAATTATTATCGATGTGCTTATGTGAACAATAACTTTATTATAAAGAATTATTATTGCTATTATTGATTTCAAAGTTAATCTGTGCTATTTGTGCCGTTAAATTTGATCGATACTTTAATTTAGTCATTATTCAATTCATTAAGTCGTTTCCCGAGTACGATTAGGTTGTCAACATTAGAAGTAGTTCGATGTTATTAAATCGAACCTAGATAGATTCGGGAATGAATAGTTGATCGAGGATTATATTATCGATTTGGGTTTAGAGTTCGGGGTACGAACTAAACTAGCGGTGCTTGTTATTAAACAGTTTGAAACAAAAAAAAAGAGAGAAAAGGGAGGGGTATTATTGTCATTGCGCCTGGCCCCCTTTTCTTCTTGATGGCATACGAACCCCCCCCGAGCCTCACCTCTCTCTGCTTCTCTAACTCACTTGTCTCTCTCTCTTTCTCTGGGGCCACTGGTTGCCATCTGGTGTCACCGCCGACCGCCACCTGTCGTCGGGGAGAGAAAGAGACGCTTGGTCCCCTCAGCCCACGCCATCCACCGCCGAAACCACCATCTACCACCGAAACCACCATCCGTTCCCCTCCACTTCTCGCGGCCAAAAAGGGACCAAACCACACATCTAGCCGCCTGAAAACCACCACCCACGTGCCGGAATCCGGCAACACACAACCCTCACGACCTCCTCTGTAAATTAGAAGTTGAATTCCGGCCAAAATTAGCCTCAATTGCCACTCAATCGAAGCTAGGGTTTTGGGTTTTGGAAGTAGCCGAGCCAGGGTCGAGTTAAGAGGGATTAGGGCGTGAGTTGCTGCCAATTAAGTGGGAAATTAAGCAATTTCAAGTAAGTGTTTCTCTCCTCCTAAGCTATTAATATTTTGGAAAACGTTTTCAGCAGTTTAATGATGCATGTTAGCGTATACCTGCTTCAATTCGTGTACGATGCTTGTTGAATGACATAAATTAGCTATTACATGCAAGTTAGTTTAACGTGTTTACCCTCGATTCAATTTAATTAGTTGATGCATGAAAAAGAATTAAAAACGAAGTTTGTTTAACGTGTTTAGCCTCGATTCAAGGTAATGAGTTAATGCGAAAAAAAAGAATTAAAATCGAAGTTATGTTAACGTGCTTAGCTTCAATTCAAGTTAATTAGCTAATATATAAAAAGGAATTAAAATCGAAGCCCTTTTAGCGTGTTTAGCTTCCATTTGAGTTAATTAACCAATGCATGGAAATGAACTAATTTCGAAGTTAATGAAATGTGCTTAGCATCAAATCGAGTACATTAGCTAATGCATGTTAAAAGAATTAATTTCGAAGTTATATAAATGTGTTTAGCTTCGATTCGAGTTAAACTAGCTAATGCATGTAAACGAATTATATTCGAAGCTATTGAAATATGTTAGCTTTCATTCGAACCCCTTTTTAGTACATTCCTTCTTAGGAAATTCACTTCGAGATGAACTAGCTAATGCATGTAAACGAATTAAATTCGAAGCTATTGAAATATGTTAGCTTTCATTCGAATCCCTTTTCAGTACATTCATGCTTAGGAAATTTACTTCGAAATGCATCGTATATGTTTAGAATCAAATTATGTTTGATTTACTGAATAAAGTGTTGTCGATTATGAATAAATGTGGCTATATGTACGCTTGTTGTAATGCACTGTTGAATGGTGTTGTTTGCTCAGGTAAGAGCCTAAACCTCACTCCCTTTTATATAAGCTAATATGATAATATGTTGTGATTAATAAATTGATTAATCTAGCTGGTAGTTGGATGGTTTGAGGAAAGAATTATGAGCGTTCGAGGTCTTGTGGTACGGTGCAAGTGAGGAGGGCGACTGGGTTATGAATTGATAGCAATCGTCTGGATTGCGAGGCCATGTGTGGCTCTCTGCGTTAAGTGATTATGAAGTGTTTAAATGTGATATGTGTATCCCCTTTCCCTTTTATGTTTAAGATGTAACATGTGCATGTAGAGGTGATGTTTTGACAAAGGACTTTTCATGTGTTTTAAATGAATAATAGCCATGTCTAGTAGCGAGCAATGGCCTACTTTAGCTATTCAAACATTATTTGGGAGCAATCCCTAAAACGTTTTAGAAATGGTGTGTGTTACATGATAAATGATTTTACTAGAAGAAACAACAAAATTATTAGCTTAGAGTAAATGCATGGTTGAAAGGGACGCCTTGTCCCCTCGGCCCCTAAAGCACAATTTGCTGTTTAGATTACTCAAACATAACAATATTAAAACGTAACTATTCATTCGCAAGGCATCAAACATAATAATATTGTTTAACGGCCCCTAAAGTACGATTAGAGTAGCACACAAGGCATCATACCAGCTAAACGTTTATGTATATATATGTCTATTTCAAATGCTTAAGGAAACTTGGTTTACAAACAGACTTTTAATTACAAATTTCTCTTTAAAATTTTAGAAAGCCTAAACTCACATTTGCACACAAGGCAGGCATGTATCACATCATTATGAACGTGATTCCATCTCGACGTAGCAGACTCAACTTTTTCCTGTCATAAAGAAAACCTAGGGGAAAAGGGGAAAGAGTAGTGGGATGAGCAACCACACGCTCAGTGAGTGTCCCCTGACCCCTTAAAACCAAAACCGCTTCAGGCTATAATATTCATATTAGTCACATATCACGTATTCATACTTTACTATCGTATTAGGCATTCATAAAGTCCTTATGGAAGGATAACTAACCATAAACTTCATTTTAACCACTCAAACATATTTCTAGGTCCCCATATGACTAAATTCCTTTACTAACAAGCAGTTAAGCACATAAACAACCATTGAGGGCTAAGCATAGGAATCTTTCTTTTTCATAATCATAACTTCTTAGCATTCCATTTAAACTATACATGAAACCTTATTCATATGATGTGCACATAAGGTTATTTCGTTTCATAATTATACTTTCCTTACCGTTTCATTCATATGATATGCATAGGGCACACATAGATTTCAAGTCTCATTCATAGGTTATGTATGAAACAAGCTCATAAGGCCTTCTTTTTTGTAATCGTATCTTACTTGGCATCTTATTCATAAATCATGCTTGGAATATGCACATAACACTTTTGTTTTCATCAGCATACTTTACTTAGATCTCATTCATATTTCATTTATAAGAAAAGCATAGAACATGCATAGAAATCTTTCTTTCTCTTTCTTTGAAAACATTTCATTTAGCCTCTTGGTGCTCATAAAAACTCTTCTCTTAGCCTCTTGAGGCTCATATTCTTTCATATCGGTCGCATACTGACCCTTATAAAATTTTCATACATCATTCCATATAGCCTTTTTGAGCCCACATAAAAAAAAGAACTTCCTTTCCTTTTTAATCGTTTAAAATGGCAAAGGCCAATTGCTTTTCTTAATTTAGTACGCAAATACTTCTGGCATAAGATCAGTACAGGTGCTGATTGGGTGAGATTTATTCTCAACTCCATAGTGAGACCTAACGCTCACACTTAAGCTCTTACTTCCGAGATGGCCACATATAACATATCGGACCATTACATCAATCCTCGTTAGGGCCTCTAGGGTTTCTGGACCTTCCCCTATGTTAACATTATTCATATCATATTGTACGAAGCACATTATCTTAGCCACTTTACAGCGTATGGGCCATAACGGCTAATAATTTTGCTGCCTCTCACAGCGAAATCCTTTTTCATACAATTCACGCCTTTATAAAACTCTTTCGGGATTCCCCCGTTCAAGCGAGTTCACTCCCAAAACTGTTTTAATTTAATTAAAATAGGCCATCATGCACTAATAGTTATGGCTACTATCATTTCAAAACATGAAATCCTTCTTTAAACAAAAACTCACCCTTGTGCACATAATGCAATTTGAGGACCTCGAAGGGAAGGGGGTCTACATATATCACATTCAAGCACTTCATAATCAATTCAACACAATCAGCCACACATGGCCTTGCAATCCACACGATTGCAGTCAATTCATAATCCGAACTCCCTCCTCACAAGCACCGTACTACAAAAACCTCGAACCACTCATAGTTCTTCCTCGAACCGTCCAACTACCATCTCGGTTTTCCAATTTCAGTAATCATAACATATCATCATGCTAGTTTATGAAAAGGTAAGGTTTAGGTACTTACCTGGCAAGCAGCACCATTCAGCGGTGCGTTATAGCAAGCATACGTACGCATAGATACTATTAGATCCACGTATAAAACTATAGCACTTTACTTAGTAATTCAAACATGATTGGGTTGTAAGCATTTATAATTTACTTCGAAGTTAGTAAGCCATTAGGGGATATTTATGCGTATAGATGACCATAGAATGACTCAACATTTATATATGTCGATTTTAAACTTGTATGATGCAATTCGAAGTTCATAAACGGCTATGGAACGACTAAACATTCATATGCATTGATTTTAGACACATACGATTCATTTCCAAGTTAGTTTCTAGGCATGATTCGACTTAAAACATTAAGCTTGGATTATCTAATTAAGTTCGAATCTCAGCTAAACATGCGTACCTTACTTTGAATTAAATCTTCGAGCTTGAGATAACTAATTGAATTCGAATCTAAGCTAAACATGCATACTTTACTTCGAATTAAAGCTTCGAGTTTGAATTAACTAAGTTGATTCGAATTGAAGCTAAACATATATAATTCACTTCGAATTAAATCTTCAGGCATCAATTAACTGATTAGGTTCGAATCAAAGCTAAACATGTATAATTGACTTCGAATTAAATCTTCTGGCATGTATTAATGCATAACTCGTTTTGAGGCTAGAGTTTCAGGCATGTATTAACTTAATATATTCAAATTGATTCTAACATGCATAATTCATTTCGAAGCTAGAGTTTCAGGCATGTATTAACTTAATATATTCAAATCGATTCTAACATGCGTAATTCGTTTCAAAGCTACTTTTCTGGCGTTAGTTAACTGAACTAACCTACAATGCAACTTAAAACTTAAAATGATTTCGAAACTACTAATACTTAGGAGGTGAGAAACCACCACTTGGACTCCAAGCTAAGGACTTGATTATGGGCTTTTGGGACTCGATTGGAAGGCTTCAAACTGGGGATTCGACCTCCATCTGCTGCCTTGCCTAAAACCGCGTGAATAGACCCCATTTCATGCCTAAACCCGCGTATTTTGAACCCTAATTTCACCCAAAAGCTCCTCCACATACTCAAACTCGTGGTGAGTGTTTGGACTACGAATTTGCTCGTAATTTGTGGTGGATTCGAAGCAACTAGGAGTGAGGTTGCTTGGCTAGGCGGCTCGCATGTAAGGGGTCGAATCGCAGCCCAAACGAACCGAAGTCATGTTGGGTTGTCTCCGATTTTGCCCAGATTTCACACCAGATGTTCGTTTGTTAGTGGGGAAGCTTTGAATGAGGGGGATTTCGAGTTGGGTTGAGGCAAAATCAAGGAGTTTCGAGCTTCACTTGGTGGCGTTCATGGTGAGGGAGGAGAGGAAGAAGACGTAGAGCAGAGAGAAGAGGAGAGAGAAAGCTATCAAGGGGGTGGTGGGTCATGTGGAGGAGGAGAAAGAAAAGGCCTCGCGCATAATTACCAAAATACCCCTCCCTTCTCGTTCTTTTCATTTCAAGCAGTTTAATAACAAGCACTACTAGTTCAGTTCATATCCTAAACTCTAAACCCAAATCGATAATATAATCCTCGATCAACTATTCATTCCCGAATCTATCTAGGTTCGATTTAATAACATCGAACTACTTCTAATGTTGAGAACCTAATCGTATTTAGGAAACGACTAAGTAAATCGAATAATGACTAAATTAAACTATCGATCAAATTTAAAGGCATAGATAGCGCAGATTAACTTTGAAATCAATAATAGCAATAATAATTCTTTATAATAAAGTTATCCTTCACATGAGCACATTGATAATAATTTAACTCATATAGTTAATAAAAATACGATTTTATAACGTGAAAAGCAGGACAATCAGCTTAACGTAAAATAAAGATTACACCACAATTACTTCAACTGTCCAACTAGCACCCCTAAGCATTAAATAATCCTTCAGATGCAAAAACTAATACTACAATAGCCCACTATCAACATTCTATTTACTTTCAAATCCTCAATTTAATCGGTCCATTCAACCATGCATTTACTCAACATGCGATTAACCAAAATCAGTACCATGCTTGTAAATTAGCACAACCCCTTCTTTTTCCTTTTGCCTGCCTGCGACACCCCCTCGACCTTCTCTCTCCTCTCTCTGTCTGCTACTTGATCCTCCTCCTACTCCTTTCCTCCTCCATTAACACGACCTTCAACCCCAAAGCCAGAGAATTTTTGCCACCTCCTACCTGCAAAACTCACCCATTCGATCTCCCGTACAAGTTAGCCACCATCGGGTACGAATTTGGGCAGAATTTTGAGCAAACCAACCCTGTTTACGGTGGCTCTAGGCGGTGAATTGGGCTCAAACGCATACCCCAGGTATAACCACGCAATCCATCTCTTAGTTGCTTAAATTTTCTAAAAGTTAGGGTAGGAATCGATGCTTTCACATACCTAATTCAACTTCAAATCAGGAAGTACGTTTGGATCAGCTTTAGGGTTCGAATTGTTGGAAAATTGGGCGCAATTTGGTCATGTTCGAGCACGGGTAAGCAAGTGCCGAAGAAATGGAGTTAGTTGAGCCCCCAAAATCGAGCCCACGATCGTGAATCGAGCCTCTAACTTGGGTTCAAGGTGAGGGTTCCTTTCCTCCTTAATTATTACTATTTTGAATGATTTTAACTAAATTTAGTTAGTGCATGTTGATTTTAAAGTTAGAAATTAGTTTGGGTAAATCGAGAATTGACATTGAGGAATCACAAGCATGGTACTGATTTTGATTAATTGCATGTTGAGTAAATGCATGGTTGAATGGACCGATTAAATTGAGGATTTGAAAGTAAATAGAATGTTGATAATGGGCTATTGTAGCTTCAGTTGTCGCATCTCAAGGACTATTTAATGCTTAGGGGTGCTAGTTGGACAGTTGAAGTAATTGTGGAGTAACCTGAATTATGTCTAAAAGTCGTGGCTAAATCAGTTTGAGCATGTTAATGGTTTATTCTTGGTAATTACAAAGGAGATACTAAGCCTATGTATATTGGTTTGCGAACAAGAAAGTAAATGTCGCTTAAAGTTTCTATTTGCATCAATTTAGTATGTTAAATTCTAAGTTGGGTATTAAGCATGAATATTGTACCTATGTACGATCATTTTTTGTATTGTTAGGTTGTACATGTCAATATTTAACTGAGATTGGTAGTTTGATGGTTTGAGGTGGAACTAATGAGATACTTGAGGTTCTTGTGGTGGGTGCTATGTGAGGAGGGAGTTAGGGTCGTGAATTGCCGCAATCGTGTGGATTGCGAGGCCATGTGTCGCTTAATGGGCAGATTCTGCCGAGCTGTGATATGAAGTGTATGAATGTGCTATGTGTATACCCTTTTCCCCCAATTTGCTACGTGATATTATGTGATTAATTCTTGAAACTTTAGATGTTTTCAAAAAGAAAAGGTTGCTTAGAAAGTTTGTTTTACACGTTTGAAAATGCTTTTAAGTTTGTCAGTTCCCTATTCGCATGTTAGGACGTCTAAAGTGTCAAAAGGTCCTAAACCGTCGAACTGCTTAGTTAGTGACTCAATTGAATAGTGATAGGTTTAGGAATTTCAAAAGCAAGCTAAAAGTGAGTTTGAAAAGCTTTTTTAACGCATTAGTTTGGGTAATGACCCATCCTTGAGTTTAAAGGAATTTAAACGACCCGAAAAAGAGCACCTTAGAAAAAGAGCACCTTAAGGTGCTGATTATGAAGCTTAGCTTATTTGCATGATATTTGCTTACTTAAGTCTCTATTGAGTTTTGATTAAAGAGCTAGTAAGTCCATAATGACTTTAAGAAGCATTTGTGTTGAAAATATAAAAGAAACCTTAAATTGCCTTAAAAATGAGCCAAGTACCTTAAGTTTTTGAATAGTAGCAAGTTTAGGAACGTTTTAAGTCTTTAGTTCATTTATACACCCTTCTTAAGTTTTAAAAAAAGGAATTGAAAGGTGTTATAGAATAACAATTAAAGTTTTACTTACAAATTTAATTTGAGTTAAACGCTACCTAAAATGTTTTGAGTTTTAAATCGGTTCGTTGATGAATTAGCAAACTTATTACGTTTATAATAAGCTTTTAGCTGAAATCGAAGTTGTTCCTCAAATTACTAAAGATATTATGTTTAAAAGAAGCTTTTAAGCTAAAATGTGAAGTCGTTTTTATGAGTTAGCAATCGTTTTTCATTTATACGATGCTTTTTAGATGGAAACGAAGTCGTTTTACGAACTATCAAACGTATTACGCCTACGCAAAGCTTTCAAGTCAGAAACGAAGTTGTTTTTATGATTTAACAATTGTGTTACATTTATATGAAGCTTTTAAGCTAAAAACGAAGTCTTTTTATGATTTCGTTAACTTATTACGTTTATACGAAGCATTCAAGTTAGAAACGAAGTCGTTTTACGATTTAGTCAACGTGTTACGTTTATAAGAAACTTTTAAGTTTAAAGTGAAATCGTTTTAAGTATTAACCAACTTATTGCCTTTATAAGAAGCTTTTAAGTTTAAAAGGAATTCGTTTTACGAGTTAATAAACGTATTACATTTATACGAAACTTTTAAGTTCGAAACGAAATCGTTTTACGATTTAACAAGCTCATTACTTTTTTAAGAAGCTTTCAAGTTTCACAGGAAGTCGATTTATGTGTTAATAAAAATTATAACGTCTATAAGAAGTGTTTAAGCCAAAAACGAATGAACTATAAGCATTTCAAAAGGTTATGGTCGTTTTGTTTAAAAAGCGAGTTTTCAACCAAGTAAGCGTTTGAAACAGAGAAATGAAATATGTCTTTTAAAGACTAAAAATGTGTTGGGAAGTTGGCTAGTGGGTGGAAACTGGACGCAAAGATGGTGTGAGCTATTTCCCCCTAAAGAAAAATTAGGAACTGGACTCAAGATATAACTTATCTTGGTGTGAGTTGTTCCTGGAAACTAGACGCGAAGATGGCTTGAGCTGTTTCCCCTTAAGATAAGTTAGGAATTGGACTCAAGATATGAATTATCTTGGTGTGAGCTGTTCCTGGGAACTGGACTCAAGATATGAAATATCTTGGTGTGAGCTGTTCCCTAGATAAGTTATAATGTGTGATGCGTAAGAAAACCTTGAGGGGGACTGGACTCAGGATGTGATTATCTTGGTCTGAGCTGTTGTCCCACAGAGGACAATATCGAGGTTAGAGTTGGTCTACTAAGACGCGTTTTGGCCAAAATTTAAGTATGTATACTCCGGGGATCACGTAGAATAAGAGTGACGATCTCACTTAAGGGCGGTGTTGACCTCCCTAGCTAGCACAATAAGATGTTTTATGTTGTAAGTATGTTCCTGATAAAAAGGTAATTTGGCTTTTTTCCATTCTAAGCATTTCAGAAAAAAAGAAGAAGTTTTTTTAAAGTAAAGCGAGCCTCAAGAGGCCAAGTAAAGTGTTTTTAAGAAAAGAAAGAAAGCTTTCAAATGTGCACCTCCTGTTCATCTTTTATGAAAGGATTTCCAAGTATAGTCAAATGAAGTCCCAAATGTTGCATTATTCATTTCAATGTGCATATTCTATGAAAGTATGTTTCTTGACAAGTCTTTCTTACCAGTTTAGATGTTTTGAGAACATTTAGAAAGAAACATAAGCTTTAAAGGGGTTGGTGGGGATTATAAACCCTTGTTTGTATTTATCGAGAGTCACTATGTTTTCAAAGGTGAGTTTGAAAGCCTTTACATTTAGTCCTGGTTGCATACTTGTTTGTGTGCCTGAATGCCTACTAGTAGGGAAGTTTGGTCAATGAGGGCCTAGAATTGAGTGGAATGGTTGGAATGAAGTTTGAGGGTAATTTTTCCTTGGGATCTATGATTGCCTAATATGATAGTAAAGTATGAATGCGTGATATGTGGCTATTATTCGTATTATTGCCTATAACTGTTTTGGGTTTTAAGGAGTAGGGGAATTCTCACTGAGCGTGTGGTTGCTCATCCCTTTATTATTCACTTTTTTCCAGGTTCAATATGAGCAAGTATAAGAGATCCTCAAAAGTTATCTCCATGTCGACCCCTCAGGCATCTCTGCCAGTTTTGCGGGATAAAAGTACCCTATCACAAGCCTTTTCAACATGAATGAGCACCATATGCAAATCCTTTTCTTCTACCCCTCTAGAATTTTAGAAGTCCTCTCATAAGATTCACCTCTTCTGTAGTTGATCTTTTTGCAACGAAACCAAACCATTTCATAAAAATTAAACTCCCGCTCCTCAACCTTTTCCCTATCATTCATTGCATGCTAACATATTTAAGTAACAGGTACATCTAATACCATCAATGTAAATCAAACATAATAATATTTTAGCCAAAAAGTTGGTATGATGCCTTGTTTGCTACTCTAATCGAACCTAGATAGAGTTGGGAATGAATAGTTGACAAAGGATTATATTACCGATTATTGAATTTAGAGTTTGGGATGCGAATTAAGCTAGCGACACCGATTCCTGAACGGCTTGAACCAAATTAATGAAAGAGAGTAGGGAGGGGCAAACTTGTAAATTAGCACGACCCCTTATTTTTCCTTTTGCCTGCACGCGACACCCCCCGACCCTCTCTCTCCTCTCTCTGTCTGCTGTTTGATCCTCCTCGTCCTCCTCTCCTCCTCCATTAACGCGACCTTCAAGCTCAAAGCCAAAGAATTTTCGCCACCCCCTACTTGCAAAACTCGCCCATTTGATCTCCCCTACAAGTTAGCCACCATTGGGCACGAATTCAAGTAGAATTTCGAGCAAACCAACCCTGTTTACAGCGGCTCTAGGCGGCGAATCAGGGCTCGAACGCGTACCCCAGGTATAACCAAGCAATCCACCTCTTAGTTGCTTAAATTTTCCATAAGTTAAGGTAGGAATCGTTGCTTTCATATAGCCAATTCAACTTCAAATCAGGAAGTGCGTTTGGGTCTGTTTTAGGGTTCCAATTGCTCGAAATTTGGGCGCGATTTGGTCATGTTCGAGCGTGGCTAAGCAAGTACCGAAGAAATGGAGTTAGTTGAGCCCCTAAAATCGAGCCAACGATCGTGAATCGAGCCTCTAACTTGGGTTCAAGGTGAGGGTTCCTTTCCTCCTAAATTATTACTATTTTGAATGATTTTAACTAAATTTAGTTAGTGCGTGTTGATTTTAAAGTTAGAAATTAGTTTGGGTAAATCGAGAATTGACATTGAGGAATCACAAGCATGGTACTGATTTTGGTTAATTGCATGTTGAGTAAATGCATGGTTGAATGGACCGATTAAATTGAGGATTTGAAAGTAAATAGAATGTTCATAGTGGGCTGTTGTAGCATCAGTTGTCGCATCTGAAGGAGTATTTAATGTTTAGGGGTGCTAGTTGGGCAGTTGAAGTAATTGTGGAGTAAACTAAATTATGTCTAAAAGTCATGGCTAAATCAGTTTGAGCATGTTAATGGTTTATTCCTTGTAATTACAAAGGAGATACTATGCCTTTGTATATTGGTTTTCGAACAAGAAAGTAAATGTCGCTTAAAGTTTCTATTTGCGTCAGTTTAGTATGTTAAATTCTAAGTTGGCTATTAAGCATGAATATTATACCTATGTACGATTGTTTTCTGTATTGTTGGTTGTGCATGTCAATTCACAACCCAAACTCCCTCCTCACAAGCACCGTACCATAAGAACCTCGAACCACTCATAGTTCTTATGATATACTGAAAAGCGATACATAACTTATGTAACTTACCGATGCTAGACTTACCGATTAAACAACTAACAATTAGTAGAGCGCTGCAACCAAGAGTTATAACCATGCACACACATATATATATACATATAAGAATTCATACGAACTTAACTTGAAACAGACGTCTAATATGTTAGGTTAGACTAACTAAGCATGAAACATGATTGCATTCATGTATGGCGGTTAGGGGATGCAAACATGCTCAGTTCATCATCCAACTACTATGCCTAAAGCTATTGTATAAGCGTAATTCAACTGAATAGACAAGTGTTGATTCGGGCATTCATTCATTAACTCTAAGTTACATTTAGCCTATTACGTCATTTAAGCATATTACGTTTCACGGCGTTCGTCTATCACACCATGGTTACGAAGTCGGCCTAATTATGTCATTCAAGCTTAACATGAGTCTAGTCTCTATTTAAGCATGAAATGATTCACTTATTTAGGCTAATTTGGTCATTTAGGCATAATATGCTTTTAGGCATTGGTTTACCAAGTCGATGTTACTATTCGAGTCAACCTTTCAAACATGCGTTAACTAAATATACTAAACTTGATTCTAAACATGCATAGCTTACTTCGAACCAAGTTTTTAGGCACGTGTTAACTGAATGTACTTAAATCGATTCTAAGCACTCATATTTCGTTTCGAAACTATTAATTAGGCATGAGCTAACTAAACATACTTGAATTGATTATAAACAGGCGTAATTCATTTCGAAGCCATTTTTCAAGCATGAACTAACTGAAATAACATACATCGATTCGAAGCCTCATCCGTTGTCTCGACATTGCATTTCAAGCCTATTTAAGTCATTTTAGCATAATACGATTCAAGTTACTTTCAAGCAGCGATGTTGCACATAAATCGATTCGAACCCACTCAGGTATAACTGAAACACGCTACAGCCTATAAACGGATTCCATGCATTTCTAAGGTGAAATTAAAAATTGATTCGAGACATGCATAGCTAACGACAGCAAGCGACACGGTAGGTATACAATCCGGTTGGCCATATATGGGTATGAAATCATCAGGTAACACATTTTCATTCAATTCTTGACATTTCTAAGTACTTTAGCTAGCCCTAATTTGACATGCAACATCAATCTGCTGAAATTTTTTTTGAAAATAATAATAGCTTAGGAGGGGAGAAACACCCACCTGAAGTCAAAGCTTATGACTCGTTCGAAGGGCTTTGGCTCGACTTTGGGTGCTTGAAAACTTCAATTCCTCAACCCTTTGCTACACCCGTGTACCAGACCACACGAATCAACCCCCAAAACCGGCTAACCCCTTGCTGACTCACTCGAATTTGAGATGGATAGTCGGTGTGGCGAATCTATACCCAATTTTTAGAAGATTTGAAGCCACTAGAGGCATGGTTGCATGGTCGAGCATGGCTATGCGTTCGACACTCCAAAACAACGCCTAAATCGACCTAAAGCGTGGAGAATTCACTCAAATTTCGGCCCAGAATTCACGACAATGGCTTGTTCGAGGTTGGGGAGGTAAAATTCGAAGATTTTCGGGCTAGTGAGGGGAAAAATTCGGTGGGATTCCTGAGATTGAGCTGTGCGTATGTTGGATGGAGAGGAGGGAGAAGAAGAACGAGCAGTTGAGGAGAGAGAGAGCTCGGGAGGGTTGCGTGAAGGGGAAGGAAGAAAAGCCTCATGCAACTTTACCCAAATACCCCTCCCTTCTCTTTTTCTTTTCGTTTCAAGCTGTTTAATAACAAGCACCGCTAGTGTAGTTCGTATCCCGAACTCTAAACCCAAATCGATAATATAATCCCCGATCAACTATTCATTCCCGAATCTATCTAGGTTCGAGTTATTAAACCTCGAAACTAATTCTAAGGTTGACAACCTAATTGCATTCGGGAAACGACTAAATAAATCGAATAACAACTAAATTAAACTATCGATATAATTTAAAGGTGCAAAGAGCATGAATTAACTTTAAGATCAATAATAGCAGTAATAATCTCTTTTTATAAAATTATAGCTCCCATAAGCACATCGATAATAATTTAACTTATACAGTTACTGAAAATACGATTTTATAACATAACACGGTAAAACACTTAGCTTAACGGAAAACAAAAACAGGGGTCTTACACTCTTAAAACAAGTTCAACGGCTACACGCCAGAGTCCACAGCTCTACGGGTCGCTCGCCCGAAGTACACCAATCATAAAATTAATTAATAAAGAAGGAATCAAACATACAACTCAACGGATCACACATCTGGAGTACTGGAGTTCACATCCCAAAATACAACTAACTTTAGCCAAGAAGACATCTAACTATTCAGATGGTTGGCTCACACGGCCATACAGAGCGACTCATAGACAATATGCATTATATGAACCAGAAAACTTAGTTTACAACATTTACAAACTTCCGATTTTGAAGTTAAAAATCAACGATGTAATAGTATGTGATGCTATTATACTTATATGATGTTATCTGACGCTATTATGCTTAAATGATACTGTGTGGTGCTATGTGACGTTTTTGTTATTCTAAATACATTGTTGGAGTCTCCATGTTAATCATTGTGGTCCCAAAAGTGACTTGAATTCATGTTTTAGAATGAAACTGCTAGTGTATGACCTTAAGATATCATTGCCTCGATTGTCATGCCTTTAGATGCCAACTTATAGATGCATATGCATAAAATTACTGCTTGTCATTCTAAGTGAGTCTAGATTATCGAAAATCTTTATTCATTCTTCAAAATAAACTCGATATGGTTTTTCACACCAACTCAATTGCCCCTCTTCGATGCGATTTGCCCTCGGCGCCTAAATAGAGTGAGTAGACGCTTGAAGAGGATTGACGAGGAGGAGACTGGAAACCATAGGCCATTTTCTTTCGATTTAAAAGTAGTGTTTCCAAAATGAAACCTTTTGAAAACCTATCGCATAGATCCAAGTTGTGTGCATGCATTCTAGGAAAGACTGAACTTAGGTTTACAATTTTGAGGACGAAATTCTCTTAAGGGGGGAAAGAGTGTAAGCGCTGCGTTCTTTACTTTACGATAAGCCGATTGTCCGACTTTTTATGTTATAAAATCGTATTTTTATTGACTATATGAGTTAAATTATTATCGATGTGCTTATGTGAACGATAACTTTATTATAAAGAATTATTATTTCTATTATTGATTTCAAAGTTAATCTGTGCTATCTGTGCCTTTAAATTTGATTGATAGTTTAATTTAGTCGTTATACGATTCACAGGCACATCTGCAGGAGCAATTAGCAGTTCTAGAAGGCAGACAGGTTCTTCCATTCATTCACCACCTGGTGGAGGAAAAACGGGAAAGGGAATGGAGTGAGCCGCCATATGTTTAGTGAGTGTTCCTCCACTCCTTAAAACAAAACCTTTACAGACAGTACTACTCGTATTAATCACATATTAATCACATATCAAGCATTTCGGTAATACCAATCATTATAGAAAGCTATATAACACCTACATGGACTATTCACATGTCGAACTTTCAGTCATTCAGTCATTTAAGAGTTATGATCTCATGCATAGGTGTCTGACCCGTTAAGCTATTCACATGTTAAACATACATTCATAGAACCTTTAATGCTTTGGAAACCTCCTCATTCAACGCATGCAGGTTTTAAACAAATAGACTTAAGGTAGGAAAAAACGGAAAGGCCATATTCAAACATACTTGAGGATCATTTCATTACTCATTTATTGAAAGCTTTCTTTCTATCATTGAAAACGTTTTCTTAGCCTTCAAAGGAAGTTTCATTTCATATTAGTCGTGTAATGACCCTTATAAGCTTTTCATACATCATTCCATATAGCCTTTTTGGGCCCACACAAAAAGAACTTCCTTTCCTTTTTAATCGCTTAAATTGGCAAAGGCCAATTGCTTTTCTTAACTTAGTACGAAAATACTTCTAGCATAAGATCATTACAGGTGCTGATTGGGTGAGATTTATTCTCAACCCCATAGTGAGACCTAGCGCTCACACTTAAGCTACTCCCGGGATGGCTACATATAATATATCGGACCATTACATCAACCCTCGTCAGGGCCTTTAGGGTTTCCGGACCTTCCCCTAGGTTAACATCGTTCTTTTCATATTGTTCGAACCACATTATCTTAGCCACTTTAAAACGTATGGGCCATAACGACTAATAATTTTATTGTTTCTTCTAGTAAAATCGTTTATCATGTAACTCACACCATTTTCTAAAACATTTTAGGGATTCCTCCCAAACACTATTTGAATAGCTAAAATAGGCCATAGCTCGTTGCTAGACATGGCTACTTTTGGTTTTAAAAAAAACATGAATTATTCTTTGTCAAAACATCACTCCTACACACACTTTAAATTTTAGACATACAAAAGGAAAGGGGTTGACACGTATCACATTTAAGCACTTCATAAACATTTCAACATAATGAGCCATACACGGCCTCGCAATCCACACGATTGCGGTCAATTCACAACCCAGTGTCCATCCTCACTTGCACCGTACCACAAGACCTCGAACGCTCATAATTCTTTCCTCAGACCACCGGCTCGATTCATCAATTTATTAATCACAACATATTATCATATTAGCTTATATAAAAGGGAGTGAGGTTTACGCTCTTACATGAGCAAACAACACCATTCAGTGGTGCGTTACAACAAGCGTACATATAGCCACATTTATTCATAATCGACAACACTTTATTCAGTAAATCAAACATAATTTGATTCTAAACATATACGATGCACTTCGAAGTAAATTTCCTAAGCATGAATGTACTAAAAAGGGTTCGAATGAAAGTTAACATATTTCATTAACTTTGAAATTAGTTCATCTGCATGCATTGGTTAATTAACTCGAACGGAAGCTAAACACGTTAAAAGGGCTTCGATTTTAATTTGTTTTCATATATGAGCTAATTAACTTGAATCGAAGCTAAGCATGTTAATATAACTCCGATTTTAATTCTTTTTTATGCATTAACTTATTAACTTGAATCGATGCTAAACACGCTAAACTAACTTTGTTTTTAATTCTTTTTCATGCATCAACTATGAATTTTAGCTTATTTGCATGATATTTTCATGATATTTGGCCTAATTTAGCAAGTTTAGGAACGTTGAATGAAAATTATAACTATACACATGGCATGAGAATCCACATTCAAATGCACTTAAGGATCATTTCATTACTCATTCATTGAAAGCTTTCTTTCTTTTATTGAAAACGTTTTCTTAGCTTTCAAAGGAAGTTTCATTTCGTGTTGGTCGTGTAACGATGCTTATAAGCTTTTCATACATCACTCCATATAGCCTTTTTGGGCCCACATAAAAAAAGAACTTCATTTCCTTTTTAATCGTTTAAAATGGCAAAGGCCAATTGCTTTTCTTAACTTAGTACAAAAATACTTCTGGCATAAGATCATTACAGGTGCTGATTGAGTGAGATCTATTCTCAACCCCATAGTGAGACCTAACTCTCACACTTAAGCTCTTACTCCCAGGATGGCTACATATAACATATCGGACCATTACATCAACCATCGTCAGGGCCTCTAGGGTTTCCGGACCTTGCGCTAACAATCTAATATTCAACAACCCCAATTGTTCTAAAAAATCCTCATCATAATAACGGGTAGCTACAACATCTCCACCACTTAAGCAATTATAATGTGCAACATGATCCGGATCAGCAAAGCCAAAGGGGTGTGGAGCATTACCTCGGGGACTTGCATTTGTGGATGTGTATGAGGTCCTTGTGGATCGTGGTTGTGGTTGGCTAGAAGTCTCCACCACCTTAGTGCTCCTTTGTCTTTTTTTAGGTGCCATGCATTGTATGAGAGTGGAGTTTGGGAAACTGGAAGAAGGTCTCCACAATGGAATATATGGAAGATAGAAAATGGTAAAAGAAAGAGTTTTGTGTAATAGAGTGGAAAAAGGAAGAAAATGAGTCAATAAGATGACGGATATAAAGTGGAAGAAGATGATTGTGGAGAAAAGGAAAGATGAAGAGAAATTATGGGCCAGAAAGTGAAGAAGAAGAAAGTGGTGTGAGAAAGAGGGAAATTTAGCGAAGGGATAGAGAATGGAGTGAAAATAGAGTAATTTGGAGTGAAAATTAGTGGAGGGAGGTGAGAAATTGGAGGTGTGTTAATGGAGTTTTTAGAGAGAGAAAGAGGGAGATAGATGGAGAGAATGTCGAGGAGGAGGATGAAAATGAGGGTTGGAGAAGATGTGCCGTAGTCAAAACCCTTGACTGTGGGCCGCAGCAATTCTCCACAGGCCGTGGTGACTATTGCTACTGTTTTTCTTATTCTAGGTAGGGGATGACCACGGACTACGGTCTGAGCCACAGATCGTCCGTGGTGAATCCCTTAACCCTTTCTCTTTTGTTTTGCTTTTCAATATAAGGGGAAACAATGTAAAAGCTTATTACGTCAACAAAAAAAGAAAAGCAATAAAATGACTTGACGTATTCTCGGGAAGCGCTTTGTTAAAGTCAAGAGCTTGGCCATAATCTCTGTGTATGGTTGAGATCGGTAAGTGTATGGACGGCAATCTTTTCAATGGGCTCGCCCACAAAATAAGGCTTGAGCCATTATCCATTTACCTTAAATGCACCGGTGGATTCACTCCACACTTCAACCGTAGCACGAGGATGAACCTAGATGACTTGAAATGGTCCTGACCGTTGGGATCTCAACTTGCCCGGATTAATCTCAGCTTGGAATTGAAAAAAATGAGCATGTGACCTTCCTCAAATCTCTCTTGCTGTACACACTTGTCATGCCATTGCTCGGTTTTCTCCTTATAAATGCAAGAACTCTAATAAGCCTTTAGCCTTAGCTCATCAAGCTCACATCATTGCAAAACCGCTTCTCACCGGCCACCTTAAGATCAACATTGAGGACTATAATCACCCAATAGGCTTTGTGCTCCAACCAAACCAACAAATGACAAGATTTCCCAAACATTAAATGATATGGAGTAGTGCCTAAAGCGGTCTTATAACTAGTTCGGTAGGCCTCAAGAGCATCATCAAGTTTTAAAGACCAATCTTTGCGGGATTGATCCACCGTCTTCTCCAAAATGCTCTTAAAGTCCCAGTTATATAGCTTGACTTGGCCACTTGTTTGGGGATGATAAAGTGTAGAAAATTTATGGAATACCCTGGATTTCCTTTAAAGTGACTCAAGTGGCTTTGCAAAAGTGAGTCCCATTGTCACTTAAAAGAGCTTTTGAAGCACCAAATCATGTCAATTTTTTTTTTTGAGGAACTTAATAAGAACCTTGAAAACGTTGGTTGAGGTGGCAATGGCTTCCCTCACTTAGGGACATAGTCAATCGTAACAAGGATGTAGAGATTGTTCTTGGAAGGAGGGAAAAAACCTATGAAGTCAATCCCCCACACATCAAACAACTGCACCTTAAGAATTCCAATTTGAGGCATCTTATGTCTCTTTGAAATGTTCCCCATTCTTTGGCGTCGATCACATGTCATGACAAATTTTCTTGTATTTTTGAAGAGGGTAAGCCAATAGAAACCCGCTTGGATGACCTTTACAATAGTCTTGTCAGGGCCAAAGTGTCCAACATAAGTTGAAGCATGGCAATGGTGTAGAATTCTATGAACTTCATCCTCTGGCAAACACCTTCTTATATACCCCATCTCCGCATAGGTTGTAAAGAAGAGGCTCCTCCCACATATAATATTTTGTGTTAGAAAGGAGTTTCTTCCTTTTTTGATAAGAGAAACTGGGAGGCATCACCCCACACACTTTGAAGTTCACCAAATCAACATACCATGGGGTGACTTGGTGCGAAATGGCAAGTAATTGATCATCCGGGAAGGAGCCATCAATTGGGAGCTCTTCATTAGGACGGACCTCAGGGCCTGCACGTGAAAAGTGATCGACAAGCACATTCTCCAACCTAGACTTGTCTTTAATCTCCAAATCGAACTCTTAGAGGAGAAGAACCCATCGGATAAGGCGGGGCTTGGAATCAGACTTCTTCATCAGTTGCTTCAAAGTGGTATGATCAGTGAAAATGGTGTCCTTGGAATTGATCAAGTAAGACTAGAACTTTTCCAAGGCAAACACAACTGCTAAGAACGCCTTCTCCATCGTGGCCTAATTCACTTAAGCCTCGTCAAGAGTGCAGCTCGTATAGTGGATACCATAAGGCTTATTGTCCTTTCCTTTGCAGAGAACGACCCACAATACAAAATCGCTTGCATCGCACATCACTTCAAAAGGAAAATCCAGGGCTTGCATCACAAGAGCTGTAATCAATACCTATTTTAACCTGAGGAAACTACTCGAGTATTCTTCATTAAAATCAAAAGGCACATCCTTGACAAGCAAATTTGTGAGAGGTTTTGCAATTTTGAGAAATCGTTTGTGAACCGCTGGTAAAAACCAACATGTCTAGGAAAACTCATCACACCCTTTACAGAAGTTGGTGTAGGTAATTTTTCAATCACTTCTACGTTTACTTAGTCAACCTCAATCCCTTTATGAGTGACAGTATAACCTAGGACAACCCATCTTGTACCATAAAATGGCACTTCTCCTAATTCAGCGCCAAATTCATATCTTCACATCTTTGTAGGACTTTGGATAAGTTATTTAAGCAATGGTCAAATATTGTAGCATAAACAGAAAAATCATCCATGAAGACCTCCATCATGTCCTCCACAAAATTAAAGAAAATAGCCATCATACAACATTGAAAAGTAGCAGGGGCATTGCCCAAATGGCATTCTCCTATAAGCAAATGTTCCATAGTGACAAGTAAAGATGGACTTTTCTTGGTCATTGTGATGAATAGGGATTTAGAAGAAACACGAATACCTATCTAAGTAGCAAAAATATGAATTTCTGGCCAATCTTTTAAGCATTTGGTCAATGAGGGAAGGAAAAAATCGTCCTTGTGGGTGGCCTTGTTCAATTTCCTATAGTTAATATACATTCACTAACCCGTGATAGTTCTAGTAGGAATTAGCTCAATGTTCTCGTTCTTGATGACCATTATCCCTCCTTTCTTAGGTACCACATGGACTAAGCTTACCCACCTACTGTCAGAGATAGGGTAGATAATGTCGGCCTTAAGTAGTTTCAAAATTTCTTTCTTGAGTGCCTCTTGCATATTAGGGTTCAACCTTTTTTGGAGCTCAATTGAGGGCTTATGGACATCTTTCATCAAAATACGATGCATGCACACAGAAGGGTGATTTCCTTTTAAATCATAAAGAGTATGTCCTACGGCCTAACGATGCATTCTAGGTACTCTAAGCAAATAGTGAATTTAACATGCACTTAGACTTCTATTAATAATCACAGGTTAAGTTGAATTAAGCCCAAGAAACTCATACCTCAAAGGTTTCAATTATGCGTCGAGAGCACGCTCCTCATCAAATGAAGGCTTCTCATGGTTCACCACTTTTCCACTTTAGCCAATGTAGGTGCAATTTGTGGAGAGGCTTCCAAAAATTAAGCACACATTGCTACTTGAGGATTTTCATCCTTGGTAGTACTATCATTCAATATACAATGCTCAAGAAAGACATTAGAATCAAGGTTAGATACAGTTTCCTATACCAAACTATGAACCACATCAAATCATATGACACTCATCGAAAATGGAAGGAAATTTAGAAGCCTTTAACAAGTTGAACTCCACATTATTATCTCCAACATCAAAGGACAACTTACCATTTTTGACATCTATACAGTACCCCGCAGTGGCCAAGAACGGCCTCCCAAGAATGATGGGGGTGCACGTATCCTCTTCCATTTCAACATTATGAAGTCCACTAGCACATGCAAATCTCCTAAGTTTTCCAAAACATCCTCCAAACACCGACTGGGTATTTGACAGAATGATTCGCTAATTGTAGGGATATGGTCGTAGACCTCATCTCACCTATGTCTAGCTTTTCACACAAAAAAAGGGGCATCAAACTCACACTTGACCCTAATCACACAAAGCACATTTAATAGACATTCCCTATCAGATAAGGAATTGAACAACTATCGGGATGCTTAAGATTAGCGGGAAGCTTGTTTTGGATCGTGGGAACTACATTCTTCAATCAAGGCAACAATCTCATGCTCTTCTAACTTTCTTTTACTAGACAAAACTTCTTTAAAAAATTTAGCATAAGAAGGTGTTTGAGACAAGGCATCCGTAAATGGTTTGTTAATATAGAGTTTCTTAAGGACCTCTTAAAACATCCCAAATTGCAAATCAAGTTTAACCTTAGCCATTCTTTAATGGAATGGTAAAGGCGGAATGTAAGGTTTTGGGGAAGTGTATTTAAGGCCGTTAGAAACCTCATGAGAATTAGACACATCATCATCAATTACATCCTTGGAGACAACAAATACTTCTTTCTCAACATGCTCAACATTATCATCATGTACATGCATAGACTCATCATTGCTTACACCCTTAGATCCCTAAACTTATTTACCCCCTCTTAAGATCATGCCATTGCATTGCTCCCTAGGGTTTGGCTCAGGCTTACTTAGAAGTCTATCGGGGGTTGTAGATGAATAGCTAGCTTGTTGGGCAATTTAGGTTTTTAACATCTTGTTATGAGTAGTAAGCATATTGACTTTTGAGGCTCATTGCTTTATATACACATCTTCCTTTTGTTATAACAAAAACATATTCTCCATCATGGCCTCTACGTTAGACTTTTGAGGGGCTTCTTAGGGAAATCATGGTCTTTGAAATTCGGGGGGTTACCTACCATTCACTTGAGGCACATTTGGAGGGTTAGACCTATATGAGAAATTTAAATGGTTCGTCCACCTCGGGTTGTAAGTATTGGAATAAGGGTCGTTGTTCAGTCTTGGTTGAAGTTGTTGACATAATTGACTTGGTGGCTACTGCGTTAGGCAAAAGGACTCCCAACTTAGCAATTCTCAATCAAATGGTCAATAGAGCCACATATTTCACATGATGAGAGAGGGGCACTAAATTTCATAGCGTTCAAATTCAATTGTTCCAAACGTTGAGTCATAGCATCTACTTTAGCATTAAGTCAATTAAGTGCATCAACTTCAAGCTTACCTCTAACCTGCTTGGGTTGGCCTCGTTCGTTGGACCACTGGAAATTGTTGTCTTCTCGATCAAATTATAGGCTTCTTATTCCGTCTTGCTCATCAACGTTCCACCCACCATCGTATCTATGGTGGACCACACTTGTTGAGTGCCTCCGTTGTAGAAGGTTTGAAGGAGCATCCATGTTTAGAGTCCATGGTGGGGGCATAGGTACAATAAATCCTTGAATTGTTCCCAAGCCTCATAGAGCGACTCATCCTCCCTTTGAGGGAAGATAGTGATTTGGCTCCTCAAACTCGCCATCTTGCTTGGTGGAAAATATTTGGCAAGAAAGGCTCTGGTAAGCTATTCCTACGATGTGATGGAATTCGGAGGAAACGAATGGGGCAATGCCCTTGCCTTATCTGTACGTGAAAATCATCGAGTTCGGTCCCATTTTTTCTGGTGCGATCCTGGTCTGATCCTTGACTTATTCGGTCCGGTCCATAGTCCATAATGTCCCTCTTATTTGGTCCTCGATCCAACTCGGTCCGATCCGATCCGGTCCGGTCCAATCTGGGCTTAGACTTATGAACACCCCTAATTAAGAGGGCACTTATTGTCTTTGATTTTATTTTGCTTATTGCTTCTTACCTCTATGGTCTCAAGAGTTTGATAAGCCCATGCACACATTAACGACATTCGATGTGTAAAGTTCAGTTCATATTTTGAGTTAGAATGATTGATACTCCATGTCCCTTGCTAGAGGAGGTGTTCGCATAGGTGCATCCAACACCTAATCCTGTGAGATTGTTCCCTTTAGCCCTAACTTTGCTTCTTCTCATTTATTCCTTTGAATAATGTTTTGCCTTAGCACAAAGTTGAGGTAGGTTTGTTTTCCTGTCTTGGACTTTATATTGCAGATCAGTTGGAAAATGTAGTTTTTAGCTTTCCTTTTTTTTTTGCACTTGCATCTTACATTTGTTGCATTTTAGGTGCATTTTATTCATGGTCGAGTAGGGATTAAGATGCCCTCCTATAATGTTTTTGGTAGAGGTCGTGGTTGTCATGAGCATTGGTTGGCTTTTAATGTCTGCATTTGTGTTAAATTGAGGTTTTTTGAAAGTTTATTTGGATGTTTGCCCCATGTTTTATTGAAGCATGTTGCCAGTTTTAGATACTTGCCATTAATGTAGCCATACATGCTTCACTTTTGTGAGTGGGTTAAGAGGTTGCTTGATATCCTATGAGACTCTAAGCCTAATAACTAATTCATCAAATTTTTTCTCCCTTTTCTTTCATGTGTGTTGCTCACGCTTGTTGTATGCTTCTGAATTTCCTTTGACTCACATATTTCGTTATGTGGAAGACATTGTTTCTTTGGTTAATTTGAACGAGTAAGCTAATAACCTTCCCTGTGATGTATGCTTAACCTCTTTTCCTAACCTTTTGAGCCCTATGACTATTTTTTGCTATGCCTCTTTCATTTTAGCCGTTATCTATATATACATTTACAATACCTAATCCATGTCTAATGATAGCAGTGATTTCAATTGTTAAATAGGTAGTTGATAGAAGCCTAGTGTTATTTGATAGTGATTTTAGTATGTTGGCTTCGAGAAGAGATAGTGATGTCGTGTATTTAAATGTTCCTCCTCTTGTTATGGGTTGTCTTCTTAAGGATGTTTTAGTTAATAAGTTATGTTCTTATGCCTATCACTTGTTGATTTTCCGTGGATTCTCAAAAGTGTAAGAAAAAGACAAAAAGGTAAAGGGTTCAAAACAAGAAAAAAAGCAAAAAAAAAAGGGATGGTGTCAGTAGAATTTAAAGATCAATGTTTAGCATGTCGGATCTAGGAAGAGGTTGATTCTGATGGTAAATAATGAATCATGAGTGATAATGTTCATAGGCAATCGGAATGATGATACATGACGAGTATGTTGTGACTTAAGCTAACATATTTAATTTGATTAATAGCATTATATGATTCACCAAGCCTAGGCTTTAGACCTTTGACAAGACACCTTATAGGTAAAGCCTGGAACTGTACTCTGAGTAACTTGATCTTGACTATCTAGTAGAGGCCTTGATAGTGATGCAGATCAGATGTGCATATTTGATTGGTTGTTATGTAAACAGTGATTGCATTTTTTAGATGTTCATCTTATATTCTTAATCATATTGAGTGGTAGAAACCCATGAAGAATATGCATAAGATGATTTCCTTATGTGGTCTTATTTGATTTTTGAGCTAATTAAGACTTTGATATGAGTAGAGCTCAGTAATGTAATTAGTTACTTGTGATTCAAATATTTATTATGATATACTCATATAATTCATGAGATGGAGATGAGCAACGAAATCAAGTGCCAAAAACTTATTATATATAAAAGCTATTAAGACAGAGTTATTAAAAAAATGAGCAGCCACTACTTGCTTAACTCAATTGAAGATTGTAAAGGTAGCTAGAGCATATGTAATATACAAGAGTTAGCAATAGTTACTGAGGACACTAAGGAGGATCATGCATTTGATGCTTACAGCTAAGACTCATGCTTTACTTAACCCTATAACCAAATGATACCCCTTCAATGTTCTCATTTGGTGATGGGAGGCAATAGCATGAAGATCAAGTTGTATACAAGAAAAAAACTGATAAAGATTGTTGCATTGAAAAGGAAGGAAATGACTATTAAGATGAATATGCCCATATATCCATCTATAGAAGCCAAATGGGAAAGGGATGAATCAACCTCACTATAAACAGATATGTGAGAGCTATAACAGAGCTAAAAGGCATTTGGGTACAACATCACTAGATAAAAGAACAGCCAGAGCCATATCAGAGTTGGAAGATGCATCTCGAAGTCCAAAAAACTTTGAAAATCACTAGACTTAGAAAATGTAGGAGCCTTGAAAGTCATCATATTTTGAAATCAGTATAGGATAAGGCTTACGAAAGATATATACAACGGCGACATGAAGATGCTCCTAAGTGATGCACATGATTAATACAAAAAAAGTAAGAAATTAGTGAATATGCAATTTGGATGATTTAATGCAAGGGAAATTTGAATTCAAAAGAAGAAGCCATTGTAAAAGCAGTAGACAAGCCTGATAAGATTGAAGACCATCAATCTTGTGGGCGAAAGTATCACCAGAACTTGCTTTAGAAAGAGAATACGAATAAAAAAAACAAGATCTTCTCGAAGAAATTATCAAATAAATATTGTAATTTTTACGAATTTTCAATGACACAAGGCCTTAGGTGCTCATAAGGGATATAATTTCAATTAGAATGTTGAACAAGTAGGTTTTTCTCTAATTATTATCGATAAATGTTATATTAGAGATAAACACAAAGAAATTAAAAAAACTCAAATTAAAATTATGATTACAAACAACTAGGGGCGTATTATAAATTTTCCTAAAGTACATAACACAAAAGATGTTGAAATGAAACTTGATCATGTTTAGAGTTGTTGGTCAACCGAAAAAGAAATTCTGGGTAATAACATTCCAAGACAAAATGATGGACTAACATTATAAACGATGTTAGAAGACTCATATTGGATTGATTGTCTTTGACTCCAGTTCGATTCAAAAATAGAATACCATGTTTAATCATCTAATGGCCAAAACAATTTAAGAAAAATCACTTCAACTAATGGTTGTATATCAATGAACTGCCTAATATTGACGAGTGTATTTATCAATATTTACTATAATATATGTAAGGAAAACACTTGGCAACTGATAACCAAAGCAATCCACTATTATATCTTTAAAACTTTTTTCAATTGAGTGCAACCAAACTATTACTTTTTAGGTCACAAAAATTCTATCCTTCGGCGTATATTTATATGAGTTAGATAAACCATAAAATACACACTTCAACCATCCCATTTCATATTCTTAAATGTGAAACAAAAAAGATAAAGTTTAATCAAATATATGCCGCCTAATAGATCCTTGCTATGTTAAAAACATTGTGAATTCATTGTTCAGCAACACATTTGATGAGTATTTGGGAAGATACATTTTAACCAAAAAAAGCATTAATTGAGAAGATAAAACTGGGAACTAAGAGCGTATCTGGTGTACTATTTTAGATGATTTACAAAATAAATATGATAGAAAAATGGGAAAATGACATTTGGCTAAACTCATATCGCAAGAAAGAAGGACAAGGTTGAAAAATGATTTTTGACATTTCAAAGAAAATAGACGAAGGAAGAGAGCAATAGAGATGAAAGAGAATTTTCATCATAAAAAAAGTAACTTCTTGCTATACGTACTCTTGATATTCTAATTACATATATTTTACAATAACTACAATAATTTTCAAAAATTTTAATATTTTACATTATAGCTAGCCAACAGTTAAATTGATTAATAATGATATATACATTAACAAAGTACAACTCACAAGTTGCGTCATCAATTCTTGAAAACTCAACAGTTAAGCGTATTAAGGTTAAAAAGGTGGCAGAGTGGGTGACCTCCTGGTAAGTTGAGCAATAAGTAAGCTATAAAAGCATTAAATAATAGGCGAGTCTCATCAATAATTTGTAGAGGGTGCATGTAATGGAACCAGTGATAGCTCAGATCAAGTTTGTTAGGGAGCTTGGAAGAACAATAATCTATGGTCAAACAACTAGGCAGGGTTCTTGTGACACGTAGTTGAGCTTGTTCGGGTGCTTTTAAAAAACCTTTATTGTAGGCAAAGAGCAAGATTGCCCTTACTCTGTGAGCCATCATAGAGTGCTCAAGGCAGACTTTATGATTAACAAGGAATGGAGAGGCTCTCATTAGGCAACGAGCTATCATAGGGTCCTCAAGTAAAACTTTGTGGCTTAGAAGGAGCAATCAAGCTCTTGTTAGGCAGTTAGGCTAATTAAAGTTCCTTAGGAAAACTCTGATTATCGGCAAAGACATAGGTGACTCTTGATAACCCTATATCGAGGAATATAATGAATTATTGAAACCCTAAGGGAGCACATTATGTGGGGATATATCCTAAATTTGAGTTAGGTGTCCCTATTGAAAAATCTTTTACATTGTCACTCCTTTATTTTCTACATTGCTCATAATCTCATAGAACATTTATCTACTGCATCTTTAGAGTCCTTATTGTAGTTGTTTCTCTATATCACCTCTAAACCCCCTAGCCAACCTGCCACGTATTATCTTGTATAGAGTTTAAAAGTTTTTATGGGATAAAAGTTTTTGCTTGTCACCTTATTCCCTCGCTCCAGGGTGACATACCAATATGGTTGGACCAACAATTAGTGTTAGAGCCTAACCTATTTAGGAAACTTAATCGTCTGTAGGACAATCCGTAGGTTGTGCCTTCAAGATGTTTGTTGGTTATGTATCTATTTTAGTAATATTGACTTATTCAATCAAAAGTGCGGGAATGAAGTTTTATGTTGAGACCATTGATTCTAATCCTTAAGATACTATCATGATGAGAGATCAAGTGCTCAAGAAAAAAAAAATGGAATTAACAGATGAAAGCGAGGGAGTCAAATGACAGGACCCTGAAATGGTTGACCCAAAGGGCTCTGTTGAGAATCGCGTGCCATCCAATCCTAAGAAACAATGGACTAAAAGGTTGGATGACCAGGAAAATCACGAAGGTAAAAACAAGAACTCTAATGACGTTTTAGAGCCCCTGAGCAAGCAAATCTCAAGTTCATCTTTAAATTAAAATGACTCGAAGCTTAAAGATCTAAAAGACTTTAAATAAGGGTTAAGAGTGAGTGGACTCTAAAGCAGAGCCATCCAAGTAAGAAAAAACATAAGGTTGCACATTATTCTTAAAAGATGACAAACATTTCTTTTTACATAACATGATGAGTGTCGATTTTTCATGTCACTTGAACAACATGCTATTCATTTATGAGGTCTTTCTCAATGTATTTTGTAATAATCTAACTCTAACCCATATTTATTCATTTAAATCATATTTATTTATTTAATTAATCAGGTTTATTCATGTAATTTATCATGTTTATGGATTTAATCACTCAAGGTTATTTGCTTAACCAAATCATGTTTATTAATTCAATTGCACTCAATTTATATATTTACTGAATTACCTAATGTCATTCAAATTTTCCACTTTTATTTATCGTATTTAATCATCCTGGTTGGAGGATATCTCATTCAGGTCCTATTTTGCAATTCAAGTTTCATTGATTGTTAATTCAAGTTTTGTTGATTAATTAAACATCAGGTGAATCGATAGTAGGCCTCGATCATTATGGTTTAAGAAATTATTATTATTATCATCATTATCATTATTATTGTTATTATTGTTATTATTATTATTGTTATTACTATTTTTATAACATTACAAAAATTTAATTTTGAGTTACGCAGAAACGTTATCGTTACGAAGCGTTTTATTTTCGAATCAACCTTTTTTTAGGCCCAATTTGAAGCCCAACAAGTTTGCTCATTAACCTAACTAATTACTATGGTTAACTTAACCATAGTTAGCTTAAAAGGTGACATTACTAGATAAAACTTCCGCCCAAGAGAGGCGATCAGTCAAAACACACATCTTAATCTTCAAACTCCACTTTCTCTCTCTCGTCTCCCAACCCCATGGCAGTAGCACTGGAAGCCCTTCTTGGGAGCTTTTCAGCCATCTTTCCGGCGAGCCCTAGTGGTTTTCAACTCCCTCAAACATTCTAGCACCTCAAGCTATCATCCTCAATCATCAAAACCACTAAACAACACCTCCATCTCTACTTATCCTCAAGCAAAGTTAGTAATCTTGAAACTTGATCTTGTTGGTTTTGCTCTTTAATCTTAGTTTTGATCCTTGTTTTGATGATAGTGATCATTGATTATTATGTTTTGATAAGAAATAAGAGTTATTTTGGTGTTGATCATAGTGGAGTTGAGCTTGAATGATGCTAGGGTTTAGGGATGATCATGTTCATCCAAGCTTAAGTTAAAACCATGTTTGTGGATTGATTTGTATTTGATTTTATAATGTTTAGTTTTATTGATGTTTATGATGATGTTTTTGGAGATTTGGAATGATTTCAAGTGAGGATTTATGTGAAAAACAAAGGGAAAAGTCAAAACAGTGGGGTTGAAAATTTTAGCAAAACAGGGCAGCGTTCATGACTAAACTGGTAATGATTGGCCCATTGAAAAATTATGATTTTTGTGGGTTGATAGCTCAGTGTGTTATCTTTCAAATTCACCTTGAATCACCTTAATCCGAGGTATGTGGAAAAAGTTATGATCATTTTACCAAAACCGCGCAGAATGGACTAAAAACTGACACACTTGTATTTTAGCCCCATTTTTGGAACCCTATTGTGGGAATATTATTTTGTGTTGTAAATGAAAGTTTTTTGGGACTTATTAATGTTTTCATATTGGGGTTTTGGGTCTCCATTTGAGGTCTATGGTGAAAGTTATGAATTTTTGAAGTGAACTTACTTGCTTTGGTGCAAATTGGGCTGTTATTCCAATTTCTGTGCAGCGTATACTTGGAGGAAAATTTAGAAAATTATACTGTAGATTTTTCATATTATTTTTGAATTTCCTACAAGATTTCATGAATTTTGGTTTAGTATTTTGAGTTTGGTGATTTTTGGAAGCATTTTGAGTAATTGTGTAAAAAGTAATAATAAAGATTAAGTCAGATTGATCATGAACTCATTTTTTGTAATTTGGGTGAAGTAAGGTCAATTAAGGGGAAAATAAATATTCATGGACTTTCATGTTGCTTTTACTTGATTAATGAGAAATAAGAAGACAAGTATACAATTTAGGAGCTTGTTTATAAGCTTTGAATCATTTATGAATATTTCAAAAAAAGTACCAAGTTTGGGGAGTTTAATAGCTTTCATTAGGGTCAATAATCTCTTTGAGGTGAAAAACTGTATTGAATGGACCTGTGAATGAAATATGAGAAGTTGGGAGGGTTATAACTTAGAAACCATATTTATCAGACCAAGTTATTGCAGTTTATGCTATTTTAAACCAAGATATATCTCTCTCGGCCTCAAACCTTTATTACTTACTCAATTCAGTATGTATAAAGTGTATTTATCAAGCAAATCTAGTGTACTTGTTGTTACCTTGAACCAAGCTATATATCAGCGAGCCGTAAACCCGTATCAGCAACCTATCTTAGAAATGGAAACAACCTCTCTTTCATATGTCACCATCAAGGCCTTTTCCTTTGCAATCTCATTTATTTCACTGTTGTCTATTTTACTTTCATTTACTTTATATCAAATTTAATTACTTTCACCAATTCAGTTTTGAAGTTATATTGAACCCAAGTTATGTATACCATGTAATTACTCAATTTCTATTGCTCATACTTTTATTTGCTAAATTATGCGAGTAAGGATCATTTACTGACCACACATACCTACAATGATATTTATGAAACAAAGTCAAGGCCTAGCTATCGTTCCCTGTTATGCATAAGTGTTATCAAGTTAGAACATATCTATCAAGTCAGATGACATTTTTTAAAGACTCAAGGTATGTCCATTGCCTGTAACTTCAGAAAGCATGACATGTTTATCAAGTTACAACTGTTAATGAGTTTATGAATGAATCAATTTATACAGGGATTTGCCAATTAGCTTGTGACCTCGTCAGTTATCATCTATAGGGCGTCAGCCCATTATTCACCCGCGTGGCTTGAGGCCAACTCTTAATCGGATTGGAAGGTGTACACCTATGTATAGATCATATCATTGCAAGGGGTTCACATCCAGACAATAATGAGCAATTTAATTTCATATCACTTTCATTTTCATTCTTATTGCCAACTAAATGAATTGCAAAGACAGGTACCCATCAATAGTGTTTCTATGCTCATTTCACAGTACTGGAATGCATGTACTGTGTTTTTGCTCACATTTTCGAATTATTTTCATGTTTTTCCTTTTAGCATGCCCTTTTTAGGACTCATCAGATGCTGATAGTGGATTCAGCATGGCATGAATGTTGGGATCGGCCTCAGAGGAAAGTTGGGTCTATATTAAATATACTTGTATAGTGTGGACTGTGAGTTGCAACATGGTATGATTAAGTCAATGGTATTGAAGTTGAAATATTATGGACTTTGGTCTTTAAGTGCTTCAGTTTAATAGATTTTGTGACTGTGAACATAAGCTTCAAGATTAAATGGTTTCAGTGAACCTTGTCCTTATCAGGACGGTGGTAGCGCCTTCTATGATTAAGTCTTCTGCTATAGTTTTCCGTAAATCATGTCATTAGCATTTTGGGGGCGTTACAGATTTGGTATCAGAGCAAAGGTTTTAAGGGTCAGTGTGAGCTAGTGTATATGAGTTAGCTATCAAGGTGTACATGAGTTATGTTGGACCAGTTAAATGAGCTATTGACTATAAGTTCATATGTATGGGCATATATGGGGGAACCATTTTCATTTGGGTGACTCAATCATTTGGTAATATCCTGAGATTCAAGCAATAGCAAAGCGGAGTGTGGAATCATTTAAGTCACCTGTTAGTGAGGCATGCTCTCATTTATCATGGAGTTGTATTGTATCTTCTTTTTTTTTTTTCTCATTTGTTTAAATTTTTTGCAATCGTGCACTCCGGGTCTGTGACCCATTGAGTTATGAACTCCGGCGTGCGGCCGTTGAGCTATTGAAGTGTTTCCGTGCATTTCAGGTATCTATTGTAAGGCTTTAAGCCTGGGTTTTAGCCAGTTTTCAGGCAGAACTCTGTCCACTTCACGCCAGAATTTGAGAGTTTCATTTTCATGAATTAATATACCTAACCTTGAGTACAGTGATGGTTGAAACGGATGTGGGGATGCCTTTCGCAACTTCTTAAGGGATTTATACAATGTCAAGTCAGATTTAAACCTCCAGATGAGGAAATGTCTGGTGGGCCAATATCTTTGAGGTGAACTACTATGTAAAGAATACTACAATGAGTTCTTATGTATGGTGATAACAATTTGTATCTTATGGTGCACTACTTGGCATTAGATGGGTGGTACAAGTAAGATTAAGCTGCCATGTGTCGAAATCATCGGGTCTTCATACTAAGACTTTACATCACCAATGCTCCCATTATTTAATATCATTGACTTATTTCTGCCCTTGTTACCTCCTATTGTTTAGAGGTATCATTTCTTTGCCACTAATACTCTCTTGATTTGTAATGGAGTGTTTACGAAAATTCTCATATGCGGTATGTGGTGAGTTCTTCAAACAAATAAGAGCAACCTTTCTTATAGGTGATTCAAACCCTGACAATCATAACTGTTTAATTCTCTGTTTCCATAATGGAGCCTATAATGACCATCGGTATGCGTTACTGTGTGATTTGCAGTTATTCCTAAGCATATTATATTCATTCTACTTACACTTCAGTCACCACTATGTTCTCACCTACTTTTACTCCTTGCCTATATTTGGGCACCATTCATTTATTACTTGTAAAGCCTCTAGTTGTTTCAGACCCAGTCATTGAATGCCTTTCAGCAATTACATGTACCCACATTGTTCGTGTTTCTAGAGCACTGTAACGTCGTGTTAGCATACTACTCTATGGCCGTGACTACATGTCATTACTCAAGTTATTTTGGCAATCCTTTCTTTACTAGTACAGTGTATCTTATGAATGATAAACAATGATTTGTGCTATTTCCATTTGCCAGCAGTTTTGAAGTTTATATGCCTACCAAAGACTTCATTTATTGCAAAATGTATTATTGATGGATGTCATCGTGTTCAGTCATAATGTTGACTCCTTCATCTTAACATATCGTCCTTTCTAACACCAGATGAATAAAATTTTCCTTTTAGTATTATTGACCCTTATCTTTGTCATTTTACTCACATACCGATACCGTATGACTTTTCAAAAGTCGCTTTGGCAATCTATTACATTTGTTCACCTTCATCACATAGTACTCCCTCTCAACTTCATAACATCGTTCATTTACTTTACTATCACGACCATCATGAATAAACTGCATGTCTTGTATATGCAGGACCTTTATGTGCCTATCTTTCATTACGAATCTTTGTCCCTTCATTCATTCGGCTTACATGCCTATCCTTCGTAACCAATAAAGAAATATCTTTGCCAGAGTTTATGGCGTGGTTGCAGCCCTTTACAGTTTAGATCATCCCCTTGCCTTTTAAATTTGCTGAGACCAATAGGCAGTTGAATGTGTTATCTTCTATAAATATGCATATATTAGTATTGCTAGAACCATATTCATTGGGCATTCAATCTAGTTTTATTGGCGTACCTTGTTATCATTATGGGGATGAACTGATTTCGTACTTATAGAAGATGACTTCTAAAGATCTTAAGGCCAGTTTGAGAAATGTGAAAGACTAGACGTGTGTTTCTATGGACTAGGAGAAGGAAAACCCTATTTTCGCCCTAATTGCAATGTGGAAGCAAGTGAGTTATCGTGTCAATAATGCATTGGATATTAGTGATCTGCCAACCACACTCGGTATATACATATGCATAATTACAGTTTGTGAATTTAGAGATGTTTCATTTGAGGAATATCAAGACTGTTTCTCCCCAAGAAGCATTGATTTGGATATCGACCTAACTCTTGATTGTTCAACCCATTTTCAAAACCCCTATCACATGACCCCCAGGAGAGTTCAAGGAACTATAGATTCACTAAAGTGAGTTGTTACAGAAGGGAGCTATTTAACCAATTTTGCGATCCTGGGAAACCCTAGTTTTATATGTGTGAAGAAGGAAGGCAGAACCATATGGTTGTGTACTGCGTGTAGAGTGTTGAACAAGATCGCTATAAAAAAACAAGTGCCCTATACCTTCAATAAAGGTTTTATGGGATTAACTCCCAACAGCAGAAGTTTTTTCCAGGAATTATTTGAAGTCCAGATATCACATCTAAACTACGCAACCATAGTTTATCTTTTTCAAGATAGCCCTTTCATAGTAATCCTAGAAATTGTGTGCTTGTCCCATCTTCAAAACTTGATACTATCTAGTATTGTTTAATCTCCCTTAAATTTCAACCAGATATTTCCTATTAGTGTGATCTTCCATGTCTTTGCAAACCCATTGCAAATGTGCGTTACATTTTTGTTTCACCTTATATGGTTGTTAACATTCCAGTGCCCTCGACCTTCACCATGTTTATTTCATGATCATGAGTTATAGTTCATTCCGTTGAGAGTTGATTCACACATCTACCTTACATATCATTTATTCCAAATGATAAGCTTGTGTAACTTATTCTAAATTCAAAATGTAATTCAACTCTCATTGGTGTGGGTCATTGCGATTGTCATTAGCCCCTTACTCTCTTTATTTTGAACTTCAACTCCCACACATATGTCTTACATTCTGATAAATAAACTTCTGCTTTCTTTATTTAATCTTATTGTTGTACTCGAATTGACTTCATATGAGTAAAGGCATTTTCCTATTGTAGCTTGCTTAATCTATTTATCGATCTACTGGCACTTTGCTCGTCCAATCCATCTATCTATCCATTACACTTTGCTTGTCCAATCTATTTGTCAATCTATTGCACTTTGCTTCTCTAATCTATCTATCTATTTATTGCACATTGCTTGTCCCATCTATCTATTGCACTTATCTTGTTGCATTGTTGCTATAAAGTCACCTAGTCGAAGCTCCGTTGCTTGTCATCTTGTTTCCAATTCATCAGTTAAACCCGAGTATAACCGGACCATCTTTCTCCTTAACTGATTATTTATTCGACCCGTTATGATCTATATTTATAAACAGCAATTCTTGTGGCATTATATTTCAGAATTCATAATACACTTATGGTTGTCTTCATTCTAACCATCCCATGATAATCTCTCCTTTCTTAGCCATTTTCTAGTCTCATTGTTCATTTCTTTTGTATGCAATGATTCGCTTGGCTAAGAATTTCATCACTCTTATCCCTAACCATGGTTAGTTCATTGCCCATTATCGACCGTGAGCAGATCCTTGAGTAGGCTGATGAGGAGAGATCACGTGATGCCTTAGGAGTATTAGATGAGGACATTTGGATAAAGTAATAATATCAAGCACTATCTAATTATATTGGAGTGAGCTAGAAGAAACATTGAGTATATGGTTAGAGCTAACCCAATCAAGCATTAAGACGGAAAATTCAAGTACATGTTGAGATACTACGAGGTCGACAAAAGAGTTGTGCTGGCAAAACAAAGAAATAACCAAAGTCTCAGATGGGTTATGAACTATTTCAAACGACTTTTCTAATGAAAGTAGTAAGAGACCGACTATCCAAGGACAAGGAGGGACTAGTTACATGGGGCTCTATGACTCATTGAAAGGTTAAATCCTACAGCTTGTTGACTGCACCAACCTACTGAACCCAAACATGTATCTGATGTGTTTTATTGCTCGTAAGAGTATCAGAGTACTTATCAGGGTATACAACAGTTTTCAATAGTGGACAAAGTGATGAACCAGTAGTGAGCACCTCCACATTAGTATCAAGGTTCTTTTCTTTCAAAGAGAATATCAATGTTGAATCATAGCAATTGAGTTCAGTGCGGCTATTGTGTGAGAAGTATCTGCATCTACTACTGAAGCATGGGATTAAGCAGTTATACAATACGTAGATGCCCTTAGTCGGAGTACATTGGGCAAAGTATGCCTCTTCACAGGGAAGCAATAAGAACCAATGGCCAAGGTGTTTTTAAAGCAGCATTGCATACATTTGGTAAGTGTCATAAGTTTCCAGGACGAAACTCTTTAAGAGGGGAAGGTTGTGATAACCTGACCCTAACCCATATTTATTTATTTAAATCATATTTATTTAATTAATTAATCATGTTTATTCATTTAATTTATCATGTTTATGGATTTAATCGCTCATGGTTATTTACTTAACCGAATCATGTGTATTAATTCAATTACACTCAATTTATATATTTACTGAATTACCTTATGCGATTCAAATTTTTCACTTTTATTTATCGTATTTAATCATCCTGGTTGGAGGATATCTCATTTGGTTCTCATTTTACAATTCAAGTTTCATAGATTGCTAATTCAAGTTTTGTTGATAAATTAAATATCAGGTGAATCGAGAGTAAGCCTCAGTCATTATGGTTTAAGAAATTATTATTATTGTCATTATTATTATTATTATTATTATTATTATTATTATTATTATTATTAT
>JACYFF010031957.1:91006815-91026666 GCA_017589665.1 Selenicereus undatus
TTATTATTATTATTATTATTATTATTATTATTATTATTATTATTATTGTTATTATTGTTAGTATTATTTTTATAACATTACAAAAATTTAATTTTGAGTTATGGAAAAACGTTATCGTTATAAAGCATTTTATTTCCGAATCCATCTTTTTTTGGGAACAATTTGAAGCCCAACAAGTTTGCTTATTAACCTAACTAATTACCATGGTTAACTCAACCATATTTAGCTTAAATGGTGGCATTACTAGATAAAACTTCAGCCCAAGAGAGTTGATTGGTCAAAATCTTAATCTTCAAACTCCACTTTCTCTATCTCCTCTCCCCACCCCACGGCAGCAGCACTGGCAGCGCTTCTTGGGTGTTTTCCGGCCATCTTTCCGACGAGCTTTGCCGGTTTTTGACTCCTTCCAACATTCTAGTACCTCAAGCTATCATCCTCAATCATCAAAACCACTAAACAACACCTCCATCTTTACTTATCTCCAAGCAAAGTGAGTAATTTTAAAACTTGATCTTATTGGTTTTGCTCTTTAATCTTAGTTTTGATCCTTGTTTTTATGTTAGTGATAATTGATTATGATGTTTTGATAGGAAATAAGAGTTATTTTTATGTTGATCATAGTGGAGTTGCGATTGAATCATGCCATGGTTCAGGGATGGTCATGTTCATGCAAGCTTAAGTTAAAACCATGTTTATGGATTGATTTGCACTTGATTTTATAATCTTCAGTTTTATTGATGATTATGATGATGCTTTTTGTGATTTGGAATGATTTCAAGTGAGGGTTGTTATGAAAAAGAGACGGAAAAGTCAAAACAATGAGGCTGGAATTTTCAGCGAAACAGGGCTGAGTTCACGGTTGAATTGGTAATGATTGGCCAATTGAAAAATTATGGATTTTGGTGGGTAGATAGCTCAGTGTCTGAGATTTCAAATGCCTCTTGAATCACCTTAAGCCGAGGTTTGTGGAAACATTTTGAGTCGTTTTACAAAAACTGTGTAGAATGGACTAAAAACTGACATACTTGTATTTTAGCCCCATTTTGGGAACCCTATTGTGGGAATCATATTTTGTGTTGTAAATCAAAGTTTTTTGGTACTTCTTAGTATTTTCATAGTGAGGGTTTTAGGTCTCCATTTGAGATCTAGGATGAAAGTTATGAATTTTTGAAGTGAACTAACTTGCTTTTGTATAAATTGGGCTGTTATTCCAATTTATGTGCAGCGTATACTTGGAAGAAAATTCAAAAAATTGTACAGTAGATTGTCCAGATTATTATCGAATTTCCTATAAGATTTCACGAATTTTGGTTGAGTATTTGAGTTTAGTGATTTTTGAAAGCATTTTGAGTAATTGTGTAAAAAGCAATAATAAAGATTAAGTGAGATTGATCATGCACTCATTCTGTGTCTTTTGGGTCAGGTAAGGTCATTTAAAGGGAAAATGAATATTCATGGACATTCATGGGACATTTACTTGATTAATGAGAAAGAAGAAGACAACTATACAATTTAGAAGCTTGTTTATGACCTTTGAATCATTTATGAATATTACAAACAAACTACCAAGTTTGGGGAGTTTAATAGCTTTCATTGGGGTCAATAATCTCTTTGAGGTGAAAAACTATATTGAATGGACTTGTGAATGAAATATGAGAAGTCGGGAGAGTTTTTACTCAGAAACCATATTTATCAGACCAAGTTATTGATGCTATTTTGAACTAGGATATATCTATCTGGGCCTCAAACCTTTATTACTTGCTTAATTTAGTATGTATAAAGTGTATTTATCAAGCCAATCTAGTGTACTCGCTATTACCTTGAACCAAGCTAGACATCAGCGAGCCCTAAACCCGTATCAGCAACCTATCTTAGAAAAGGCAACAACCTCTCTTTCATTTGTCACCATCAAGGGCTTTTCCTTTGCAATCCCATTTATCTCACTGTTGTCTATTTTGCTTTCATTTAGTTTATATCAAATTTAATTACTTTCACCAATTCAGTTTTGAAGTTACATTGAACCCAAGTTATGTATACCATTTAATTACTTAATTTCTGTTACCCATACTTTTATTTAGTCAATTATGCGAGTAAGGATCATTTACTGATTACACATGCCTACAATGACATTTATGAAATAGAGTCGAGGCCTAGTTATCGTTCCCTATTATGTATAAGTGTTATCAAGTCCGAACATATCTTTCAAGTCAGATGACATTTTTAAAGACTCAAGGTACGTCTATTGCCTGTGTCTTCAGAAAGCATGACATGTTTATCAAGTTACAACTCTTAATGAGTTTGTGAATGAATCAATTTATACAATGATTTGCCATTTAGCTTGTGACCTCGTGAGTTATCATCTATAGGGCGTCAGCCCATCATTCACCCGGGCGGCTTGAGGCCAACTCTTGATCGGATTGGCAGGTGTACATCTATGTATAGATCATATCATTGCAAGGGTTTCACATCCAGATAATAATGAGCAATTCAGTTTCATATCACTTTCATTTTCATTATTATTGCCAAGTAAATGAATTGCAATGACGGGTACCCATCAACAGTGTTTCTATGCGCATTTTACCATACAGGAATGCATGTACTGAGTTTTTGCTCACATTTTCGAATTGTTTTCATGTTTTCCATTTTAGGTGATGAAGCATCACATGTTTCTCCTTTTAGAAAGCCCTTTTTGGAAGTCATCAGATGCTGATAGTGGATTCAGCATAGCATGAATGTTGGGATCGACCCTAAAGTCAAGTTGGGTCTATATTCAGTATATGTGTATAGTGTGGAGTGGGAGTTGGCACATGGTATGATTAAGTCAATGGTATTGAAGTTGGAATATTATGGACTTTGGTCTTGAAGTGCTTCAGTTTAATAGATTTTGTGATTGTGAACATAAGTTGCAAGATTAAATGGTTTCAGTGCGCCTTGTCCTTTTCAGGACGGCGGTAGCGCCTTCTTTTATTAATCCTTCCGCTGTGGTTTTTCGTAAATCATGTCATTAGTATTTTCGGGGCGTTACAGATTTGGTATCAGAGCAAAGGTTTTAAGGGTCACTGCGCGCTAGTGTTTATGAATTAGTTGTAAAGGTGGGTGTGAGTTATGTTGGACCAGTTAAATGAGCTATTGACTATAAGTTCATATGTATGGGCATATATGGAGGAACCATTTCCATTTGGATGGCTCAATCATTTGGTAATATCCTGAGATTCAAGCATTAGCAAAGTGGAGTGTGAAACCATTTAAGTTACTTGTTAGTGAGACATTCTCTCATTTATCTAGGAGTTGTATTGTATGTTTCTTTTTTTAGTCGTTTGTTTAAATATTTTGCAATCGTGCACTCCAGGTGTGTGACCCATTGAGTTATGAACTCCGGTGCGTGGCCGTTGAGCTATTGATGTGTTTCCCTCCATTTGAGGTATCTATTGTTAGGCTTTAAGCTTGGGGTATAGCCAATTTTAGGCAGAACTTTGTCCGTTTCGCTCCAGAATTTGAGAGTTTCAATGCAGTGAATTAATATACCTGACGTTGAGTACAGTGATGGTTGAAGCCGATGTGGGGATGCCATTTGCAACTTCTTAAGGGATTTATACAATGTCAAGTCAGATGTAGACCTCTAGATGAGCAAATGTCTGGTGGGCCAATATCTTTGAGGTGAACTACTATATGAAGAATACTACAATGAGTGCTTCCGTATGGTGATAGCAATTTGTAGCTTATGGTGCACTACTTGGCATTATATGGGTGATACAAGTATGATTAAGCTGCCATGTATCGGAATCATTAGGTCTTGATACTAAGACTTTACATCATCAATGCTCTCATTATTTCCTATCATTGACTTATTTCAACCCTAGTTTGCTCCTATTGTCTAGAGGTATCGTTTCTTTGCCACTAATACTTTCTTGATTTGTAATGGAGTGTTTATAGAAATTCTCATATGCGGTATGTGGGGAGTTCTTCTAACACAGAAGAGCAACCTTTCTTATGGGCGATTCAAACCCTTACAATCATAACCAATTATGTGTTTCCATAATGGAGCCTATAATGACCATCGGTATGCATTACTGTGTGATTTGCAGTTCCTTCTAAGCATATTTTATTCATTCCACTTACAGTTCAGTCACCACTATGTTCTCACCTGCTTTGACTCCTTGCCTGTATTTGGGCACCATTGATTTATTGCTTGCAAAGCCTCCAGTTGTTTCAGACCCAGTCATTGAGTGCCTTATAGCAATTACATGGATCCATATTATTCGTGTTTTTATAGCACTGTAACGTCCTGTTGGCATACTACTCTACGGCCGTGACTGCATGTCATACTCAAGTTCTTTTGGTCATCCTTGCTTTACTAGTAAAGTGTATCTTATGAATGATAAACAATGATTTGTGCTATTTCCATCTGCCACCAGTTTTGAAGTTTATATGCCTACCCAAGACTTCATTTACCGCAAAATGTGTTATTGATGGATGTCATCATGTTCAATTATTATGCTGACTCCTTCATCTTGACGTATTTTCCTTTCAAACACCAGGTGAACAAAATTCCCCTTTTGGTATTGTTGACCCTTATCATAATCATTTTACTCACATACCGATACTATATGACTTATCAAAAGCCGCTTTGGTAATCTATTACATTTGTTCACCCTCATTACTTAATACTCCCTCTCAACATCATAACATCGTTCATTTACTTTACTATCATGACCATCATCAATAGACTGCATGTCCTGTATATGCTGGACATTTATATGCCTATCTTTCATTATGATTCATCGTCCTTTCATTCATTTAGCTTACATGTCTATCCTTCATAACCAATAAAGAAATATCTTTGCAAGAGTTCATGGTGTGGTTGCAGCCCTTTACACTTTAGATCATCCCCCTGCCTTTTAAATTTACTGAGACCAGTAGGTAGTTGAATGTGTTATCTTGTATAAACATGCCTCTATTAGTATTGTTGGAACCATATTCGTTAAGCATTCAATCCAGTTTGATTGGCATACCTTGTTATCTTTTGGGGTTGAACTGATTGTGTACTTATAGAAGATGACTTCTAAAGATCTTAAGGTTAGTTTGAGAAATGTGGAAGACTAGACGTGTGTTTTTATGGACTGGGAGAAGGAAAACCCTAATTCCGCCCTAACTGTAATGTGCAAGCAAGTGAGCTATCGTGTCAGTAATGCATTGGATATTAGTCATCTGCCAACCACACTTGGTATATACATTTCCATAATTACAGTTTGTGAATTTAAAGATGCTTCATCTGAGGAATATCAAGACTGTTTCTCCCCAAGAAGCATTGATTTCCATATCGACCTAACTCTTGATCGTTCAACCCATTTTCAAAACCCCTATCACATGACCCCTAGCAGAGTTATAGGAAATATAGATTTAGTCAAGTGAGTTGTTACAGAAGGGAGCTATTTAACCAAGTGTGCCATCATGGGAAACCCTAGTTTTATATGTGTGAAGAAGGAAGGCAAAACCTTATGGTTGTGTACTGCGTGCAGAGAGTTGAACAAAATCGCTATCAAAAATAACTGCCCTATACCCTGAATAAAGGATTTATGGGATTAGCTCCCAACAACAGAAGTCTTTTTCAGGAATTATTTGAGGTCTGGATATCACATCTAAACTATGCAACCACAGTTTATCTTTTGCAAGAATGCCCTTTCATAGTAATTCTTGATATTGTTTGCTTATCCCATCTTCAAAACTTGATACTATCCAGTATTGTTTAATCTCCCTTAAATTTCAACCAGATATTTCCTATTCGTGTGATCTTCCATGTCTTTGCAAACCCATTGCAAATGTGCATTACATTTGTGTTTGACCTTATATGGTTGTCAACATTCCAGTGCTCTCGACATCCACCAGCTTTATTTCATGATCATGACTTATAGTCCATTCCGTTGAGAGCTGATTCACACATCTACCTTATATATCAGTTATTCAAAATAATAAGCTTGTATATCTTAATCTGAATTCAAAATGTAATTCAGCTCTCATTGGTGTGGGTCAATGTGATTGTCATAATCCCCTTACTCTCTTTATTTTGAACTTCAATTCCTACACATATATCTTACATTCTAATAAATAAACTTCTGCTTTCTTTATTTAATCTTATTGTTGTACTCGAATTGGCTTCATATGAGTAAAGGCATGTTCCTATTGTAGCTTGCTCAATCTATTTATTGATCCACTGGCACTTTGGTCGTCCAATCCATCTATCTATCCATTACACTTTGCTTGTCCAATCTATTTGTCTATCCATTGCACTTTGCTTATCTAATCTATCTATCTATTTATTGCACATTGCTTGTCCTATCTATCTATTGCACTTATCTTGTTGCATTATTGCTATAAAGTCACCTAGTCGAAGCTCCGTTGCTCGTCATCTTGTTTCCAACTCATCAGTTAAACCCGAGTGTAACCGGACCATCTTTCTCCTTGCCTAATTATTTATTGGACACCTTATGATCCATATTTGTAAACCTCAATTCTTGTGGCATTATATTTCAGAATTCATGATACTCCTATGGTTGTCTTCATTCTAACCATCCCATGATAATCTCTCTTTTCTTAGCCTTTTTCTAATCTCATTGTTCATTTCTTTTGTGTGCAATGATTTGCTTGGCTAAGAATTTCATCACTCTTATCCCTAACCATGGTCATTTCATTGCCCATTATCGACCGTGAGCAGATCCCTGAGTAGTTTGATGAGGAGAGATCATGTGATGCCTTAGGAATATCAGATGAGGACATTTTGATAAAGGAATAATATCAAGCACTGTCTGATTATATTGTAGTGAGCTAGAAGAAACATTGAGTCTAAGGTCAGAGCTAACATAATCAAGCATTAAGAGGGAAAATTCAAGTTCATGTTGAGGTGCTAAAAGGTCGACAAAAGAGTTGTACTGGGAAAACAAAGAAATAACCAAAGTCTCAGCTGGGTTATGAACTATTTCAAATGGCTTTTCTAATCAAAGTAGTAAGAGAGCGACTATCCAAGGACAAGTAGGGACTAGTTACATGGGGCTCTATGATTCATTGAAAGGTTAAATCCTGTAGCTTGTTGACTGCACCTACCTGTTGAACTCGAACATGTATATGATGTGTTTTATTGCTCGCAAGAGTATTAGAGTACTTATTATGGCATACAACAGTTTTCATTAGTGGACAAGGTGATGAACAAGTACTAAGCACCTCCTCACTAGTAAAAAGGTTCTTTTCTTTCAAAGAGAATATCAATTTTGAATCATTGTAATTGAGTTCATTGCGGGTATTGTATGAGAAGTATCTGGATCTACTATTGAAGCATAGGATTAAGTAGTTATATAATACATAGAAGCCCTTAGTCGGAGTACATTCGGCAAATTATACCTCTTCAGAGGGAAGCAATGGGAACCAATGGCCAATGTGTTTTTAAAGTAGCATTGCATACATTTGGCAAGTGTTATAAGTTTCGAGGACAAAACTCTTTAAGAGGGGAAGGCGGTGATAAATTTATTTATTTAAATCATATTTATTTATTTAATTAATCATGTTTATTCATTTAATTTATCATGTTTATGGATTTAATCACTCATGGTTATTTGTTTAACAAAATCGTGTTTATTAATTCAAGTGCTCTCAATTTATGTATTTACTGAATTACCTTATGTCATTCAAATTTTCGACTTTCATTTATCGTATTTAATCATCATGGTTGGGGGATATCTCATTTGGGTCCCGTTTTGCAATTCAAGTTTCATTGATTGTTAATTCAAGTTTTGTTAATTAATTTAATATCGGGTGAATCGATAGTAGGCCTAGATCATTATGGTTTAAGAAATTATTATTATTATCATTATTATTATGATTATTATTATTATTGTTATTATTTTTTTATAACATTACCAAAATTTTAATTTTGGGTTATGCAAAAACGTTATTGTTACGAAGCGTTTTATTTCCAAATCCAACTTTTTTTGGGCCCAATTTGAAGCCCAGCAACTTTTCTTATTAACCATACTAATTACCATGGTTAACTTAACCATAGTTAGCTTAAAAGGTGGCATTACTAGATAAAACATCAGCCCAAGAGAGTTGATTGGTCAAAACACACATCTTAATCTTCAAACTCCACTTTCTCTCTCTCCTCTCCCTACCCCACAGCAGCAGCAGTGGTAGCCCTTCTTGGGTGTTTTTCGGCCATCTTTTCGGCGAGCCCTGGTGGTTTTTGACTCCCGCCAACATTCTAGTACCTCAAGCTATCATCATCAATCATCAAAACCTCTAAACAACACCTCCATCTCTACTTATCTTCAAGCAAAGTGAGTAATTTTAAAACTTGATCTTATTGGTTTTGCTCTTTGGTCATAGTTTTGATCCTTGCTTTGATGTTAGTGATCATTGATTATGATGCTTTAATAAGAAATAAGAGTTATTTTGGTGTTGATCATAGCGGAGTTGAGCTTGAATCCTGCTAGGGTTTAGGGATGATCATGTTCATGCAAGCTTAAGTTAAAACCATGTTTATGGATTGATTTGTAATTGATTTTGTAATATTTAGTTTTATTGATGATTATGATGATGTTTTTGGTGATTTGGAATGATTTCAAGTGAGGATTTATATGAAAAAGAGAAGGAAAAGTCAAAACAGTGAGGCCGGAATTTTTAGCGAAATAGGGCAGCATTCACGATTAAACTGGTAATGATTGGCCCATTGAAAAATTATGATTTTTGGTGGTTATATAGATCAGTGTGTTAGATTTCAAATTCCTCTTGAATTGCCTTAATCCGAGGTTTGTGCAAAACTAAAACTGCGCAGAATGGACTAAAAACTGACACACTTGTATTTTAGCCCCATTTTGGGAACCCTATTGTGGGAATCATATTTTGTGTTGTAAATCAAGTTTTTTGGGGACTTCTTAGTATTTTCATATTGGGGTTTTTGGTCTCCATTTTAGGTCTAAGGTGAAATTTATGAATTTTTGAAGTGAACTGACTGGCTTTGGTGCAAATTGGGTTGTTATTCTAATTTCGGCGCAGCGTATACTTGGCGGAAAATTTAGAAAATTATACTGTAGATTGTCCATATTATTTTCGAATTTCCTATAAGATTTCATGAATTTTGGTTGAGTATTTTGAGTTTGGTGATTTTTGAAAGCATTTTGAGTAATTGTGTAAAAAGCAATAATAAAGATTAAGTGAGATTGATGATGCACTCATTTTGTGTATTTTAGGCCAAGTAAGGTCATTTAAGGGGACAATGAATATTCATGGACTTTCATGGGACTTTTACTTTATTCATGAGAAAGAAGAAGACAAGTATACAATTTGGGAGCTTGTTTATGAGCTTTGAATCATTTATGAAAATTAGAAACAAAGTACCAAGTTTGGAGAGTTTACTAGCTTTCATTGGGGTCAATAATCTCTTTGAGGTGAAAAGCTGTATTGAATGGACTTGTGAATGAAATATAAGAAATCGGGAGAGTTTTTACTCAGAAATCATATTTATCAAACCAAGTTATTGCAGTTTATGCTATTTTGAACCAAGATATCTCTCTGGGCCTCAAACCATTATTACTTACTCAATTCAGTAAAGTGTATTTATCAAACCAACCTAGTGTACTCGTTGTTACCTTGAACAAAGCTATACGTCAGCAAGTCGTAAACCCGTATCAGCAACCTATCTCAGAAAAGACCACAACCACTCCCTCATTGGTCACCATCAAGGCCTTTTCCTTTGTAATCTCATTTATCTCACTGTTGTCTATTTTACTTTCATTTACTTTATATCAAATTTAATTACTTTCACCAATTCAATTTTGAAGTTATATTGAACCCAAGTTATGTATATCATTTAATTACTCAATTTCTGTTACACATACTTTTATTTACTCAATTATGCGAGAAAGGATCGTTTACTAACTACACGTACCTACAATGACATTTATGAAACAGAGTTGAGGCCTAGTTGTCGTTCCCTATTATGCATAAGTGTTATAAAGTTAGAACATATCTGTCAAGTCAGATGAATTTTTTTAAATACTCAAGGTACGTCCATTGCCTATATCTTCAGAAAGCGGGACATGTTTATCAAGTTAAAACTCTTAATGAGTTTATAAATGAATCAATTTATGCAGTAATTTGTCGTTTAACTTGTTACCTCATCAGTTATCATCTATATGGCGTCAGCCCACCATTTACCCGGGTGACTTGTGGCCAACTCTTGATCGGATTGGCAGGTGTACACCTATGTGTAGATCATATCATTGCAAGGGGTTCACATCCAGATAATAATGAGCAATTTAGTTTCATATCACTTTCAATTTCATTGTTATTACCAACTAAATGAATTGTAAAGATGGGTACCCTTCAATAGTGTTTCTATGCTCATTTTACCATACAGGAATGCATGTATTAGTTTTTTGCTCACATTTTCGAATTGTTTTCATGTTTTCCATCTTAGGTGATGAAGCATCACATGTTTCTTCTTTTAGCAAGCCCTTGTTGCAAGTCATCAGATGCTGATAGTGGATTCAGCATAGCATGAATGTTAGGATCTACCTCAGAGTCAAGTTGGGTCTATATTCAATATACTTATATAGTGTGGAGTGCGAGTTGGCACATGGTATGATTAAGTCAATGGTATTGAAGTTGAAATATTATGGACTTTGGTCTTGAAGTACTTCAGTTTAATAGATTTTGTGATTGTGAACATAAGTTTCAAGATTAAATGGTTTCAGTGAGCCTTGTCCTTTTTAGGATGGCGGTAGCGCCTTCTATTATTAAGCCTTCCACTGCAGTTTTTCGTAAGTCATGTCATTAGCATTTTGGGGGCATTACAGATTTGGTATCAGAGCGAAGGTTTCGAGGCTTATTGTGAGCTAGTGTTTACGAGTTACCTGTCAAGGTGTGTGTGAGTTATGTTGGACCAGTTAAATGAGCTATTAACTATAAGTTCATATGTATGGGCATATATGGAGGAACCATTTCCATTTGGGTGGCTCAATCATTTGATAATATCCTGAGATTCAAGCATTAGCAAAGTGGAGTGTGAAACCATTTAAGTCACTTGTTAGTGAAACATTCTGTCATTTATCTGGGAGTTGTATTGTATGTTTCTTTTTTTCTCGTTTGTTTAAATTTTTGCAATCGTGCACTTCGGGTGTGTGACCCATTGAGTTATGAACTCCGGCGCGTGGCCGTTGAGCTATTGAAGTGTTTCCCTCCATTTTAGGTATCTATTGTAAGGCTTTAAGCCTGGGTTATAACCAGTTTTTAGGCAGAACTTTGCCCGTTTCGCTCCAGAATTTGAGAGTTTCAATGCAGTGAATTAATATACCTGACGTTGAGTACAGTGATGGTTGAAGCCGATGTGGGGATGCCATTTGCAACTTCTTAAGGGATTTATACAATGTCAAGTCAGATGTGAACCTCTAGATGAGGAAATGTCTGGTGGGCCAACGTCTTTGAGGTGAACTACTATGTGAAGAATACTACAATGAGTGCTTCTGTATGGTGATAGCAATTTGTAGCTTATGGTGCACTACTTGGCATTATATGGGTGATACAAGTATGATTAAGTTGCCATGTATCGGAATCATTAGGTCTTGACAATAAGACTTTACATCATCAATGCTCTCATTATTTCCTATCATTAACTTATTTCAGCCCTAGTTAGCTCCTATTGTTTAGAGGTATCGTTTCTTTGCCACTAATACTCTCTTGATTTGTAATGGAGTGTTTATAGAAATTCTCATATGTGGTATGTGGGGAGTTCTTCAAACACACAAGAGCAACCTTTCTTATAGGTGAATCAAACCCTGACAATCATAACCGTTTAGTTCTCTGTTTCTATAATGGAGCCTATAATGATCACTGGTATGTATTACTGTGTGATTTGCAGTTCCTCCTAATTATATTTTATTCATTCCACTTACAGTTCAGTCACCACTATGTTCTCACTTGCTTTGACTCTTTGCCAGTATTTGGGCACCATTCATTTATTGCTTGCAAAGCCTCTAGTTGTTTCAGACCTAGTCATTGAGTGCCTTTCAGCAATTACATGTATCCATATTGTTCGTGTTTCTATAGCACTATAACATCGTGTTGGCATACTACTCTATGGCTATGACTGCATGTCATTACTCAAGCTATTTTGGCAATCCTTGCTTTACTAGTACGGTGTATCTTATGAATGATAAATAATGATTTGTGCTATTTCCATCTGCCACCAGTTTTGAAGTTTATATGCCTACCGAAGACTTCATTTACTGCAAAATATATTATTGATGGATGTCATCATGTTCAGTCATAATGCTGGCTCCTTCATCTTGACATATTGTCCTTTCAAACACCAGATGAATAAAATTTCCCTTTTGGTATTCTTGACCCTTATCTTAATCATTTTTCTCACATACCGATACCGTATCGCTTTTCAAAAGCCACTTTGGTAATCTCAACTTCATAACATCGTTTATTTACTTTACTATCATGACCATCATGAATAAACTGCATGTCTTGTATATGCAGGACATTTATATGCCTATCCTTCATTACGAATCTTCATCCTTTCATTCATTCAGCTTACATGCCTATCCTTCATAACCAATAAAGCAATATCTTTGCAAGAGTTCATGGTGTGGTTGCAGCCCTTTACACTTTAGATCATCCCCCTGCCTTTTAAATTTACTGAGACCAGTAGGTAGTTGAATGTGTTATCTTGTATAAACATGCCTCTATTAGTATTGCTGGAACCATATTCGTTGGGCATTCAATCCAGTTTGATTGGCATACCTTGTTATCTTTTGGGGTTGAACTGATTGTGTACTTATAGAAGATGACTTCTAAAGATCTTAAGGCTAGTTTGAGAAATGTGGAAGACTAGACGTGTGTTTCTATGGACTGGGAGAAGGAAAACCTTATTTCTGCCCTAACTGTAATGTACAAGCAAGTGAGTTATCGTGTCAGTAATGCATTGGATATTAGTCATCTGCCAACCACACTTGGTATATACATTTCCATAATTACAGTTTGTGAATTTAGAGATGTTTCATCTGAGGAATATCAAGACTGTTTCTCCCCAAGAAGCATTGATTTGCATATCGACCTAACTCTTGATCGTTCAACCCATTTTCAAAACCCTTATCACATGACCCCCAGCAGAGTTCAAGCAAATATAGATTTAGTAAGGTGAGTTGTTACAGAAGGGAGCTATTTAACCAAGTGTGCTGTCATGGGAAACCCTAGTTTTATATGTGTGAAGAACGAAGGCAGAACCTTATGGTTGTGTACTGCGTGCAGAGAGTTGAATAAGATCGGTATCAAAAATAACTGCCCTATACCCTGAATAAAGGATTTATGGGATTAGCTCCCAACAACAGAAGTTTTTTCCAGGAATTATTTGAGGTCTGGATATAACATCTAAACCATGCAACCACAGTTTATCTTTTGCAAGAATGTCGTTTCATAGTAATTCTTGAAATTGTTTGCTTATCCCATCTTCAAAACTTGATAATATCCAGTATTGTTTAGTGTCCCTTAAATTTCAACCAGATATTTCCTATTAGTGTGATTTCCATGTCTTTGAAAACCCATTGCAAATGTGCATTACATTTTTGTTTGACCTTATATGGTTGTCAACATTCGAGTCCTCTCGACCTTCACCATCTTTATTTTATGATCATGAGTTATAGTTTATTCCGTTGAGAGCTGATTCACACATCTACCTTATATATCATTTATTCAAAATAATAAGCTTGTATAACTTATTCTGAATTCAAAATGTAATTCAATTCTCATTGTTGTTGGTCAATGCGATTGTCATAATCCCCTTACTCTCTTTATTTCGAACTTATACTATCACGCATATATCTTACATTCTGATAAATAAACTTCTGCTTTCCTTGTTATGTTATGTTATTGCTCCTAGTGTGGGTTCCGTTTTCTCGAGGTCTCGGACGATCCAGTTGTAGGCAGCCTTACCTCTACCGGCATTCCTACCCGTAGAGAGACTGATTCCAAGAGACCCACGGAAAGAGTTTTATGAAAATATTTTATAGAAGAAAGATTTTGCGAAAACATTTAATAAGAGAACATTTTATAGAATAAAGATTCTATAGCAAGGGATGCCCGAGATAAATAAAAGATAAATGCAAGATCAGTTGCTAAAGTTATGAAATAAAAGGACAATATAATGGCTGAAGGCAATATACCTGGACGACCAGCGGTAAGTAGACGATAACTCTTCTCGGAAGACAGTACAACCTGCACACAAACACCACATCCCAAAAAAAAAACCTCTACCAGCACTAAGCCACCGCAACCAAAACAACACTATGGGGTCAACTCTCTCCGATCTACGATCTTAATCCTATCCTGCCACAACTTCCTATCGTGAGCCATGTCCTCCGTCAAGCCGACAACTTTCAAGTCCTCTCTAATCACCTTGTCTAAGCTCTTCTTTGGTCTTCCCCTCCCTCTTCTGCCTTCGGGGATGTTGATTCTCTCACATCTCCTTACTGGAGCGTCCATAATCCTCCTTTTCACATGACTAAACCATCGGAGTCTTGTTTGTCTCATCTTATCTCCGATGGGAGCTACTTTAACTAAGTCCCTGATAACTTCATTCCTAATTCTATCTAACCTCGTATAACCACACATCCACCTTATCATCCTCATCTCTGCGACCGTCAGCCTTTGAACTTGCGTATTTTTTAGAGGCCAACATTCTGATCCATAAAGAACGGTTGGTCTAACTACCATGCGATAGAATTTGCCTTTCAATCCAAGGGGCACCATCTTATCACACAGCACACCTGAGGTATACTTCCATTTTTGCCAGCCTACTTTTATTCGCTGATTAATATCTTCATCAATATCCCCATTCTGTTAAATGATTGAGCCTAGATACTTAAAATTATCGACCTTAGGTATCGACCTCCCATCCAGGGTGACTTCTCCCCCCGCATTTACCCTCCGACTGAAACACCAATAAAGGTACTCCATCTTCGATCTACTCACGCTAAAACCTTTAGATTCCAGAGCGTGCCTCCACTGCTCCAACATGTCATTAACTCCTTGTCTGGTCTCATCAATAAGAAAAATATCATCTGCAAAAAGCATACTCCAAGGTAACTCATCCTGAATCCCTCTTGTAAGTGCATCCATAACTAGAGTGAAAAGAAAAGGGCTCAAGGCGGAACCCTGATGTAGGCCCCTACCAATGGAGAAGTCATTAGTGACCCCGCCTGGCGTCCTAACAGTTATCCTACCTCCCTCGTACATATCTTTAATAACTCGAATATACAAGGGTAGTACTCCTTTCTCCTCCAGGCATCTCCATAAAACTTCATGCGGAACTCTATCATAAGCTTTCTCCAGGTCAATGAACACCATGTCGAGATCCACTTTTCTATCGCTATACAAACTCATGAGTTTTCTAGGGAGGTAAATTGCCTCTATGGTCGACATGCCTCGCATAAAACCAAATTGGTTCACTGAAATTGAACCATTCTTCCGCAACCTTCTCGCAATCACCCTTTCCCATAACTTCATAGTGTGACTGCGTAACTTTATACCCCTAAAATTATTACAATCGTGGATATCCCCTTTGTTCTTGTACAAAGGGATAACTGTGCTAGACCTCCACTCTTCGGGCATCTTAGCGGTCCTAAAAAGGCATTGAAAAGCTCCGTTAGCCACTCCAAACCTTCCTCACCCAAACACTTCTACACTTCCACCGGTATTTGATTTGGACCCTCTGCCTTCCCATTGGGCATCTTCCTCATGGCCTCTTTAATCTCGTCCTTGCTGATGTGACCACACTTTCGCGGATCCACACTCCTCTTGCCACACTCTCGTTCCCTGCTTCAGGAATCTTCCATCCTTTCACCATTGAGGAGATTGGAAAAGTATCTTTGCCATCTCTTCTTGATCTCTGCATCCTCAAATAACACCTTACCATTTTCATCCCTGATGCACCTCACCGCATCTAAATCCCTTCTTCTTCTATCCCTAGCCCTCGCCAGCTTAAAGACATCCTTCTCCCCTTCCTTTGTCTCCAGTCTATGGTACAACCTATCATAAGCCAAGCTCTTGGCCACCACCATAGCTTTGTTGGCTACCTTTTTTGCTGCCTTATATCTAGCTCTACTAACATATCTCTCTCCATCCGCTCCGTTGTTCATGAAATCCGCATATGCTTCTTTTTTCTCCCTGACTTTCTCCTTTATCTCCTCGTTCCACCACCAGGCACCCTCCATTTTGTTACCACCCCTTCTAGAGGTACCTAGGACTTCTTTAGCTGACCTCCGAATACAATCTGCCATTGCTTTCCACATTGTATATGCATCCTTTACCCGCCTCCAGGCTCCTTCTTCAGTAATCCTCTCTGTTACTAACATGGCGTTCTCCTTTGTGAGGGTCCATCACTTAACTCTAGGGTCCCCGACTCTCCTCTTCTTCCACTTTGAACATTTGAACTCCACATCCAACACTAGCAGCATATGCTGAGTTCTTATATACTCACTAGGAATCACCTTACAGTCCTTGCAAAACCTGCGACTATCCACCCTCGTCAGGAAGTAATCAATCTGGGTCATCACAGAGCTACTCTTAAAGGTCACCAAGTGGTCCTCCTTCTTCTTGAAAAAAACATTTACCACCAACAATTCATAGGCCACTACAGAGTCCAGCACAAAGACTCCTCCGTTGTTTCTCTCCCCAAAACCGAAACCCCCATGAGTCGAATCAAACCCGCCTGAATCAACACCAATATGGCCATTAAAGTTTCCTCCTATGAAAAGTTTCTCGCTCCAAGGTATCTCCTGGATGGCCATATCCAACTCCTCCCAAAAAAGCCCCTTAATATCGTCCAGCAGACCTATATGGGGCACATAAACACTAACCCCATTTAAGAATTCTGAACCCACCAAAACCTTAATGGCCATAATTCGGTCATTCTTCCACTACACTTCAACACCAAAGTCTACCAACTTTGTCTCAACCAAAATGCCAACTTCACTCCTCACCTTGGAAGACCCCGAATACCATAACTTGTACGCATCAACTTCTCTAGCTTTAGCCCCCACCCACTTTGTCTCTTGAACACACGCTATATTAATTCTATGCCTATGCAACGACTTAACTAATTCTACAGACTTACCCGTAAGCGACCCAATATTCCAAGACGCTAGGCGCACATTCCGAAACCCTCCACCCCTTCTACCCCTACTTCTCCCTGCAGGACTGGCTGAAACGACTACATTGCTCGCCACTAGCTAACAACCGAAGAAAAAAAATAAAAACAACCACACTAGAGATACTAATAAAAAATTACCAAGAGAGTAACCAAACAAACTAAATAACCAAACAAGCAGATTTGTAAGGGGTACAAAATTACTAACCCAATACTACTTACAAAAAGTGAAACTAATAGCAACACTAATAATAAAAATGAAGCTAATAATGACAATGGCAGTGAATTCCAACAAAAATACTAGCAATAGTAGGAAGAAAGAACAAAAAAACTAATAATAACAACACGCTGATACTAATACTAGGAATCAAATTGCCAAGGGACTAACCAAAAAAGTTAACTATCAACGGTAAATATAAAAGCAATAGGGCAATAAATACTAATGATGCAGGGGCTAATGTGGAACACTTCCAATTACCAAAAATCTTCCAGGGCAAATGCAAACTAGGAAAGTAGTTGAACCTATGTAGAGATAGAATAACTTTAAGCAAAATTTAAGCGACAACCAAGCCACCAAAAAAAACAAGACCGTCCACCTGTAAATCTACAATTACGAACCCAAGCAAGCCTTCTTTTAGAATGGCAATTACGAACACAACTACCGTTTCCAGAAGAAAAACAGAGAATGACAAAGAAAGCAGCCATGAGGGAGAGCAACTAGAGAGAGAGAGAGAGAGAGAGAGAGAGAGCTTAAAAAAGGCTATCTCAGTAATGACTGAAAAAAGAAGTCTTAAATTACGAACCCACGCAAGCCACCGCACACAAGCCGGCAACCATAGCTTCCATATCCAAAACACAAACTTCTGCTTTCTTTATTTAATCTTATTGTTGTACTCGAATTGACTTCATATGAGTAAAGGCATGTTCCTATTGTAGCTTGCTTAGTCTATTTATTGATCCACTGGCACTTTGCTCGTCCAATCCATCTATCTATCCATTACACATTGCTTGTCCAGTCTATTTGTCCACCTATTGCACTTTGCTTATGTAATCTATCTATCTATTTATTGCACATTGCTTGTCCCATATATCTATTGCATTTATCTTATTGCATTGTTGCTATAAAGTCACCTAGTCGAAGCTCCGTTGCTTGTCATCTTATTTCCAATTCATCAGTTAAACCCAAGTGTAACCGAACCATCTTTCTCCTTAGCTAATTATTTATTGGACCCCTTATGATCCATATTCATAAACCACAATTCTTGTGGCATTATGTTTCAGAATTTATGATACACTTATCGTTGTCTTCATTCTAACCATCCCATGATAATCGCTCCTTTCTTAGCCTTTTTCTAGTCTCATTGTTTATTTCTTTTGTATGCATGATTCGCTTGGGTAAGAATTTCATCACTCTTATCCCTAACCATGGTCATTTCATTGCCCATTATTGATCGTAAGCAGATCCTTGAGTAGTCTGATGAGGAGAGATCATGTGATTCCTTAGGAATATCAGATGAGGACATTTTGATAAAGGAATAATATCAAGCACTATCTAATTATATTGGAGTGAGCCAGAAGAAAATCTGAGTATAAGGTCAGAGCCAACCCAATCAAGCATTAAGACGGAAAATTCAAGTACATGTTGAGGTACTACAAGGTCGACAAAAGAGTTGTGCTGGCAAAACAAAGAAATAACCAAAGTCTCAGATGGGTTATGAACTATTTCAAACGGCTTTTCTAATCAAAGTGGTAAGAGACTGACTATCCATGGACAAGTAGGCACTAGTCACATAGGGCTCTATGATTCATTGAAAGGTTAAATCCTGTAGCTTGTTAACTACACCTACCTGTTGAACCCGAACATGTATATGATGTGTTTTATTACTCGTAAGAGTATCAGAGTACTTATTAGGGTATACAACAGTTTTCATTAGTGGACAAGGTGATGAACCAGTAGTGAGCACATCCTCACTAGTAGCAAGGTTCTTTTCTTTCAACGAGAATATCAATTTTGAATAATAGTAATTAAGTTCATTATGGCTGTTATCTGAGAAGTATCTGGATCTACTACTGAAGCATGGGATTAAGCAGTTATACAATACGTAGATGCCCTTAGTCGGAGTACTTTGGGCAAATTATACATCTTCAGAGGGAAGCAACGGGAACCAATGGCCAAGGTGTTTTTAAAGCTGCATTGCATACATTTGGAGAGTGTCATAAGTTTCGAGGACAAAACTCTTTAAGAGGGGAAGGTTGTAATAACCCGACTGTAACACATATTTATTTATTTAAATCATATTTATTTATTTAATTAATCATGTTTATTCATTTAATTTATAATGTTTATGGATTTAATCACTCATGGTTATTTGTTTAACCAAATCATGTTTATTAATTCTATTGCACTCAGTTTATATATTTACTGAATTACCTTATGCCATTCAAATATTCCACTTTCAATTATCGTATTCAATTATCCTGGTTGGAGGATATCTCACTCGGGTCCCATTTTGGAATTCAATTTTCATTGATTGTTAATTCAAGTTTTGTTGATTAAATAAATATCGGGTGAATCGATAGCAGGCCTCGGTCATTATGGTTTAAGAAATTATTATTATTATTATTATTATTATTATTATTATTATTATTATTAT